>SKCR01023785.1:0-427632 GCA_019454045.1 Zanthoxylum bungeanum
GTGATTCCGGCCGCTGATCAGCGAAATCGACTCCGCATACTCGTATTAATCGTCGAGGGCTTCGATTTGACGGGTGGCACGGCTCGTGAAAAAAACCGACGAGCCGGAAAATCGAAACCCATTTCGCGCCCTTCCTCTCCATTTTCTGCCGTTTTCCGGCGCCCAAAGGACCGTCGCCGTCCACCGGAAGATGCGCCGTGGCCGGGCGGTTCGTCCTGCGCCGGTGCGCCGGCCGGCTGGGGCCGGATGGCCGCCGGCGCAGCCTTCCCTTCCTCCCGCTCGAGCGACATTCTTTTCCCTTCTTTTTTTTTTTTTTTTTTGCCCCCCAAAATGCTGTAAAGCAAATAATAATAATTTATAATAATAACACAAATATCAAAATCCGAAAATGACTAAAATACCCCTATAAGGAAGGGTATTTTCGGTAATCAGCCCATTCGAAGCCCTTCTGGCGTGATTCTCGAAAAATATTCAACGCGAAAGTTGCTCGTCTCGGAAAAAAGAGTCCGATGGTCCAAGAACCAATTCGATCGGAGTTCTTTTGCTAATTCTATGGTCAAAATAGTAAACTTTACTCGTATAGTAAAAATCGCGTAACTGACTTTTAATCCCAAGCGTTTTTCAACGCGACGAATATTCATAATCTATTATTCCAACTCATATAACATCACTTGAACTCTTATTCTTCATTATCATCATGCTCCGAGACTATAAAATCAATCCGGAAATCTTCTAGAACAGTCTCGAAAATCTGGGATGTTACACAACTGCTGCAACTGTTGCTGGAAAAGGGAAAGTGGTTCTGAAATTCACTTCCGAGAAAGAAATTGCCCTTATGGATGTACTTCATGTCCCTGAAATTACTAAGAGTCTTGTTTCTGGTCATGTATTAAGCAAGAAGGGTTTTAAACTTGTATTTGAGTCTGACAAAATTGTTCTTACTAAGTGGGGAACATTTGTAGGAAATGGCTACCTCTCTGAAGGGCTCTTTAAACTCAATGTAATTGCTGATGATGCTATTAATAAAATAAATAAGGCTTCTGTTTACTTGCTTGAATCTTCTATATTATGGCATGCTAGACTAGGTCACATTAACTTTAAATGTATGCATAGAATGCTCAATCTTGGCTTATTGCCTAATTGTACAAAAGATAATATGCATAAGTGTGAAACATGTGTTGAATCAAAGTTTGCTAGCAAGTCATATAAATCTGTGACTAAGAGATCAAATGAATTATTAGAATTAATTCATACAGATTTTGGTGATTTTAAATCAATACCAAGTCGTGGTGGAAAGAATTACTACGTCACTTTTATAGATGATAGTAGTAAATACTGTTATGTATATTTGATACATAGCAAAGATGAGACTTTGAATATGTTTAAGACATATAAAGCTGAGGTGGAAAATCAGTTAGACAAGAAGATCAAAATATTACGATCTGATAGAGGCGGAGAATATGAATCTAATGCCTTCGCAGAATTTTGTGTTTCTAATGGAATAATTCATCAAACAACAGCACCCTACACTCCACAACAGAATGAGGTAGCTGAACGGAAAAATAGAACTCTAAAGAATATGATGAATTCCATGCTTAACAGTTATGGTTTAGCACATAATATGTGGGGTGAAGCATTACTTACAGCTAACACCATCTTAAACAGAATACCACCAAAGAATAGTGATCAATCTCCATATGAAAAATGGAAGAAAATGCTACCGGCATACAAAATCCTGAAAGTGTGGGGTTGCCTAGCAAAGGTTCCAGTTCCCTTGCCTAAAAGAGTTAAACTTGGACCTAAAACCATTGATTGTGTGTTTATTGGATATGCCAATAATAGTGCAGCATACCGTTTTCTAGTAATCAAATCTGGAATTTCGAATATCCAAGTAAATACAATTATTGAATATAATAATGCTCAATGGTTTGAGCATATATTTCCTTATAAGGATAGACTTGATAAAAATAAACGGAAAATGCCTGAATTTAATCAAGAGAATGAGAATGATGTTGCCTCTTCATCTTGTGTTCAAAACAAGGATTTGGAACCAAATAAATCAACTCTCCAAGGGAAAGATTTAGAACCTAGAAGATGAAAAAGAATCAAGGTAGCAAAAGATTATGGACATTGCCTACTCTGTGAATAGATTGGCAAGATATACGAGTAATCCTTCAAATGATCATTGGGATGCTTTAGTTAAAGTATTGAGATATCTTAAATACTCAATGAAGTATGGTTTACAGTATACAAAATATACACCAGTTTTGGAAGGATATAGTGATGCCAATTGGATTTCGAATGATACAGAAAAAGCAACAAGTTGATATGTGTTTACACTTGGTGGAGCTGCAGTATCATGGAAATCACAAAAACAAACCTGTATAGCACGTTCAACAATGGAATCAGAATTCATAGCCTTGGATAAAGCTGTTGAAGAAACGGAATGGCTAAAGAATTTCTTGGAAGATATTCCAATGTGGCCTCAACCTGTGACGGCCATATGTGTGCACTGTGACTGCATGGCTGCTATTGGGAGAGCAAAGAGCCATATGTATATGGGAAGTCAAGGCACATAAGACGAAGACATAACACTATAAAACATATGCTCTCGACTGGCATTATTTCCATTGATTTTGTAAAATCAAAGGAGAATATTGCAGATCAATTAACAAAGGGTATACCAAATGAGCAAGTGTTATATTTATCGAGGGGAATGGGCTTAAAGCCAGCACAATGAGAAGTAACTTATCGGAAACCCAACCTAGCAAATTTGTAAATCAAGTCTAGGTTCAATGTGGCAAACTAGTTGGGTGAAACTCAAGTAATATAGCATAACAAACTGCTCATTCCTATGATAAGAAAAGTTATGCTATCTATTACGATAAGGATGAATGGTTAATCATTCTTAATGACACTAATAGAAGAAAGAAAATTAGTATTGCATGATACTTATAATCATTGTGTCACCTATATAGGAGTAATATGGGGTCGCATTTATGAGAATGATTTGGCTAAATTCTCTAAAGCTCCTATGAATTCAGGATTGTTCATGACCAAAATGAACACAACCGTATGAATTGAAAGGTGTCAAAATTCGATATGTGTGATACTTATTATCTTGATTTATGAAATGTGATGAACAGTTCAATGTCTCCTATACACACTGACTCATCGATAAATCCAATAAGTACTTACTACGGAAGGTTCAAGTCCAAAAGACACCTCTCATGATGCGTATCGATTTTAAGTTTCTCCGGATCATGCTGTGTACAGTATCGTCACTATTTGTTATACAAATGTGGGGTATTGTAAGAGTTTGTATAGAAATAGTGGGAATAGTCTCACATCTAAAATGTATAGAGAAGATGAAAGGTTTATAAATGTATTCTAAACACTTATATTAAATTGGAAAAAGCAAGTGGGCTTGGGCTTGGCTTGGGCTTGGGCTTGGGCTTGGGCTTGGGCTTGGGCTTGGTTGACACATGACAATTAATATATTAATATATATTAATTATTCAAAGATGGGCCTCGGGCCTTGGGGCTCTTGGGCTCTTGTGAGTCATTGAATAAATGCCTTACTTTTCAAAAACGTTTTTTTGGTTTTATTTTTTAAATAGAAGGATATGTCTGATCAACATACCCTTTGGATTATAACTGAAAATTGGAAATCGTTTTTGGATGAACAACCATCTTTTCATTCTATATATAAAAAGAAGTCAGACTTCCAGAGAGGGCATCTGAGATACAGAATCCGAATTTCATAAAATTCTCTGCAAACTAATTGATCCTTAAAAAGCAAACACCAAGTAAATTCGCCATGGATCGGATTTTCAGTGCGGAATATTCGATCATCAGAGTGTTGAATCCTGGTGGCAGACGTCCGAAGAATTACAAGCACAAGAGTAGGGGCGAATTTCTGCTATAGGACATAGCCTTCTGTGCTAACCTCAATCTACAAAAATCAGTTTTTTATTTTTTATTTTCGATTACTTGCATTGTAAGTTTCCTTTAATTCTGATTTAATTTGTTGTTTAAGTTTCTGTTTCTGGTTTATAAGTTAATATTATTGTACATAAGTTTCTGTTTCAATAAATTGGATTATATTCTCTGATTGTTCTATAACAATTGCCAACCTAAGTTGCATATAATTGCACGTGGCATTAGAAGCATAATATATAAGATTTTTGAAAATTTTCATATGCCCACTCTAAGTTATGAAAAATAGATTATGCTTGGTAATTAGGCCCAGACCTATAGGGCTTTAGCCCAACTTTTAAGAAAATGGCTGAGATTAGAACCTTAAATAATGAGACATATTAGTTAAAGGGTCGGATAATGACTTTTAAAATAAAAATTTCGGCATGATCCTTTATTACATATAATTTTAAAAAATTTATATATGTTTGTAAAATTATATGTTTGTAGTTTAAAATTATTTATTATTTGTATTGTTTAATGTACTAGTGTAGTATTTTATAGTTTATAATTATTTTTTAAGCTTATTTTTATTGTATTAGTATTATTTGTTGCTTTCTTAGTTTTTTTTTTTAAAATCTTTTAGAACTTATAATGTATTTTACATTGTGTAAATTTTTAAAAATTTCAGTTTACAGTGAGGTTATGTCATTTTTTTTAAATACTAGTATTTAATTAATAATTTCTTAAAAATTTAGGGTCTGACTTGGTCACAGTCTAGTCCCATATCAAGCGAACTATGATCAGGCCATGCCCTATCATAAGTGGATAGGGCTTTTGAGTGGTTAAGCTTTAATATATTTTATGGGGTAGGGTCAGGATTTGGCCAAAGTCAAGCCCGGCCCGGCCCATTGCCAATCCTAAAATTGATACTTTACACCTAAAAACTAATAATAATGGATATTTTATTTCATATTAGTTATGAACAAAAATATTTTATATCAAAAAACTGATAATTTGAGTGTAAAATTTGGAATAAACATATGAAATTTTTTTAAAAAAAACTAATATATTTTGGATTTTAACTTAATTCCGGATGGACGGATGATAATTTCCTAAAAACTATATTGGAAATAGTAGTTGTAGTAAAAAATATGAGTAGGGGCACCACTTGCAGTCGCCGACAAGTAAAACCCAGAAGATGTAACCTGTCACCTGCCACCACAAGCTGCTATCAGACCAGCTCACTTGTTGCATTATGTGGTCACACCATTTGATTGGGACATGTCAATTGTAACATTCTTTCTGGTTTATGAAAGTTATATGTTTTCAAATTAATTTCAATTTTACAACCAAATTGTTAATCCTTAAAAGTGATCCCAAATATTTGTCCATAATTGGTGCTGTTATATACCAAAGGCTTCTAACTAAACAAGTACTTATCTCTACTTTACATGTTTTGTCTTTCTCTTAAACATAACATTGCTTTTAAGTCCAAACAAGTTCATTTTTAATTTGTATTATGTTTGGTAATTCACCATTTGTATGTCAAGGGGATTGTTGAACTTTTAATAGGTAAAATATCTTTGAAGAGTTTGATTTTCATTTTTTTAGTTCTTTTTTTTCTCTGTAAAGAAAACAATGACTCAAGGTCAACTTTATACAAAAGCATTAATAATAAGGAAATAACAGACTAAACCCTTAAGATTTACCCAAATGAATTGCTAGACCCCATTATTTCAAAAATGTACATTTACATCCCCATTGCATTTGTGAATTTTGTTTATTTGAAAAGAAATAAAAACATTAATATAATATATTATCCACACAGATTAATGTATTATAATGCCCTTATCATTATCCATATAGATAAAATTTATTAATGAGAACCAGGTGTCTATTATGAGAATGATGGTTTAACTATCCATTTATAAACGAGTGAATCTTTTTTTTTTTTTTTTTTTTATGGGAATCCATATAATATCAAAATTATTAGGGCTCTTCTAATTTTTTATAAGCACAAATGATTCTTCTCATTTACTCCACCTATATATAAAAAACAAAAATATACATGATAAAATAATTTTATTACAAGATTATCATAAAAAAATGGAAAAGAACGTAAATTAATTAATTAAAAAATGGGTTTTTTTAAAAAAAATTAAATTAAATTTAAAAAATATATATCTCTCAAAATATAAAGTGTTTTAAGAAAAAATTACATATTATTGATCAACAAATCATAAATTTTAAAATAAGTATCATATTCGATATATTTCGATAAAATGAGTAAACATGACCTTACATTTATCAGTTACCGATAAGTCTTTTACAAATATTCATATCTCTTTCATTTGAACTCCAAATCACAATCTGTAAGATTGTCACACCCTGAAAAATTCAGACATGTGATCGGCATGAGATAGCCTAACCATCACTTGAACCCTTGACGTGCACTCATTGGTTTACTAACTAACTGACTACATGCATGTCTGTAATGCAAACGTGATCATGATTCTGCTAAAGCATACTAAACATGACTAATATCTTATACATGAATATAACTTGTATACACATATCATGAATATAAATTTGTATGCGTATCTTATACATACACAAACTCATATTTATAAACCATACAATACTTGAATTCATATAAGGCCTTATGGCCTGACTCACAATGACTATTGGGCCCGACTCTGACTTGACGATCATGGTGTATAATGACTGCCACTGGGTATTGTCTCCTCCAAAGTTTGTCCTCCGCCTCCATGATCCACTCTCAACAATAATGATTTTAAGTTGGTTTTTATTTCTAACAAGTTTGTTCTTACTAAAAACGATGTTTACGTAGGAAAATGATACATCACCAAGGGCATTTTCAAATTCACTGTAATGATTGTCAACCGATACAATGTTATTAATAATAATAAAGTCACATCTTCTGCTTATATTATTGAGTCACAAAATATATGACATATTATTTTTGGACATGTTAATTATGATACAATGCGTAAATTAATTAACATGGACCTTATACCTAAATTTACAATTGATAACCAACATAAATATGAAGCATGTGTTAAAACGAAATTGAGTATAACATCATTTCATTCCATAGAATAAAGTTCTGAACCATAGGAAATTGTTCACACCGATATGTGTGACATGAATATTGTGCAATATATAGACGGTAAAAAATATTTTGTCACTATTATCGATGATAGTGCAAGATTCTGTTATGTGTGTTTGCTGAGAAGCAAAGACGAAGCTATTAAAAACTTTATACACTATAAGAACAAAGTTGAAAATCAACTAGGTAAAATGATCAAAAGAATCATGAGTGATATGAGAGGTGAATAGTATCACCATTAGGTGAATATTGTTCCAATCATAGAATTATTCATGAAACTACTGCTCCTTATTTTCCAGAACAAAATGGGATTATGGAACGCAAAAACTGAACGTTATGGGAAATGATGAATGTCATGTTGACAAGTTATGGTTTACCCTAGAACTTGTGGGGTCTTGCCTTTTGTCAACTACATTCTAAACAAGGTACCTCATAAACATTGGACAAGACACCATATGAATTATGGAAATGTCATGCACCTCCCTACAAATACTTGAATATATGGCAATTTCTCACCAAAGTGATGGTATCTAAACCTAAAAAAGTAAGAATATGACCAAAAATTATTGACTGTATATTCATTGGATATGCTCACAATAGGTTATGCATCGATTCTTGGTACATAAATATGAGATTCCTGACATCAATCCAAACATAATAATTGAATCAATGAATGCGATATTCTTTGAAGAGACATTTCATAGTAAAGAAAAATAAAAAATTGAGTTTCTCAAAAGAACTATTGACACTGCTACATGTAGTGATCAAATGAACCAAGAATCAGATGAACCTGAACACGAACATAGACGTAGTAAGAGAGCAAGGACGCCTAAGTCATTTGGACCTAATTTTTTGACATGCCTGTTAGAAAATGAGTTTCAAAACTATAGAGAAGTGATATCTTCTTCAGATGCTTCTTTGTGTAAATAGTCCATCAATAGTAAAATTTATTCAATCCTACAAAACCATACTTGGGAGTTGGTTGATCTTCATTCGAGTTGTTAGCGTTGGACTATAAATGGATTTTCAAACGAAATATGAAGCGGATGGATCTATAGAAAAGTGCAAGGCAATACATTGGGTTCATTTTCATTCATTCAATAAAATTTCATTCAAAGTTAGACATACTTAGAGAGTTTAAGTCTAGAGTTTGAAAAGAGTTTTCACCATTATTCTTAGTTCAAAGTTATTGATCAAAATGAGTGTCTCTTAGTTAAGAAGTTATCAAGAATCCTGAGAGAACATTAGCCAAAAATCTGTAAGAGTACCAAGACGGGGTTAATTAGTTCTTAAGAACAAAGAAAAACTCGGCTTAGTGTAATCTACACATTCTATAAAATTTTACAAGTTTTTCTAAGTCATTAATTTATGTTTGTTGTTTATTAATTTGGGTATGAATTATGCATGATTAAGTGATTAATAACACATATCAGCCAACAGTTATTTATTGAAGTAAACTTTGTAGTGTAGGTATTTTTTTTCCATTAATACTAAACACGTTTTATTTTGTTTTGGCCAATGCTATGATACCCAAGGGTATCAAATACCATTGGGTTCAAATATGTAACTTTCAGCATTGAACATGCAACTTTGAACATGCAAATTCTACCAATCAACATGCAACTAAATTTATGTTTTAAAAAATTTCATGTTTATTGATACAATTTGCATGTTTAATACTCTAAGTTATCTGTTCAATACTCAAAGTTGCATGTTTGTACCCAAAAATATTTGATATCCTTAGGTATCGTAGACAAGCCCGTTTATTTTTTCACAGATAGTTTGAAAATTTGGTTACGTGTCATAATTTTTTTTAAAATATTAATTTCTTAAAATAGCTATCAAACTTGTCAAAGATAATTATTGCTATCTGTGCTTAAAACTTGGTTGAGAATATGTGTCGCTATTAACTTTCTGCTTTTCTCATGTGCGGTTGTTGGAAAATTTTTTTTTATCTAAAAGTAAAGCAGTATTGTCTTTTTGATGGGAAATAAAAGTGAAGATAGTTACTGCCCATCACCATTTTCATCATTATTCACTCCTTATGACCCATTTGATTTTCACACGCATGCATATGATTCAAAAATTGATATGGGATTTGAGATTCATCTTGAATTCATAATTAAGATGAAAAATTATTTGAGTCGATAATCGAATAAATCCCAATCTCATCCCGACGGATTTCATCTCTTTATAAATTAAAACTACCGCCACTCGCACCACACAACACCGAAACTGTAAATAGTACACGTGTCATTAAGGTGATGTTGACATCAGTCTTCCTTAAAATAGAATGAAATCTGACATTGATTCAAAAGCACTTGTGAACTAGTTGTGAGTCTGAAATCATTCAACTCCAGACTCCAGTCCCATTTGAGCCTTTCATTTTCATTTTCATTTTGGCCTCCTCCCTCACACTTCCCCACTCGTTAAATTTCAACTTCCACTCAAAGCCTGTGAATCCAATTTCATTTATCCTTCTAGTTCTAGATTTCAAAACCTTGGTTTTAAATAAGCACTTTTGAAGTGCTTCTTCAAAAAGCACATATTACTTCCTTATGTACAATCTAAATTCGTAAGCGGTGATGAAATGAAGGGCAAAGAGAAGAGGCAGAGAGCAGAGTCATGACAAAAGGACAGTTACAAAACTCTAAAAATAATTAATCTAAATCTATGCAAAACACTTGTCTTGTTAAAATCTCTTGACCCATCTTGACTTGAATATTTAATTTTAAATTTTGTTCTAATAAATCTGACATTGCTCGATTCAACCGGACCCACATTAGATCTCTTTTTTTTAGTATATATTTTAAGTTTATATTCAATTTACTCGATCGGACCCGATTACCACATACATAGCTAATGAGAGCAGCAACTTTGGTTAGAGAAGTTGGGTAATAAAAGTAAATAATTCGAAATTGAAAACACCAAAACTCTTAAATGGTGACTGGAGTCTGGAGTCTGGACCACTCCTCTAGTAGATCTGCCAATTTTGTGCAGGCCCCCAGTTTGATTGATGATTGAAGGATTTGGATATAAAGCCAAGAAGATGTTATTGGTCGATTGTCACAATCAAACAGTCCTATATATATATATATCTATATATATATATATCCTATCTTAAATTTAGGAAATGAGTTGATCTTTCATCTTCTTCCTATTTGTATTTTATTTAAATTTCTGGTGAACAGACTCCAGTGAAAATGTTATTGGTTGATTTGTTTATTTATGAGAAAGAAATGATGTCATATATAATAACTAATATTATTATAAAAATTAACTAATTAATATTGCATTACATGCATAATATAATATTTTATATTATGTAGGAGGTGTGTAGGAGTATTATTAGACCAAATCCTCTTACAGTACTCTATAAATTAAAAATGATGTCATTTTTGAATATATAAAGAATCTTATCAGAGATATTCTTACATTTCAAATTAAATCACAAGATTTTTATATATCACCTTTATGATGTTGCAGTTTCCATTGGGGTATGCAAACCTAATCTGATTCATAGGTCGAACTCCAGACCCGCGCAAATTGGGTGTGGGTTGGATTGGGAAATTTCAACCTACGTGAGTTGTGATTTGACGTGAGTTTAAAGAATTTCAACACACAACTCTCGAATGATAATTATTTTTTTTATCTTATAATTTCATAATTTCAATCTTTTTTTTTCTTTTCTATATATGTGTTTATTTATTTTGAATGTGAATTATTGAATTCTTAATTAAATTTTGAATTTTTAAAAAATAAAAATAAATTCAACTAGCTAACCCAAACCACACGATTTGTGTGGGTCAAGTTGGGTTGGGTTGAAAAATCTCAACCCACACTATTATACTAAAACTTTTAGTTTTTAGTTTATATACTAAAAGTTTTAGATCAATATTATAATGTCATAGTTTTAATACTCTAGTTTAAAATAATTCTTTTTTTAAAAAAAGATAATTGCATAAATGAGGTCAAAAGACTCAATCATATAACGTCATGAATGATACAATTATAAGGCCGAGAATTCAGCTCGAATACTACTTAAGAATACCTAAAGCTCAAGCCTAATTAGAGACAAACCTAATAATATAAAATAATTTACGCACTACATGTTTCCATAATCTGTAGGAAAATATATTTACACCTAAAATTATTTAGGTACAAGAACAATTACGAGACTAACTTGATTTTCCCACCTCGACGTAGTGTTTGGCAAATACAGATTTCTAATTAGAAGTGGAACAAAGTAATTTTTTAAAATATATTTTAAAATATTTATTAAATAAATTCAACCCGTATTAATAATACATATTCTATTATCTTCTCATTTATTTGGGTGGAAAAAAAAAATTTCGATCAAGATACTTGAAACTGTTATGCTTATTTTATTCTTGGTGGAATATTTACAAGTTGGAAGTGGGCGTATCAAAAGATGCCGCAAGATTAAGATAACCCACAAGAAAATATTGAAATTAATGCGAAATCATTTTTCCTATACTATGTTTAGGTTTATGTTTTCATGGCTAGTTTGGTATCAAAATCATGAACTTTTGCTGCGAATTCAGTAGTAACACTACCACCATACCCTCAAATTAACTCTTAAAATCGGAAAATTTTGTGAGGAAATTTACACCACATTAAACTTTTATAAAGTTGGAGAAGATTTTATGTCTTTTGATTGGAAGTCTTAATTTATTAAATTAAGAAATTTACACTATAAGGCCGACCCTGAAATTTTAGAGCCTAAAATCATTTTTATATTTCGTGGTCTTTAAAAATTTCGAGATCCATTAATTATTTGGAGTTATAATTAAAAAAAAAAATGGTGGGCCATTGTTGGCCCTGCTCCATGATATTATTGATTTTTAGCCGACCGTAAATTGGTAGGCCAATACCTCAAAGTTGTGCTAAGTCATGCATCATTGGACCACAATACAGTTCTGGAAACTTTTAATTTACCACTCTCTGAGATGAACCCATGTTGTGTTTTTGCTCTCAACGCAATTTAATGTGCTTCTTATTTGTCCCTACACCAACTTTGCAACTTGGCTTCTTATAATAATTTTTCCTACTCATGAATGGAAAATATAAGAATACATCAAATTTTACATTTACGTTCACAATTGACAATTTTATGTAGGGCCGATCTTAAAGTTTGGGTGGCCGTAAACGATATGTTAAAAATGAGAATTCTAAGTTAGGTAAGTAACGATATCTAAAGGATTTAGAATCCTAAAATTTTTATTATGTTTTGATTGTTAGTTATTAAAAGAGTAAATAATGAACACTAATTAAATATATGAGATGGGGTTGTGCTTATTTTTCTTTTCTTTTGTTTTTCTTTTTATTTTAACAAAATAACTAAATTAGGGGGCCCTGAAATTTTATCAAGAAGTGAGAACCCTAAACAATAACCAACACTGTCTAGCCATTTTATCAGATTTCGGTTTCGAAAAAATTGAAGGCTTGAATAGCAACGTAAATACAATCTTTTTCCATGAAACCTAAATTGATTTGGATAATTTTTTCGTTTTCAGTTTTTTTTTTTTTTTTTGGATTCAATTATTTATAAATTCTCATTTAATAATTATAAATTACAATTTAAAAAAAAAAAATCAACACAAAACATATCAACATGGAATCGAGATTCAAATAGATTATGGTAATGACACTAAGATTTTAACTCAAAATCTTAATTTAATCTTTTATTCAATTATAATTTATAAAAAAAAAAACTGAACATAAAACAATTCAATACTAAATCCATATTCGTATAAATAATGTTAATGACACTAAGATTTTAACTCACTTTTGTGAATAAGCATTAAGCAAGCCATACAAGTAAATAAGCACACTTCTAATTCTAAGCCACACATTACACGAAACATGTTTGGTTCAAAAGCACGACTTTTTCGTCATCATGGTTTATTTTCCCACGTTTTTTTCATGGTCGCTTGATGCCTCTTAAGTCAAAAAAGCAGTTACATAAGCTGATCTTTGTTCCTAATTCAAAGTTACTTAAATTAAAGTCACTCGTCAAAATTCTCTTGAGTTTCAGGAAAGTGCTTTTCTGAATGCCCAATTGATTTATTTTTTTGTTCCCATTTTTTTAACACAAACCCAATTCACGTTTTGATTTATACTAAACAATAGTCTACCTAATGCACCAATCCCCAGCTACTAGCTACTAGTTTAATTAGTCCAACGGTTGTTTGCTCTGAATCGGATTACGTGGTGTGTTCAACTTTATTTTGAATTATTTATAAATTATGATGAGTAGTTATTAGATGTTAATTTAAATATAATTAAATCTTAATCCTATATCATATCATACTTCATTTGTTTTTTTTTTTTTTTTTTTTGGAATCGTTGGAAATCCCGCCGCCAAGCCACCTATTCTAGGCTTAAGCGAAGTATGTAAAACTCTCGGCTATCCCAGACTCTTACAAGAAACGCACTCTCTGGATTCGAACCCAAGACCTCAAGTAGGGGTGTGCATTAATCGATTTTAACCGATTAACCGAACCGTTCCGACCCATTTTTTTATTACGGTTCGGTTAATTCGGTTAAATCGGTTATTGTGGTTAAAATTTTTAACTTTTTCGGTTATTCGGTTTTGTTACGGTTATGAGATTCGTATAACCGAACCGACCAATTAACCGAAATTAATATATATATATATATATATATATAGATATATATATATATTAGCGTGTGCGAATTCTTTAATTTTTTAGAGTTAAGATAGTCTGCATGTAAACTCTCAATTGGTTGTAGTTATATTGATTTGATAATACTACCCGAAAATAAAATTGATAAAATTCAAATGACAAGCTGCATTAACAGCTTGGTTTTGACACTTTTAATTTCTCTCAAGAATTTAAAGGTAAAAATTCATAAAATTTCAAATGTGTAGATTTTGCATCGTGAATCCACCCTTAAAATTTCTAACATGGCAGGTTTGGAAGGAAATCTAAGGCCATGACAATCATCGAGGGTTTAAAAAATATTTCTCTCGCATGTAATTAAATATAGATATATTTAATCAAATGTTAGTTAGAATCGGTATTTTTAGAATCGGATATGTGATCGAATTAGTGATCCAAAAAATTTAATGCGTCAGTGGTTCGACCGGTTGAAACGTTCCAAAAAAATCGGTAGAACCGACCTACATCATATATAATTTTACTAATTAAAAATTATAAAATTTATTAAATTTTAATTTATTGGATTGGTTAATAACCGAATTAACCATAACCGACCGAAATATAATGGTTAGTTGGTTAATGGTTATGTGTCATAAATTGGTTAAATCGGTCACACTTGTATTTAACCGAAAATTTCGGTTATGGTTAAAAAATCAAGGATTAACCGACCGAACCGACCGATGCACACCCCTAACCTCAAGGTGAAATCCTTAACCTTACACCTAGACCGAACCGAACCGGTCGGTTTCCGGTTCCACACTTAAGTGGAACCGGAACACCGAACCGAACGGTTCGGTTCGGTTCAGAGAATTTTATTTTTATTTTTGAAAATTAATTAAAATAAATGAGATTAATTTTATAAATAAAAAAATTTTATTACATTGAAGAGCTTGAGCTTAAATTCTTAAAAATTTAAGTTGCCTACGTATCCTCCAAGGGTGAGAGGAATCAAAGCTCACGTAGTTTCATTACAAGTTTTAGACATATCCCCTTTGTAAATTATAATTTTACAATTATCAATCATCATTATCAGTTGATTCTTCGGCTCCGGTTCCACTTGCACTTGTTGCAGAAGCATTATCGAACAAATCTTCAAAATCATCGAGGGCATCTTCTTGTTGTCTCAGATCAGCTCGAGTCCAATCATCCATACAAGTTGTTGCTTCTAGAGTGCTTGGATGTAATGAAGATCGCCTAGCTTCCAATATATTACCTCCCAAGCTGAAGGCTTGCTCAACCGCAACGGTGGAAATATGTGTTGCCAAGATCTCTTTAGCAATAATAGATAAAACAAGATATATATTTTGATGCCGGTTTCACCATTCAAGGATTTTAAAATTTTTACTGCATAAACTTTCATTAGAAAACACAAAATTTGTAGATAAATAATTATCTAATTCAGGGTTATTAGTTGTCGTATCCCTAGATTTTTTATTTCGTTGCAATAACCAACGATCCCCTACACTAAGTCTTGTTTGAATTACCGGTTCGCTACTACTAGATTGACCTAATGTTCCTAAGTTATATCTTACAATATAATCATTAAATAAAATAATTAAATCACTTCTTAATTTCGTCATTATGCTCGTAATATCAACATCATCTAATATTCCTAAATAACCATAGTAAACTTGTAAACCACCATTCAAACCTTCTAATTAAATCTAGGATCAAAAACAGCAGCAATAAGATAAAGTAAATGAATTTCTCTAAAATAATTCAACCATTTTACCTTCATAGCAGTAATGGCTTCGAGCAAAACAATATCATTAGGGTCGTCACTGTCAACATGCTCATCGAGAGTGCCAACAATATTCAAACTCTCAAGAAGAAATAAATGCGCTGTAGGATAATAAACACCGCTAAAAACTAAAGTAGCATAATTAAAAACTCTTAAAATATCTAAAAAAATTTCACAAATATCTCATTGACTAGGATAAAGTGTGATATTTTGAACATGTTGAGAAAAAAAATTATATAATGCATCTTTGTATTGAAATGTTTGACATAAAAGAAAATAAGTAGAATTCAAACGTGTTGGAACATCTCTTAAAAATTTAATCGGTTTAATACCATTTATTTTACAAAACTTGGTCCATTATCTCCTAACTTGAGAATATGACCAAATACAGTTAAGTGCCGTTTTAATTGGATCAAGGAAAGGTGATAATAATTTTAGTCCGTCTTGCACACATATATTAAGGACATGACATGTACAACGAATATGAAAAAATCGACCCCCTAAATTTGGTTCACATAAGGATTTTAAATCATGAATGGATGCAGTATTTGCAGATGCATTATCAAATCCAATTGTTAAAATTTTTTCTACTAAACCATATTCATCAAAAATTACCTTCATCATTCTATAAATATTATGTGCAGTATGTGGGTCATCAAAAACTCTAAATGCAATAAGTCTTTTTTGCATGGTAAATGATGCATCAATCCAATGACAAGTCACACTCATGTATGAGTGTGTTTGCCAATGATCACTCCAAATATCAGAACATATAGAAATACGACCTTTCATCTCTTTAAATATTTCATTTAAAATAATTTTACCATCTTTATATAATTTGAAAATATGACGTTTTGTTGTGTTTCGAGTCATTCTACATGCAGCAGGGTTTAAAGCATTATGCATGTAATTAGTAAAATGAAGTTTTTCACCAAAGCTTAAAGAAAAATGTGCCATACAAGTTAATTTCGCAAATTCTTCTCTATTTTTTGCATCAGAATATTTAAATAAATCTACACTACTTGTACCTCTACTAGATGATGCGTACCTGGCCATTTGAGTCTACGTCGTATCAATGCCAAATTCAACCGGATGATGTTTTTCCATGTGCTTGATCATATTGACGTATCCACCAGAAAATTTATAGATAACCTCACAATAGTTGCAAATTGCTCGTTGTGAACCATCTTCTAGGCGTTCCAAAGTAAAATGAATTTTGAAAATATCGAGGACCGAGCCTTAACTTCTCTTCTCCGTGATTGTGCACCGACACTAGGGCCGCTCTATTGGGTTGGCATATTTGAC
Source organism: Zanthoxylum bungeanum (assembly GCA_019454045.1). Lineage (NCBI taxonomy): Eukaryota > Viridiplantae > Streptophyta > Magnoliopsida > Sapindales > Rutaceae > Zanthoxylum > Zanthoxylum bungeanum. Next base: position 16,805 of record SKCR01023785.1, read on the forward strand.
ATTATGTTCTCAGATGAGCTTGCCATTTTTCGTTTGAGTAATTAGGAGAAAAATAAGAAAATTGAATAATTGCGATGCGAATGATAACAAATTAACAACTAAATGAATTGAGATTGAGAATAAGAATATAAGATTATAAGAGAATTGTATTGAAGTAAGATTGAGAATAAGAGAATTATAGAAAATGAGAGAGTTGAGAATTTGGTTCACATAAGGATTTTAAATCATGAATGGATGCAGTATTTGCAGATGCATTATCAAATCCAATTGGTTAAATTTTTTCTACTAAACCATATTCATCAAAAATTACCTTCATCATTCTATAAATATTATGTGCAGTATGTGGGTCATCAAAAACTCTAAATGCAATAAGTCTTTTTTGCATGGTAAATGATGCATCAATCCAATGACAAGTCACACTCATGTATGAGTGTGTTTGCCAATGATCACTCCAAATATCAGAACATATAGAAATACGGACCTTTCATCTCTTTAAATATTTCATTTAAAATAATTTTACCATCTTATATAATTTGAAAATATGACGTTTTGTTGTGTTTCGAGTCATTCTACATGCAGCAGGGTTTAAAGCATTATGCATGTAATTAGTAAAATGAAGTTTTTCACCAAAGCTTAAAGAAAGATGTGCCATACAAGTTAATTTCGCAAATTCTTCTCTATTTTTTGCATCAGAATATTTAAATAAATCTACACTACTCGTACCTCTACTAGATGATGCGTACCTGGCCATTTGAGTATGCGTCGTATCAATGCCAAATTCAACCGGATGATGTTTTTCCATGTGCTTGATCATATTGACGTATCCACCAGAAAATTTATAGATAACCTCACAATAGTTGCAAATTGCTCGTTGTGAACCATCTTCTAGGCGTTCCAAAGTAAAATGAATTTTGAAAATATCCGAGGACCGAGCCTTAACTTCTCTTCTCCGTGATTGTGCACCGACACTAGGGCCGCTCTCTTGGGTGGCATATTTGACATTATGTTCTCAGATGAGCTTGCCATTTTTCGTTTGAGAAATTAGGAAGAAAAATAAGAAAATTGAATAATTGCGATGCGAATGATAACAAATTAACAACTAAATGAATTGAGATTGAGAATAAGAATATAAGATTATAAGAGAATTGTATTGAAGTAAGATTGAGAATAAGAGAATTATAGAAAATGAGAGAGTTGAGAATTTGGTGTGATGAAATTATGAAAAATGAATCCTATTTATAGAATTTTAGAATTTTTTTGATACCAAAAATGCCCATAAATATAACCGTTTTATTACCGTTATTAGGGGTACATTAGTAATTTATATTTTATATAATAAAAATATTTTTTATTTTTTATTTTTTAATTTTTTTTATTTGACCCAACCCGAACCGGTCCCCTTCCGGTTCGGTTCCAGAACCAGAACCGGAACGTGGCCGGGTCTACTTACACCACTAAACCACGTCCCTTATTATTATTTTAATCCCATATGGCTCTAAATGTTGTCATGTGTCATTCCAAACTAATTGACTATAAATAATCTACTATATTAATTAATATATTTGCACATTAATCTCCTCATTCCTCAATAAATGCAGCCCTCTCCTTAATTTAAGAGATTAATTAAATTAAATTGATTTATTTTATGAGTTTGAGATAAGATACTAATTTGAATTGATAATTGAATAAGTGAATTAGAATCGAATGGGCCGAATTAAATTGCCGAACTTAAAGACTGATAAAACAATTAAAAGAATTAAAATGATATTGGAAATTCAATTCTATTTGTTTGTAATCTCATGATTATTCATACATCTTATATTTCATAAAAAAATAAACATACTGCAACAAAGTTCGAGTCAAATTACTAATTAATATTAAAACACACAAAATAGAAAATTATACATATTTAACACATGTCAACTTAACACTGGATCCAAATTTCTTCCAAAAAAAACTTAAAAAAAGACTTGCAGTCGTTTCCTTTCAACTAACTTCTCTTTTTGGGAAAAAAAATTACAAAATTTCAAGAGGTGGTAAGTTTGAAACTAAATAAATGAACTAAATATTTCACGCAATCCCTTAACAGTGAACTAAATAAGTCGTGCTTAGAGGAAACTACATTAAACTCATAATTAATGATGAAATGGCAAGTTTGAAAAACTTGACAAAATGATCCGGTGCAACCCACACTTGTTTGGACAATGTAAGTAATATAAATGTTTGAGTTTCAGGATATATAATTTTCCTTTTTGATTCAAGAAACCGAATGGCATCACTTATTTGTTAAGTTTTTTTTGTTGGACTTTTACATAATATCGTTGACATATCAAATTTTCGCTCAGAAATTCTGACCTCAAATTAAATTTATATATTTTTGGTCTTTCTTTCTTCTTCAATTGGTAAAATATAAGACAATCAAGGAGTCGTCAGAGTTGTTATCGGCGAAAACCATCCAATGCTTAAGAGTCAGATGAGGTTTTTTTTTTTTTTTTTTAGTGTGTGGCTAACAATAAGTGGAAAGAGGAAAAAAAAAAGCGAACCAAACAATTTAATGTAAATATAAACCGAAGATAAACTAAAAAAATCGAATCGATATTTTTATTCGATTCAATTCGGTTCAGTTAATTTACCCATAAAAAAATTCATTGTCTTCTGTTTCTGCTTATCTTCAATAATCAATGCCATAGCCCTTGTCTACTTGTTTCACATGACCTCAATATGTTGAATTTGACAGCCAATAGTGTGTTTCCTCTTATAGGTTGCGCCTCGGTTCATGAGAAAATCCATAGAAAATAAATGATAATTTTAAGAAATTAATGTAATTAAGTACATGATTACATAAATGGATGTCCATACATGCCATTGATGGAATGCAATCAATTGGCATACCTAAAAGTTGGATGGCTCTAATATTAATTAAGTCCTCCAAAAAACAGAAGTGGCAATGGATGCTATTTTAATTTTGTAGTGTAGTGAATGAGGTTCAATGACAGTCAGAAAATGGTGGGAATAATTACATTGTCATTTTTTTGTGAAGGGTGGTAGCACCACCAATCCAACTAAAGAAAGGAAAACAAATTTGAAATACATAGCCAGGGAGAGGTGCATGTATACTTGGCATCTACGCTTATTCATTATATATGGACTGCGTAATCAGAACTCAATTACGAAGATAAAATCTACAATTACTATTTTAATCCTTATCTTTAATTAAATTTTGTAGCATGTTTTATGTTGAATAATTATACACTTCTTAGGTTTGGTATTCATCTATTGAATGGTGAAACGAAATAATAATAAAAAAATTATTTTTTACAAATAATTTCTCTCGTAAGTATTGAGGTAATTTCAGATCTTATTATTCGTTCCAGATATGAAATTATAATTTGGGTATGTGTATTGGCCCTATAACACTAAGTAAGTCATGACTTGTGCTTTAGCGTCGGATCGAACTCAGGTCATTCAGTTGTTTAAGTCTCTTAAAATCCTCATTTCAACTAATCACGCTATCACCATTCAACTACTTAAGTTTACTGAGATCCTCCTTTCAACCACACTATCTCCTCAATGCAAAATATAGATAAGTTCCACATTAACATATGGATTAAAAATATTAGTATACTATTTGGGATCTTTCTTCTAACTCAAAAATACTTTCTAGAAAACATAATCGTTGTCTTACTACTTCTAGTAAAGTACTCCAAAATAATGCTTGTTACTCCTATCCATCTCAAACATAGAATATCATTTAATAATTATTGATGATGGTTTTTCACCTCGAGAAAGATTTAATTACCGAGGAGGGGTAGGATGAAAGATATGTATTTGGCCAAGAGTGGATGACAACGGCCCAAGAGCTTATAAGGTGATGGCGTTTGACAGAGAGGCGACCTAGTAGTACAGAGGAATTCTTCTGAGAACAAGAGCATCGTGAAGAATGGAGCAAATTGAGATACTGACCTGACCGCATGAAGGGTGATGATTTTGGATTTTCTGAGAGTTTATGGAGAGAGTTGGGAAGAGCTTCAACAAGTATCATCAGCCTGGGTGTGCCGACCCGAGAAACGAAATGGGATCACATGCTGACCAGTATTGGAGTCATGTGACGTATGTATTACTTGGGAATATGTGTGCTTCTAGAAGGTTAATGCTGATATAGGGAAAATAGTGGTCCCCAGTGGTTGTAGGCCCTGCCAGCCGTCATAGGTCGATACAATGGCATGATAGTGGCAAAGTAGAGTCGCCAGAGGCCGCCATAATGTAGTTGCAGAGAAATGTGATGATATGATTGGTCATATTAATAGTGGTTGAATATCTTCCCCTTTTTGATGATGGCAACCCCTTAAAACTTGTTGATACTTGTGAGCTTCTTAGAGTCCAAATTTGACAATTTTTGCTCCCCCTCAACATAAGCTCCCCCTCAATGTGTGATTGTCTTCAAAAATAGTTCTGTTGACGGTGGATTTTGGTCTCAGGGTAATATAGGAATATCACCTCCGAGGGAATCCTCCTTCAACTGTGAATTTGTTTGGTAATAGGGAACCAAAAGCAAACTTAGCGGAAAACAAGAAAATACGCCAATCAGACAAGGTGATTTAACGTGGTTCGGTGGATTTTTGGGATCCGACCTACGTCCACGGACAAGAACAGGGTGGTACTTTTTTATTACTCAAATACACCTCTCAGGCCTCTCATTTGCTCTTACAAATTGGAACTTTTATCTCTCACTCTTGTGATGATTTTCAGATGCCTTCACTTGTCCTTCTACACTCACTCTACCCTCCTATTTATAATGGTGAAGAAATCAGATTCCTATTTGTACAAGAATTCCCAATTGGAGATGGTCTCCTTTTCCTATCAGGATTCCTAGTCAAAACTATTCTCTTTTCCCATAAGGATTCCTAATCAAAACTACATTTACTTCCTTTATCCTATTAGGATATTAACTTATTACTTTACCCCATTAAAGTAGGACAACTCATCCCTTTTCCGCAAGAATATGATGCTTTATCTTCCTGAGCACGCCTCGTCATGTGCTCGGTCTTCATGAGGTCGGTCATGATAGCCATTTGAACTGAGAATGTTGTTGTCGATCTGATAATGCCCGGTCATCCGATCTCAAGTGGTCGGTCACCTATCATCAAATGCTCGGTCTCTTACTGTATAGTGGCCGGGTCGGCTTTAATGATCTCGCCCAAGAAGGGAATTACACTTTTTACCCCTGTCGTACTCTTTAAATAACATAGGTCCTGAAAACACCATCAACAAGTTCTATAACAACTTGACAAACACATTAGTACATTTACTCCCCCTTAAACCAAGGGTGAGGGTAAAACAAGTTTTAATCTCATTTCTAATGATTTCTCTTCAAAAATAGTTCTATAACAACTTGACAAACACATTAGTACATTTACTCCCCCTTAAACCAAGAGTGAGGGTAAAACAAGTTTTAATCTCATTTCTAATGATTTCTCCCCCTTTGACATTATCAAAAAGTGGAGAAGTAAAATTTTAAATCTAAAATGAGATACCAATAGATGTGTGCTAAAAAAAGATACCAAAATAAAAAATATGCACATTTTGGCATTTCCCCACTTTTTGCCTTAAGATGTAAAAAATCATGTATAATGCAATTTTCAAAAGATTATGTACTATGATACCAATTAACAATTTAAATCACTTAATTCATTTGAATATCATAACAGTTTAAGCATTGTTTCTCCCTAATTGTGATATCAAATAAAATAAGTCATTATATATCATGATACCAATTTAAAATCAATGACTTCAATCCATTTTAATGATTGTCTTCTTATGAATATCTTACCAATTACTTAAACAATCAAAATTCATGCTTTTCATGATTATTCAATTATGTTACATGGCAAATTCATTTTTAATACAAAATTAATCAAATGATCACATATATGAAATTTGACTCAATGAATTCAATGTGATACCAATTGAAATAGAATAGGGGTTTAAATATATGATTAAGGCACTTAGTGATATCAAATGGAAATCGATATCAATAGAAGTTTGAATACATTGCCTAATCATTTTGTATGCTTCAAAACATTTATACCAATTTGAACTATGCAAACATACATAATTTAGATGAAACGGTACCAATGTTTCCGTGAATACGGATTTTACCTTTACCGTTGCGATTCCTCATTTCTTTGAGCCTTTGGGATCAATTTTGCAATTCTCTTTAAAGATCCATTCCCAAGCTCCCCCTACAAATTTATCAATGACACTTTGGTACCCAAACTTTCTTGGGTCCATTGGGGTTAGTTTTGATTCCTTGAGGAATCCATGCATTTTTAATCACATTCTTATACATGCATTCAAAAATTTTATGTCCATTTTCATTGCAAGCATGACATGTGACATTTTCATTTATAACATTCTTAGCATGAGAATCAGAAGCCTTAACAAAATAATTTCTCAAAAATTTTCTTTTAATATAAGGCCTATATCATAATCCTTCTCTTTTAAATGCACATTTTTGGGATCCAATAAGCATTTTAAAATTTTTATGTCCCAATGTGAATTTGCTAAGTATGTTTTGCAAATCTACAATCTTAGTATTTAACAAGACATTTTCATTCAATATAGATTCGCAATCGCATGTCTTAGAGCTAGATGACATATTTGATATGACATTTTCAAGTTCTAGATTTTTAATCTTTAAACATGCATTTTCATCATTCAAGTATGCAATTTCTTTTTCATGTTTAGCCTTTAAGCATATCACATCATTATCTAAAACATGAATTTTATCCATACTAGTTGCATGTTCAATTTTAAGTGTAGCATGCTCATTTTTGACCAATTTTAATTTATTTTTAAGCATATCACATAATTCTTTTAAACCATTAAAAGCATCAAGGAATTTAGAATTGTGTACCTCTTTTTCTTCGCTTTCTTCTTCAATTTCAAATCGGATGTCTTCATCCGTGATAGCCATAAATGCTATTGATTTTTCTTTGACTTCAACTTCTTCCTCCTCGGATGAGCTTGAATCGCTATCGCTCCAAGTTGAAGTTGCTTTCATTGCCTTTTTCTTTGATTTTCCTTTCATTTTCCTCAATGGGCAATCGATAGCTATGTGACCCGGTTTGTTGCATTCATAACACACAATTTTCTTGTTCTTCCGCGGCCATTTTTCTTCTTCCTTTTCGTTTGCCTTTGATTTTCCCTTGAGTTTTGCGGATTTGAGAAGCTCATTTTCTTTATTAGTGATGCTTGCCACTTCATCATCACTATCATCTTCTTCACTTGAACTTGAGTCGACTTTTTTTCTCGCTTTTAAGGCCAAAGACTTTCTTGTCCTTTTCTCATCTTCCTCATTTTTATCCATTTTGATCTTCATTTCAACTCAAGCAATTTGCCGACCAAATCATCCATCTTCAAGGTGTTTATGTCGTTTGCTTCTTTAATGGAGGAGGTGTAGCTTCTAAACTCTTTCGGGAGAGATCTTAAAATTTTCTTCACTTGATCCGATGTCCCGATGACTTTTCCCAATGCTCCCAAATGATTGATGATGACCGTAAACCTAGAAATCATGTGATCGATTTCTTCCCCGGATTCCATCTTGAAATTGTCCAATTCGCACATGAACCGGTTGATCTTCGATTCCTTCACTTGACTTGTGCCCTCATTGACCATTTCCAAAGACTTCCATAAATCATATGCATTTCCACATTCCGGAAGCTTGCTAACTTGATCCCGATCAATGGCACATAGGAGTTGGTTGAGTGCCTTAACATTTTGTGAGGCTAGTTTCACATCCTCACTATCCCATTCTAAACTCGGTTTTGGAATATCAACCCCGTTACTATCCTTCTTTGTTGGCCCTTTTGCACCTCGTGTGATAACCAAATAGGATGGCGGATCATTGACTAGGAGATAAGTCAACATTCTTGACTTCCAATAGTTGTAGTCGGTTCCGGTGTAAAACGGAGGTCCAGTTGTTGAATATCCCTCGGCAAAATTTGACGGTTTGCTTGTAGAGGCCATGATCTATTCTCGGACGGTTAAGTCTTGTAGAGAATACATCGCTCTGATACCAACTGAAAGTACCTACAAGCAATAGCGACAAACAATCTCTATACCCAAGAGGGGGGTGAATTGGGTTATCGCTATAAATGCGGAATTATAAAATCTTTGCCGATTTTAAGCTCTTATTACCAAATGAGAGTTTTAGGTCAATTTTCTCTATTCCAATTAATCTCTTATATGCAAGTTTCTAATCAATATTATAAATATAATCAAACTTGCAAATAAGTAAAAGTTAAGTGAAAGAGAAATACAACACCGTAATTTATAGTGGTTCGGCCAAACGTGCCTACGTCCACTCCCTCAAGCCTCGCTTGAAGATTTCCACTAGAATCGAGTTTTCCGTGGTTCACTCGTAACCAAGAGTTTTCCGCCAAGCGCACTCTGAACCTTTTACAAGATTGAGTTTTCTACGTAGGTGCACTCACAACCTTTACAAATTACCCAAACGATGGGATTTCACAAATCACAAGTGTTTTTGATAAAGAAGAATTAAAATACACTTGGGCACTCACAAATAATAAGAAGATTGTGTGAGAGCAAAACCCAAGTGATCTAAGCTCACTAGATGTAATGAAGATGTGTGTGAGCTTGTATGAGTGTTTAAGAATATGAAGGTGTATGACACTCTTTGTTTGCCTTAGAAAATGTGTATGAAGGTTTTCTGGATCTCTTATCTAAGGCAAAGGAGTTGGGGTTCTATTTATAACAAAATGCAAAGCTTTCCCCAACTCACAGCGAGACCGGCGAGCAAACCGGTGAGGAGATCGGCATGCCGGTCTAGGGTTTCAATATCTCCCAACGGCTATATAACGTTCGAAAAACTAGCCGTTAGACCGGCGAGCAAACCGGTATGGAAACCGGCGAGGAGCTCCCTGGTTCCAGAGAGCATGATTTTCTCAGCCAAAACCGGCATGAAGACCGGCGAGAAAACCGACATGGAGCTCCCTGGTTTCAGCTCCCTGGTTTCAGTAACTGCACAATAAAGGCTAGACCGGTATGGAAACCGGTATGGGGACCGGTTTGGAGCTCCCTGGTTTCAGTTCTGATGACCAGTCAAGACTGACGACACTTGGTGTTTTGGCCATAACTCTCTCTAGAAATTTCCAAATCATGATCCGTAAATTTCTACATAAACTAGACACATAGATATATCTTCTGTAAAAAATTCAGCTCCAAAAACATTAATATGAATTTTATAGAATTTTTCTAATGTGACATGAATGCAGAAAACGCACATATGAGCATGTTGTACTGAAAAGGCTCTAGCAAAAGTTCTATGCATCGGAATTGTGTTCCGTTTGAACCGTAGCAAACTAGAGACACATATCTATCTAACGGTATATCATTTGAAGTTTAATTCAACCGTTTGCTAGTTTTTAGAAGATCATTTACCGATGCATTTGTGCATGAAGTTCATTTTGGTGCAAATGATTCTTTTAGCATTCTAAGTCATTTTAAATGCAAGTGATGCAAAATGTATGATTCCTAAGAGCTTTAGATCACTTGAGTAAACTCACTTACAATAAAATTTAGCTCTTAATCATTATCTTCGATTTGCCGCTAGTCTTCATATTCTCGCTTCACCCCATATGCTTCGACACTTTTTGTAATGCTTCGTGTTTGTACGTCGAAGTCTTCATTCGCGTTGACGTCATCAAAATCCTTTTATGCGACCAAGTCTCCAACAGAGAGTTATGACTGTATTGATGACCTTGTGACATGGGATGACGTCAGAGGCGAAGAAATAGTGAATTTGAAAGTATATATAAAGAGGTAGAAGTCTCAAATTCAAGTGGGGATTTTCGGTTGGCAATTTAAGTTAGCAATTTTTGCATCTCACAACTTGTAAAAGTAAGAACTCAATAACTATAGATATAGAGAGAAAGCTGGTCAATTACCCGACCATTAGAGAGAATTGTATCAGACTTGTGTAAGACTCGAGGTATTTTATCACTTTGTGAGTTTATTTCCTCGTTTGTAGCTCGAGTCGGTCTTGACCCCGAGCAGTAATAAAATAGTCCCATTTCTCTTGTGGACGTAAGTTGGAGCCACTCTCCTCCGAACCACGTAAACACTGTGTTTATTATGTCTGCTTGCTAAGTTTGCTTTGGTTCCCTACTAACCAAACAAATTCACTGTTGAGTGAGGTTTGTTCGAGAGATTAATTTTTTATATTGTCATTGGAAATAAAAACAATCGTCAATAATAATAATTATCGAAATAGTTTAGAATGGAAATAATAAATCGGAATAAATTATTTTAATATCAAAGTTTTTTGGTTTTGAAGTAGATTCATCTTCAGTGAGTATCTATGATATATCAGCTAATTCGATGAGGCAGATTCAGTTGGCAATTACCTGTTACCCAGTCATTAGGCAAACTTGATTGATGCATGGTCACAAGGTAAGCTTTTTGAGAGAGTCGGGGGTAATAAAGTAAAATCTTCCACTTGTAATCTCTGATATGACTTTTCGGACTATCATAAGGGGAAAATTCATAAATATCTAGAACATACTAAAACTATGAAGCCGAGTTCACCTAACATGATTACCCGCCCAATCCGAAGAAAAATAGTCAGGTGCACTATTTATTTATCATCAGTAAGTATATATCCTCGTTCACTTCTCCTATCGACACGTGTCAAGTGTCTGATTTAATTACCTCGCTTCTCCCTCATCAATTCTCCATCGTCCGATCAAGAAATATGTATCAATATAAAGCTAAAAAAAATATAAAGGCGCCCATTTCTGCACCCACTAATTATTTAGACGTCTATTTGACACTGTTTTAAAAATCAGATCACTGATTAAATAGGTGATTTAAAAAATTTAATAGGTTATTAGTTCAATCGGTTGAATCGGTAAAATCAAATGACATCATAAATAATTTTAATTAATTAAAAATTATAAAAATATTAAATTTTAATCTTTGTTTTTTTTTAAATAAAAATAAAAATAAAAAACCAGTCCATTCCGATTTACGATTTTGACTTATTTTTTAGATGTCTGATTTTTAGTATTACTAGTTCAACCGGCCGGTCCGATCCGATCTTATTTTCAAATCACTACTATTTGGACTGTCATATGAATTTTGTTCATATAGGTCAAACGATACTTTTGAAACATGAAAAAGAATATGTATGACTTTAAGTGCTAGGATTTGATCCGGTGTTTTCGTCAAAGGTAAAGCCTAATATAATATTAACGGCTGTTTTTCGTTCTAGTTTGGGAAATCAACCCATCAAACAAACCTCCATCAGCAGTGAATTTATTTGGTTAGTATGAAACCAAAACAAACTTAACAAGCATACAAGAAAATCATAGAGACATGGAGTTACGTGGTTCAGCGGAAAATGGCTTCAAGCTGCATCCACGAGAGAACATATAAGTATTTTATTACTTGTTCGGGGTTAAAACCGACCCGAGGTACAATTAGGTTTAGAGCTTATAAAGAGAAAATAAACAACTCAGGTTTTACAACATGCCTGTTACAACTCTCTCAATGGTCGGGGACCCGAACTTCTTTCTTTCTTTATCACTAGTTTAGAGGCTTTTAGTTTTTTTTTTTACAAATAGTGAGACGCAAAAAATGCTAATCAATAGTCAACTGTTGAATTTGAATCTTAAACTCCTTTATATAGGCTCCCAAATCCGCTATTCCATAAACCCATAACGTCAACTCATGTCACTGTCATCTTTGCCCCATGCTTATTTCCTCCAACCACTCAGCAAACAGTTGTACTGACACCTGGCTCAACCACCCTTATCAGCAGAAACTCATCATTACATCCTTTTGGCCACTGCTACACACTATGTTGGTGTGACAGCCTGCAGTTCGATTTCTATGGTGTTGTTCCGCATGTCAGGCTCTCTTCCCAAAGGGAGCTGTTGAACAACTCATGTCACATCAGCCTTCTAGAAACCCAAACTTCCAAGTAGGGCATACGTCATATGTCTTCAATACTGATCGACCTATGATCTCATCTTCAATAATCTGGTCGGTATATCGAGGTGAATGATGATGGGTAAGACATTCTCTAACTTTTTCAACCAGATCGAGTCAGTAAGTGTGGACTACCTCGGGTCGCATTCTACAAATACTCAAATGTTGTCGAAACCAGCACTTCTTCTATAGGTCGGGTCAGTGTCCCAACTTGCTTCATCATCTGCAGGTTTTGTTATTGGGAGAACTCATTCCTATAGTGGGATTGTGTCTCTCTGTTTGACATCAGCTCCTCTGAACCCCTAGACCTTTCATCATCCTCATTTAGTAAAGTGCAAATCCTATTATACCTTTCATCGATATTTGAACTTCCTAGGGGCGAAAAGACACCATAAATATTTGTCTCACAACTCTCAATATCAACGAGTTTGCGAGTTGATGTCCAAATTTTTTTAAAAAAATGGTGAATCATGAAATCGGAGACTGATCTGATCTCCTCGGGCTGATACTCATCCGTCAGATTTATTCTTCTGAAAATCAACCTATGGGCCTTGAATTGGCTCATGGATCGGTTATCATATTCATCATTTTTCTCAAACCCGACCAATGCTACGATACTGTGAGGCTGTTATACCATTATTGAGTCCTGAAAAATAGAAAGCGAGCCACGAAGGAAAATTACCTCATCGGGCCATTAAATTAGTAATAAGGCATCAACACGACGTAACCTAACCCCAAACCAATCTGATAAAGAGATGCCTTGGGGAAAAGACTCCGACTCCAAGCCATTTAAGTCACTTGGACATAAGGGAATGATTCATCATTCCCCCAACACACAATAATAGGGCATCAGAGGGACGTAACCCATCCACGAGCCGATCTGACAAAGAGAGGCCTTGGGGGAAAGACTCTGACCCCAAGCCATGTAAGTCTCTTGGCCGCAAGGGAGTGATCTCTCATTGCGCGAACACAACGTAACCCAGCCCCAAGCCGATCTGACAAAACGAGACCTTGGGAGAAAGACTCTGACCCCAAGCCATCTAAGTCACTTGGACGCAAGAGAATGATCCCTCCTTAGGCCAACACATAGCAATAGGGTCTCGGTATGATGTAATCCAGCCCCGAGCTGATCTGATAAAGAGAGGCATTGGGGGAAAAACTTCGACCCCAAGCCATCTAAGTCACTTGGCCGCAAGGGAATGATCCATCTTTGCGCCAACACATTTAAATAGGGTCTCGACGGGACGTAATCCAACTCCGAGCCGATCTAACAAATAGAGACATTGGGGGAAGACTCTGACCCCAAGTTATTTAAGTCACTTGGGCGCAAGAGAATGATCATTTCTTATTCCAACACATAGCAATAGGGCATCAGTGGGACGTAATCCATCCACAATCCATACGTGTTATGGTTACATGAGGGTGTCAAATGCCACGCTGGCCCTCCCGTCAAACGTGTTATGGTTACCCTGATGTGCCAAACGCCACGCAGGTCTTCAATGATTTCAATCCATACATGTTATGGTTCTTTGGGGGTGAAAAACGCCACGCTGACCCTCTCACCGAATATGCTATGGTTATCTGATGCATCAAATGCCACACAAGTCTTCAATGACTTGAATCCATACGTGTTATGGTTACCTGGGGGTACCAAACACCACGTTGGCCCTGCCATAGAACGTGTTATGGTTAACCTGATGAGCCAAATGTCACCCAGGTCTTCAATGTCTTTGAGGTTTCCCCTCAAAGGTGCAAGTCATTGGGTAATTACGTTCTAGCTCGGGGGTTGATAATGACACCGAAGTTTGGCATGCCATGGGAGTTCTCGCTTTTCCCCACTGACTTTGCACCATTTGTCATATTCCAATCACGAGTATTTCCAAAAAAATACCAAGTAAAATTTTCCCATCTAAATAAACAACAAACGTGTAAAGATACGAGTAACTTATTTAAGAATGGGAAAACACTTCTTGTATTCCAGAGATCTAGCACCCATCTTACAACTATTTGCGGGATATTTTAAGAGAGACTCTATTGAAAATACCTATGTAGTATCCCCACATTCCATGGTTTCTTTAGCTGTGTGCCATCTAGTTGCTCCAAGTAGGGATGGCAGTGGGTAGGGTATGGTGCGGGTTTTCCATTACCAAACCCGCACCCGCATATGTAAATAAATTACCAAACCCGCACCATACCCGTTGCGGGTTTTAATTTTCATTACCAAACCCGCACCGCATATAAAAATAAATTACCAAACCCGCACTGGTACCCAGCGGATTTTTTGCGGGTTTTTAAAATATTGAATTACTTTGTGTTTTTAATAATATAATTTTTTTAATTAAATAATTTATTTTTAATTACTAGATGTAGTTTTCATATTTGTTTTTCATTTGACATATACAACATGCAATGTATGTATATACATTACATAGATAACATAATATATGAAAAACTCAGTACCATATGTTTATTTTTTCATATAAACATAATTAAAACGAGTTCTTCCCTTCATAATTATAATGATCTAAATTAGCCAACTCAATAGACAATAAGCTAAAAAGTAATCACCAACCTTTGGTCATATTTTTTTATGCTAAGTGTAATGAAAGTGATGCTTACAAGGCTCAAGTGGTGTAAGTGTAATGAAGAAGCAGGAAAGCTACTAAAGTTGCAGCAAACACTAGCTTATTTTGCTCATCTCCCGTTTCTGATTATGTGAACTTAATCCAAATGTTTGCATTATAATTTTATTAACAAGTGTGATTAAAAAAAAACAATAATAGTCATGCAAAAAATCTTCAGTTGGGCAGGTTGCGGGCTGCGGTTGAGTGGGAGTGTGGAACTGTGGATTAGTGTTTTAGGTTTAAGTTTTGTTAGTTGTTTTGATATGAAGATTTTTTATATTGTCCTAAAAATATTAATTAATAAAAAATAATATTGCGGGTATGCGGATACCCGCAGCGGATACCCGCATTTTTTTCTTAAATACCAAACCCGCACCGCACCCGCAGCGGGTTCTGCTTTAAATTACCAAACCCGCACCGCACCCACTAATATATTTACCAAATCCTACCCATTGCGGGCGGGTTTTTGCGGGTTTGCGGGTTTGTGGGTAAAATTGCCATCCCTAGCTCCAAGTAATAGACATCTAACCTGATGACCCTTGTCACCAGCGTTGCCTCACCATCACAGCCTCATGATCAATATACTAATTGAGGTAGTCATTCTTCACCAGGTCCTCGACTTGTTCTCGCAGATCCCTACAATTCTCCGTGTTATGCCCTATTGTATTATGATGTGCGTAATATGCTGTAACACTCTCATTGTTCATCAGGAATCACCTCAGGTTGGACTCTGTCAGCAGACCTTTGTCCTGAATCTCCCAAGCTATATATGCCAAATGGCCGTTGAGGGTTGTGTAAGTCATCCTGATCCATTGGCCTGAATTCCCGTTACCTCGGGCCTTGTCCTATCCATCCATTGTCTTTATCCCGATGATTTTCCTGCCTTGGTTCATTCTTCACCCGAGCGACACCTTCTCTGTCTATCTTTTCCTTTTCTTCCAACAACACAAACATCCTCACCTGCTCTAAAGCTGTTGTGCAGTCCGGAACCTCCTGAATTCTAAGGTGGGACCATAGTCTCCTAACCCTTAAGGCTCATTTAATGCTCTTTAATGCCTCCGATGACTCATATGACCCGACTTTCAATACCAAGTTGTGGTATCTGTCGATGAAATTCTCTAGCGGCTCGTCTTCACGCTGCTTCATCGCCCTCAATGATCCAACCGTCTTCCTAGGTGTGCAAGCTCATTTAAAATGGTACACGAAGGAATGCCTTAGCTATGAAAAGCTACTAATACTCACTGGAGAGAAATTTCTGAATCACAAGCTGGCCGATCCTCCCAGGATTAGCGGGAATACCTTACAGACCGCTTCCCCGACCAAGCCTTGGATTTCCATCAGCAAAATAAACTTTTCAACGTGGGACTTAGGGTCAGTATGACCCTTGTAGACGTACATTATAGGCATGGAGAACATCCTCGGCAACCCCAATTGTAACACCTCATCAGTGAAATGGGACACTGTCTCCAAATCTTGGTCGTCCCAAACTCCTCCTCGCATGCTCTTCTCCCACTTCTTTATCTCCTTCCAAAACTAGTCCATCATTTGGCTCTTTGTGTTCTCCTGCCCTCGATCGAGGGATTCCTCATACTCGCTTCTCCATGCATGATATCTCATACTGCTGGGAGCTCTACGCCCCCACTCTAGATACTGTCCTAATTCGCTTTCCCCAAAACTAGGGTTACTGCTAGACGATTCTCGGGTTCACCTATTGTCTTCTTCCTCCCTGGGCTCTTCTATTAGTGCGGCACTAGCCACAACCAATGACCTCACTTTATGAGCATTTTTTCATCTCGCCTCTCGATCCTCTTCTACGTCAACTATCATATTCCCACATGCTATCTCTTTTTTCCTTTTATTGGGACATGTATGTCCTCGTTCTCCTGTTTTCTTTTCCAACTTTTCCATATTTTCCATCATGGCTTTCATGAAAGCTTGGGTTGCCTCCCTTTCTCTCCACGCATTCTCCCTCTCCAACTGTGAGTTTTCTTCCATCTTTTCCATCCACTCCGTCGTTGAAGTCTCCAAAGCTCTCTGATTTTCGTCTTTTGCCATCATCTTAGTGTGTTTGTTGCTTTTCGTACTACTCCCCACAGATGGCGCCAACTGTTGACAACTATTTTTCATTCCAATGGCAGTTTGGGAAATCAACCCCTCATACAAACCTCCATCAGCAGTGAATTTATTTGGTTAGTAGGGAATCAAAACAAACTTAGCAAGCAGATAAGAAAATCATAGAGACAGAGAGTTACGTGGTTCGGCGGAGAGTAGCTCCAACTTACGTCTACGAGAGAACGGATGGGGTATTTTATTACCTGTTCGGGGTTAAAATCGACCCGAGCTACAAGTAGGGTTTAGAGCTTACAAAGAGAAAATAAGAACATCGAGTCTTACAACATGCATGTTACAACTCTCTCAAATGGTCGGGACCCGACCTGTTTTCTCTATGTATCACTAGTTTAGAGGCTTTTAGCTCTTTTACAAATAGTGAGATGCGAAAAATGATAACCAATAGCCAACCCTTGAATCTGAATCTTCAACTCCTTTATATAAGCTCACAAATCCGCTATTCCACCAACTCATGACGTCAGCTCATGTCACTCTATCATCATTGTCTCATGCTTTTTTCCCCCCAACCACTCAGAAAACAGTTATATTGACACCTCGCTCAACCACATTTGTCAGCATAAACTCATCATTACATCTTTTTGGCCACTGCTACACGTTATGTTGGTGTGACAGCCTGCAGTTCAACAGCTCCGGTACTATTCCGCCTGTCAGGGTCTCTTCCTAATGACAGTCGTTGAACAACTCCCGTCACATCAACATTCTAGAGGCCCAAACTTCCAAGTAAGACATACGTCATATGCCTTCGATATTGGTCAGCCTATGATCTCATCTTCGATCCCCGGGTCGGTATGCCGACGTGAATGATGTTGGGTTAGGCTTTCTCTAACTTCTTCAATCAGGTGGGGTCGGTAAGTGTGGACAACCTCGAGTCGAATTCTACAAATACTTCAATGCTGCCAAAACTATCACTTATTTTATAGGTCGAATCGGTGTCCCAACTTACTTCATCATCCACAATTTTTACTCTTAGGAGAACTCTTTCGCATAGTGGGTACTGGGTCGGGCCTCTCTGTCTGACATCAACCCCTTTGAGCCCTTATACCTTTCATCATCCTCCTTTAGCCAAGTACAAACTTAATTTTACCTCTCCTCAATATTTGAACTTCCTCGAGTCGAAAAACCACCATCAACATATACCAATATTTAATTAGATTAGATCATCGGTATGAACAAAACTCATACGAAAACCTAACGAGTTGCATAGTGCAACACAATAAGCGTCCAAGTGAATGGTGGTGACGCATTCACCGTCCATAATATTCGTTTTGTTTACACATAATAATAAGAGAGTGAAAATGAAGTCACACATACCTCATAATAATAAAATAATAAAATATAAATAAATAGGGCAACAGAAAGAAAAGGAGCGAGGAATTGAGAAAGAAAGGAGAGAAAAATGGGAAGGGGTAGAGTTGAGTTGAAGAGAATAGAGAACAAGATAAACAGGCAAGTGACATTTGCAAAGAGAAGAAATGGTCTTTTGAAGAAAGCTTACGAGCTTTCCGTTCTTTGCGATGCTGAGGTTGCTCTCATCATTTTCTCCAATAGAGGAAAGCTCTACGAATTTTGCAGTACTTCAAGGTATCTATTTTTTTATTTTTTATATTTCACCAAAACAACTAAACATCTTTCTTTCTAACTCCAATATAATATTAATATAAATTTCACAAAAACGTCTTTCTAAGCTCTCTCTCTCTTAGCTTAATTAGCTATGAGGTGGTAGGGGGAGATTCGCCCCTTCTTCTTTTTTTTTTTTTTACTTGATTTATTGTTTTGAGATCTTGAAACATAATAATTTTTTTTTTTTTTTGCTGTTTTGGATCATCACTGATATCGATCATCAAAAGAAGATATTTATTCACACTTACACATTTTTGATGTATTATTATCACTGTTATATTGAATGTAATTTGCTCTCTAGCTCTTTTTGTTTTGTTTTTTTTTTTTTTCAATCTCTTCATTTTTGTTTCTTATTTCAAAAAGTTCGTCGGATCTATGAATCTTTTCAATTTTTTTTTCAAACCTAATTTTGGAGCTTTCACACCTTTTTTTCCCCCTCTTAATCTGTATCAACACTTTCTCTCGTTTTAATTTGTCTCGTTTCTGCAATATTTAAAGCGATTTTATTTACTTCGTTTCATTAGATCTCATGTAGCTTTAAAATACAAATCTCCAGAGTGAGTCAATTTTTTTAGTTTAAAAAAATTGCATAATTGATGCTTTCATAAGTCTGATCAAATGAAGCCAATTGAGACGTTTTTTAGTGAATTACGCAGCAGTTTCTCGTCTTGTTCACGGTAAGTTATTTTCTTTTGTATAAGATTTATGGTTATTTCCAGTGGATCATAATGTTATTTTTTTGTAATGGAGACATCTCCATATCTGCTGAGCTTTAGGGTTTGATCTCCCCAAAGCTGCTTCTGATTTTAAGTTTCAGATCTGAAAGATTTATGATGAATTGACAATTGACTACCAGAGTTATCTTGTGTTCACGATTGATTTAACTCTATAAAATCTCTCAAATTTTCTAAGCTCTTTTTATAATATTATTGTTCTATTATGCATGAAAAATTAGGGCTTTTTATTTGTAAATTCGATAACATGTAATCAGCACAAAATTAAACTTCTCGAGTGTTTTGAAATATAAAATGGATTTTTTTTTTTTAAATATGAGATCTAAAATGGATTAACAAAGAGGTTTTATTGAAATGAAAAAGGGTATTATAAACCAATTTATATATTATTTGTAAACTTTCTTACAATACTTTCCTGTGTAATTTGATGCTTTATATTTAGTACAAAATGAGAAATTAATATTGAAAAAAAATGAGAGGAATTAAGACGGACTGCTAGATTTACAATCCCAATATAGTATTTACTTATTTATTTTAAAATAAATAAATAAAATCATTTAAAAGTTTAATAATTATAAGAGTATCATTCTTATTTTATCCTTATCTCGTTTCTCCCTATGAGAGAATACTTCATAAATTTTTGAAACTCCTTTTATATATTTGAAAGGCAATGTCATTTATTTTTAAAACCTCCTCTCCATGTATTTGTGTTAAGATACTTTTGAATTGATTCCTATCTTTTCTTTTTATTTATCTCTCATTCTGATTGAGAACTTCAATAATTACCTTGTAAATGCTAACACTAGCGACTGGTGTTTATTTCCACTTCTTTTCATTAAAGTTATTTTTGTATTGTGAAAAATGAAATTGCTTAAAACTTGGAACAAGTGATTTTTCCTTAATTTGAAACTGTTTCCTAATTTTTTACAAACTGTTCCTCAAACTTGAACCAAACATCCTATTGAAATTTCAACTTTATCTTCCTTCAGATTCAGTTCTGCTCATCAGAATTTCTTTATGAGAATAACTCAACATCTTTGAATGCTTTATGGTTTGATACAGACCAAAGTTAAGGTTTTTATTTTTATTTTTTTTGGGTATAACCTTCTATATAATTATTTATGTTGTCCTCAAGCGGCATGATTTGGTGGTGTAAGGTTCAGGATCTCACCTTAGATCCTGAGTTCGAATTCAGAGAGTCCGTTTTTTAGTGGGGTTTTCAACGATTAAAAAAAATAATTTATTTTTGTTCTTAAAACCCTTGAATTGACTCCTATCACTCTTTTTGTATTCTTCTGATTCTGATAGAAGATTCCAATACTTAGAAATGTCAATACTAGTCATTAGTGTTCATTTCTATCAAACACTCACATCTGATTTGTCCTATAGTGTTTATTTATTCATCTTTCAATAAGCTTGCAAGCGTTTCTATCTTGGAAGGCTAATGCAACTTATGTTATGTGATCATCTAGCATGCCCAAAACGCTTGAGAGGTACCAGAAGTGTAACTATGGAGCACCAGAACCAAATGTGTCAGCAAGGGAGGCCCTGGTAATGGTTACTTATATGTTGATCTTTTGCGCAACTTTCCTTTTTGTCTACTGGTCCATCTGAGTGTATCTTAGAACTTCATGATATTAGTTGAAGATCAGCTCAATCTTGCACATAATATACATAATTAATCACTGTATAAACACAATAAAATTATATAATTTTTACATCATTGTAGGTTGGACGAAGATGAGAAAATTACCCACATAATTTTGAAAATTTACATTCATATATAAAATTACAACTAATACTTTGCAATTCTTTTCTTCTTAACACTTGACATTATATATTTAAATGACATGGAAATTTCAATTTTATAAGCTTTGTCTGGTGTTTTGATGAAAAAAGTGTGTGATCAACAAACAGTGAATTATAAACGGTGTTATGTAATTTTATTTTATATTAAAAAATAATTGATGTGCGTTTTTTAAATTATTTTAATAGTTGATAAAAACTAAAAACTTTATATAATTCAATTTTTAAAAGAAATCACGATTAATAAAAGTATTTTGTATCATTAACTAAACACTTAAAAATTATGTTTTGATCAAAATACAATTTTATTATCTCACCACATGTTAAATCATAATATGCTATTGGTGACGATAAGTAAAGAAGCCTATGTAAGGATATATCAAGTAGACATTTTTCACAGATAATAGGATATAGCCAACTAAAAAACTTAATGATGGTAAAATTTTACAAATTTTTGTTTTGGTTTGTGTATTTTAGGTTAAATTGCTTTGTGAATCTGCAAGTGTATTCCAAAAGTAATGGCTTTAAACATAACCGAAACCTAATGATGTAAAACAACTAGATGAAGCCAGCTAGAACCTAATTTTAGAAAAAGTTTGGATCAAATCATTCAATCGAAAAAGAAAGGCAAATTCCTAGTAATGAATAGGACTTTTTTACCTGCAAGACAAACACTTGATCCTCTAGTTTCATAAAATATTGGGGTAAAATTAAATATATGAATTCACTCATCTTTTGATTGGTGTCAATCTCTCTGATAGGAAGTATTAACATTTGTTTAGAATTTATTCCAAAAAAATATAAGAAAAATATATATCTAAACAATATTAATATGTACTGTGATCACTAGACTCGAGTTTGTTCATGTCTGCTTCACCCTACACTGACTAGTTTTGTTGCCGATTGAGTCCCTAGCTACTTGACGCACAATGTTATAAAGTTTGAGGTAATAGTGTCTTTTTCCCTTGCAAACAGTTAACCTTTTTCCTTTTGTACCTGTTTATCATGCAATATACTTGTATTTGAAGCACATACCAGCTGCTTAACTAGCTTTCAACTGAAATCGCTCAACCCCATATGCATGAACTTCCAGGCATCCTCCGGATGCTTGTCCATGCACAATGGAGTGCATAAGGTTATTATTAAGAGTTCAAAATTTTGCAAATTTAAGGAGAGGTTTTTATTTATTGAAAATAAAATTTTAGGGAATGATTGCAAATCCCAATTTAGGCCATATTAGCATGAGAAGTTTCAAATGTACAAGATTTTACAATCCTAATTAAAAGGAGAGATAATTGTTAGCGATATATTCGTAAGATGTATTTTGACGATGCAACATTAGAAAATTTCGACGCTTATTAACGGACATTACAAAAAAATGTCGAAGCGCATTGGTAGTGATTAGGCTTATATGCAAAATGATTTTTAATCTTCAAATCCTTACATTTTAGCACCGAGTCCGACATACCGGTCTCCCACACGGCATACCAGTGTCCCTATTTTATTCTGAGCAGTTGTACATCGCCTCTAAAATCGGACTACTTCATACCAATATTCCATACCAGTCACTCTGGGGTTTGTACAATAACTGAAACCGGTCTAGAGCATATCAGCATTCATATCGGTAAATCTTCATATTTTACATGCTCTCGGAAACCGGCATGATCCATATCGGTCTCCATACCGGTCAGTAATCGCTTACTGCGGTCAAATCGTAATATTTTATAGTCGTTGTAGTGGCATACCGACCTCTGCAGACCGACATACTAGCCTCAGCGCAAATATTAGGGACTGTTTTCTTTTTTTCCATAAATTGAGTCCCTATTTCATTCTTGCATACGTCTTGAACCTTTATACAATTTATTCCAAAGCAAAAACAAAGAGTAAACAAAATCTTCTTTATCATACACTCTCATACTCAAGCTCACACACACTACACCTTTATATCATTTGTAGTGAGCTTAGATTTCTTGGGTTAGCAACTCACACTAAATCTGCATTATCTTTGTGAGTGCCCAAGTTGTACTTTAATATATCTTTCATATTTTAAACATTTGTGGTTGGGAAGTTCCTTATTGAGTGGGTATTCTCAAAATTGTAATTTGTGTAAAGGTTGTGAGTAAGCCTAGGGTCAAAACTCTTGGTTATGAGTCACGGAAAACTTAGTGTAAGTTGTTGATTCAACTTATTGGAAAGCTTCAAGCTTGGCTTGAGGGATTGGACGTAGGCAAAGAGTTGGCCGAACCACTATAAATCACCGGTGTCAATTTCTCTATCTCTAAACTCTTTATTTATTAAAAGTTTTATTTTATATATGCATATTGTTAAGAAACTTATATTTAGGCGATATATTGTGATTGAGAAAATTGACCAAAGCTAAATTGGTAAAACTACTAGCTTAATAGCGTAAAATCGACAAGAATTTTTATTTCCGCAATATTAAGTCATTACCCAATTCATCCCCTCTTAGGTATAGAGTTGTGATTGTTGTATGCTTATAGATAATTTCAATAATTGTTGCCCTTTTAAAGTAACTCTCCCTTGTTCTACAAAACGCTGCTTGGCCACATTTTGTATAGTGTCTTTCAATCTGAGCATTTTGTAAATGTATTGTATTGCTGTGTTGTAGGAGCTAAGTAGCCAGCAAGAATATCTGAAGCTTAAAGCTCGATATGAATCCCTACAGAGATCCCAAAGGTACATGAGTCAGTTCCATACCTAATGTTTTTTACATACTAAAATTTGAAAATAATAATAAATAATATGCATATAAACGGGATATCAAATGTAAGCATGATTTTTTATATTTACAGGAATCTCCTTGGAGAAGAACTTGGCCCTCTAAACAGCAAGGAGCTTGAGTCACTCGAAAGACAACTTGATATGTCATTGAAGCAAATCAGATCAACAAGGGTAATAGTTACCACATTGTCTTTACTCAGATTTAAACTTTTCACTACTTCGGAATCATATTGAAAAGTTTGCTAGCTAGCTAGCTTCATTTTTATTTTTAAATACTGGATATGCTACTCTAGGTGCATGTTTTCATTTTCAAAGTTGAAGTACATGACTTATTTAATACATATGTTCCAAAGCATGTGCTAATAAGTGCTTGTTCAATAACATCAGATTAGAACTTTGTTGAGCATTTCTGCCTTGTTTATTTGAATCTGAATTTGAAGAAAGAAAGAAGGTTGTGTTTGTGAACTTAAATGGGAGATGAAATCACTAGTGTTATGCATTATCTTCTATAGAATTCATGTGGACTGGTGTAATAATTAAAGATTTTTATACATACGGAAAAACAAAATAAAGCATTTTATGCATTGAAATCTAGCTAGTTGGTTTCCTTCAAATTATTGTGTGGATGGCATTTTATGAAAATATTTTTGCTTGCATTGGAATATACCATCTATATTGAATGCATATACATCCATATCGAATGCATATATGCGGTAGATATCACTTCAATGATTTTGGGTTATACTTATCATTGACGGATTCATCATTCATGTCACGTATGTATTTACTTTAACCTAATCTGTTGGTTTGATTGGGAAGTACATAAAACTAAGAATCAAACAAAAAGAAGGTTTAAATTAGTGATGACAATCATGAGGTTCCATCCCTATTAGGTTTTGTCCTGGTCTGTCTCGAAATCTAGCCGGATTTTTAATTTCGGATCAAATGGTTCGGAATCCCAAATCTAATCGGGATTCGCAATATTTAAACTAAAATTTAGGATTTGAGATAATTTTTTCATCCCAAATCCCCGATTGAAATTTTTATCCAATATGATTTTTTAACTCGATCGAGATTTGAGATTTTCTACAAACCTAGTTTAAACCCTTCTCCTACTAAAGTAAATTCTACATATAACCAATTACTTAAATAATAGGGTACTTCAAAAATTGTAACCCAAAGATATGCAACTCACTTTCATATATATTATACATGCTTTTTCAGACTCAGTACATGCTGGATACCCTCACTGATCTTCAACATAAGGTATGATCTTAAGCTTTCTCTTCATTATTCAGTTTATTTTTCCACTCACACTTCAGTTTTCAATTCTTATAAAATGCAGGAACACTTTCTCAACGAAGGAAATAAGACCCTCAGACAAAGGGTAATTAAGTTATGCACTTAATTAGACATCAATATCCGCTGTAAAAAATGGTTTTATTAAATTGTCGATTTTACAAATTTGCATACCATCAAACTGTCAAATGATGATACAAAGGCAAACCGATTGCTGTTTTGCATGCAGTTGATGGAAGGGTACCAAGTGAACACACTTCAGTTTCATCCTAGTGCTGAAGATTGCGGTTATGGCTTTAAACCAGCTCACCCTCAGTGTGATACCTTCTTTCAACCCTTGGACTGTGAACCCACATTGCAAATAGGGTAAGCCCGCTTCTTCACTCTAACAAATAATCAATCTATTTATATAATATTATCTCCCGCCTAAGTCCGGACTCAGCAGAATTATTGCGATGAAAAAACTCTATATACCTGGGGGGTTGAATTGGGTTATGGCTAAAATATGCGGAATTAAAAATATTTGCCGATTTTAAGTTAATTTACCAATTAAGCTTAAGGTCAATTTTCTCTATTGGATTAAGTTACCTATATGCACGTTTCTAATCAATAAGCACGTAATAAATAAAACTCGCAATATGTAAAGAGTTTAAGGGATAAAGAAAATGACACCGAGATTTATAGTGGTTCGGCCAACAATGCCTACGTCCACTCTCCCAAGCCGCGCTTGAAGATTTTTACTATCAACGAGTTTTCGTGGCTCACCCGCAATCAAAAGTTTTACACAAGGTTCACTACAAACCCTTACTACAAGAAAATTGATTTTTAGCGTCCAATACTTTAGCGTCGAAATCATTTTCGACGCTAATAAACACATTTAGCGTCGCAATCAATATTCGACGCCCATTATCAAGATTTTAGCGACGAATATCATACTCGACGCCAAATGTTCAACTTTTATCGTCGAATACGAATTTCGATGCTAAAAGTACGACTTATAGCGTCGAAAAAGTTTCGACGCTAAATTGTTTTAACTATTCCAATAATATTTGGCGTCGACATATATTGTGACGCTAAATACTACACTTTTAGCGTCGAAAAACAGTGTTCGACGCCGAAAACTTAACATTTAGCGTCGACGAAGTTGCGTCGCTAAAGGTTTATGAGGATACCACCGATAATCCTTTAATCTTTAGCGTCTAAATTTAATATCGACGCTAAAAATCAGACATTTAGCGTCGAAATAGGCTTTTCGACGCTAAAGATCTGACATTTAGCGTCGAATTGAGTACTTCGACGCTAAAAATATATTAAAATGCAGAATGCCACCAACCCTTCTACCCTCTGCTTTTTCTCTCATCCTCTTCAATCTCATCCTCTGAAATCTGAGAATCTCTCCTCTGCAACCTCACAACTCTCCTACAAATTTTAAATAAAATTGTAATTAATGATGGAAATCCAACATCAAACTCAGGAGACAATGTCTGACCCGATACCAGATGAGCATTTGTTGCAATTGATTTTCAAGAACCAGACAACTTACAACGTCGGCCTTGACACTCGTAGGAAGCCGACGTCATCTGCACGCACTACTGTTTATTCGGACAATGCCTCCTCTCTTCGAGACCGGTTAGACACCACCCAAGACTGGCTAGCCACCACCGAAGACCAGCTATCCACCACTTAAGACGAGTTGAAGAAGACTAAGGAGAAGCTACAACAGGTCAATGTGGACCACAATAAGAAGTTGGAGCAGTTCGACCAACAGATACGGGCTTTCCGGGAGATGTTGGAGGCCTCACTCGGTCATGGTGCATTGGGCTCGAGCGCCCCCCAACATAGTAGCAATAAATTTTATATCCATTTGTATAAACATTTTGAACAGATAGTTTTAATATAATATGTATTTTTTAAAAATAAATTTTCGTTATAATAATAAAATAATTATTAGAATATTTCGTAATTGTGTTATTAATCAAGAATTTTTTTTCAAATAATTAAAATTTTTAAAATAATAAATTAATTATTTTAGAGCAAAATTATGTAAATTAATATTTTTTTAAAAAAACACATTTGTAAACTATTTTCGTCGAATTAGTCGACGCTAAATGTGTTTTTGGCGTCGAATATTTCGACGCTAATAGTTAACAAAATCGCCGCTGTAAGTATACAAATATTATTTTTTTAATTTACTTTAGCGTCGTTTCGTTTCGACGCTAAAAGTCTCTTTTTAGCGTCGAATTATTTCGTCGCAATACATGAACTATAGTGTCGGGAAATTTTATTTAGCGTCGAAAGAAATTGGACGCTAAATTAGAGATTTTAGCGTCGAATATCATTATTTCGACGCCAAATATCGTTCTCGTCCACATTAGGGCGTCCAATTTTTGCGTCTAATTAATTCGACACTAATTTAAATTTGCGTCGAAAGTTTGACTTTTGGCGTCGATTAGTTTCGACGCTAAAGGACATAATTTTTGTAGTGCCTTACACTTTGAGTTTTCTACGTAGGCTCACTCACAAACCTTTACAATTACCCAAACGATAGGATTTCACAAACCACGAGTGTTTTGAATAAAATGTTTGTAAACACACTTGGACACTCACAAAGATAAGAAGATCTAAGATGTGAGTTTCTCACCCCAAATATATCAAAGCTCACTATATGAATATGAAGATGAAATATGAGCTTTTTCAAATGTAGAGAATGTAAAATGATTTGAAGATGGTTATAAACTCTCAAGAATATTTTGACATGATTATAGGATGAATATATGTTCAAGAGATGTGTTAGAAGTGAGAAAAATGATGAATTTATAGATTTTACACAAAACTAGTCGTTTTAAAGGTCTGGGACCGGTATGGTACCGGTATGCTGGTCAAACGGCTCAAAAAATGGTCGTTGGGACCTCTGGAACCGGTATACCGATTACACCGGTATGCCGGTTTGTATACCGGTATGTCGGTTTTTAGACCGGTATGCCTGTTTCTGATGACCAGTCAAGACTGACAGTACTCGATATTTTGGCCATAACTTGCTCTAGAAAATTCCAAATCATGATCCGTAAATTTCTACATAAATTAGACACATATATCTATCTTCTGTAAAAATTTCAGCTTCAAAAATATTAAGATGAATTTTATAAAAATTTTCTAATGTGACATATATGCAGAAAACGCACATCTGAACATGTTGTAGTAAAATGGCTCTAGCAAAAGTTCTATTTATCGGAATTGTGTTCCGTTTAAATCGTAGCATACTAGAGACACATATCTATCTAATGGTATATCATTTGAAGTTTAATTCAACCGTTTGCTAATTTTTCAAAACCATTTTCCGATGCACTTGTGCATTGAAATTCATTTTAGTGCAAATAAAGTGCAAATGATTCATTAAGCATTCTAAGTCATTTTAAATGCAAATGATGCAAAATGTATGATTCCTAAGAGCTTTAAAACATTTGAATAAACTCACTTACAATTAATTTCAGCTCTTAATCATTATTTTGATCTTCATCTTGCTTGGCTCATTCTTTGACTTTTTCATCATTTTTTTGCCTCTTTATCATCTTTGATTTCTTGATCATCTTGTAGCACATTTTAGCTCTTCATCAACAATTGCTTCGAAATCTTTTTGTAATGTCTCGTTAATGTACGTCGAAGACTTCAAGTGTTGACGTCATCAAAATCCATCATGCGACTGTGTCGTTAACAATCTTTTTTTTTTTTTTATGATGGCAACCATTAAAACTTGTGAGCTTCTGAGAGTTCAAATATTGACGATTTTGCTCCCCCTCAATGTGTGATTGTCTTCAAAATAGCTTTATAAGACTTAGACAAACAAATTAGTACATTTACTCCCCTTTAATCTAATGGTGGGGGTAAAACAAGTTTTAATCTCATTTCTAATTATTTCTCCCCCTTTGACATTATCAAAAAGTGGAGAAGCAAAATTTAAGGTCTAAATGAGATACCAATTAATATGTGCAATAAATGATGATACCAAAATTTAAAAGTAAGATGTAGAAATCATGCATAAAATATTTCTCAAATTTTATACCAATGATTACCAATTGAATAATGATCAATGCATTTTTAATGATTTCTTCCCATAATTATGATACCAATTAAAAAACAATCAAATATTCATGTTTTTCATTATACCAATGGGAAATTATGTCTATATACATGCATTTCATTTTCATTTAAATATGTTATATGACAAAAGCATGTTCAATGCAAATCAATCAAGTAATCACATATATGTAATTTAACTCAATAAATTCAATGTGATTCTAATTGATACAAAATGAGGTTTAAATATATGATTAAGGCATTTAATGATATCAAATGAACAATTGATACCAATAGAAGTTTGAATACATTACCTAATCACTTGTATGCTTCAAAATATATTTATCAATTTGAAATAAGCATACACACATAGTTTAGAGGAAACGGTACCAATGTTCCCGTGAGTACGGATTTTACCTATTACCGTTGTGATTCCTCATTTCTTTGAGCCTTTGGGATCAATTTGCAATTCTCTTTAAGATCATTCCCAAAGCCCCCCCTACAAAATTATGAAGTGCATTTTGGTACCCAACATTTCTTGGGTCCGTGGGGGTTAAACTTGATTCCTTGAGGAATTCATGCATTTTTAATTACATTCTTATTCATGCACTCAAATATTTTGTGGCCCTTTTTATTACATGCATGACATGTGATATTTTCATTGATAGCAATATTAGCATGAGAATCAGATGCCTTAACAAAATAATTCTTCAAAAAATTTCTTTTAATATAAGGCCTATATCCTAATCATTCTTTTTTAAATGCACATTTTTGGGATCCAATTAGCATATTAAAATTCGTTTGTCCCAACGTGAATTTACTAACAATGTTTTGTAAATCTATAACCTTTTTGTTTAATAAAATATTTTCATTCAAAATAGATTCGCAATCACATGTTTTTGAGCTAGATGTCATATTAGATATGACATTTTCAAGTTCTAGCTTTTTATTTCTTAAACATGCACTTTCATCATTTAAGCATTATCTAAAACATGAAATTTATCCATAAAAGATGCATGTTCATTTTTAAGTGATGAAAGCTCATTTTTAACCAATTTAAGTTTCTTTTTAAGCATATCACACAACTCATTTAAACCATTAAAGGCATCAATTAAATCATTGTAATCTTGAGAGTTGTGTACATCTTCTTCTTCGCTTTCAAAGAAGAAATCATCATCCTCGATAGCCATGAATGCTATTGTTTTGTCTTTGACTTTTTCCTCCTCGGATGAGCTTGAATCGCTATCGCTCCAAGTTAAAGTAGCTTTCAATGCATTTTTCTTGGATTTTCCTTTCATTTTCTTCAAGGGCAATCGGTAGCTATATGACCCGGTTTATTACATTCATAGCAAACAATTTTCTTGTTCTTATGAGGCCATTTTTCTTATTTCTTCTCATCCATTTTTGATTTTCCTTTAAGCTTTGCGAATTGAGGAGCTTCTTGACCTTATTGGTTATTACTGTCAATTCATCATCACTATCTTCTTGACTTGAGCTTGAATCATCTCTTCTTCTTGCTTTCAATGTAAGATTCTTCCTTGTTCTCTTCCCATCTTCCTCTTTTTGATCCATTTTGATCTCCAATTCATATTCAAGCAATTTTCCAACCAAATCATCTAGCTTCAAAGTGTTCATATCATTTGCTTCTCTAATGGAGGAGGTGTAGCTTCTATATTCCTTAGAAAGTGACCTAAGAATTTTATTCACTTGATCCGTTGGCCCAATGATTTTTCCCAAGGTGCCCAAATGATTTATGATGATTGTGAATCTTGAAATCATGTGATCAATTTCTTCCCCATATTCCATTTTGAAATTGTCTAATTCACACATGAACCGGTTGATCTTCGATTCCTTCACTTGGCTTGTGCCCTCGTTGACCATTTCCAAAGACTTCCACAAATCATATGCGTTTCCACACTCCGGAAGCTTGTTTATTTGAGTCTGATCAATAGCATAAAGGAGTTGGTTGAGTGTCTTAGCATTTTGTGAGGCTTGTCTTAAATCCTCATGATTTCATTCTAGAGTTGGCTTTGGAATCTCAACACCATTGTCATCCTTCTTCGTTGGCCCTTTTTCACCTCGTGTAATTACCAAGTAGGATTGTGGATCAATGGCTAGAAGGTAGTTCAACATCCTTATTTTCCAATAGTTGTAATCGGTTCCGGTGTAAAATGAAGGTCTAGTTGTTGAAAATCCTTCAGCAAGATTTGATGAGTTGCTTGTAGATGCCATGATCTATTCTCGGACGGTTAAGTCTTTGTTGAGAAAACATGGCTCTGATACCAACTGAAATTACCTACAAGCACTAGCGACAAACACTCTATATACCTAAGAGAGAGGGGAATTGGGTTATGGCTAAAATATGCGGAATTAAAAATATTTGCCGATTTTGAGTTAATTTACCAATTAAGCTTAAGGTCTATTTTCTCTATTGGATTAAGTTACCTATATGCACATTTTTAATCAATAAGCACGTAATAAATAAAACTTGCAATATGTAAAGAGTTTAAAGGCTAGAGAAAACGACACCGAGATTTATAGTGGTCGGCCAACAATGCCTACGTCCACTCCCCCAAGCCGCGCTTGAAGATTTTCACTATCAACGAGTTTTCGTGGCTCACCTGCAACCAAGAGTTTTACACAAGGTTCACTCCAAACCCTTACACTTTGAGTTTTCTATGTAGGCTCACTCACAAACCTTTACAATTACCCAAACGATAGGATTTCACAAACCACAAGTGTTTTGAATAAAATGTTTGTAAACACACTTGGGCACTCACAAAGATAAGAAGATTTAAGATGTGAGTTTCTCACCCAATTGTTTCAAAGCTCACTAATATAAATATGAAGATGAAATATGAGCTTTTTCAAATGTAGAGAGTGTAAAATGATTTGAAGATGGTTATAAACTCTCAAGAATGTTTTGACATGATTATAGGATTAATATATGTGCAAGAGATGTGTTAGAAGTGAGAAAAATGATGAATTTATAGATTTTGCACAAAACTAGCCGTTTATAGCCGTTTTAAAGGTTTGGGACCGGTATGGTACCGATATGCCGGTCAAACGGCTCAAAAAATGGTCGTTGGGACCTCTGGAACCGGTATGCTGATTACACCGGTATACCGGTTTGTATACCAGTATGCCGGTTTTTAGACCGGTATGCCTGTTTCTGATGACCAGTCAAGACTGACTGCACTCGGTATTTTGGCCATAACTTACTCTAGAAAATTCCAAATCATGATCCGTAAATTTCTACGTAAATTAGACACATATATATTCTGTAAAAAAATTCAGCTTCAAAAACATTAAGATGAATTTTATAGAATTTTTCTAATGTGACATGTATGCAAAAAACGCTGATCTGAACATGTTGTAGTAAAATACTCTAGCAAAAGTTCTATTTATCGGAATTGTGTTCCGTTTAAATCGTGGTATACTAGAGACACATATCTATCTAACAGTATATCATTTGAAGTTTAATTCAACCGTTTGCTAATCTTTCAAAACCATTTTCCGATGCACTTGTGCATTGAAATTCATTTTGGTGCAAATAAAGTGCAAATGATTCATTAAGCATTCTAAGTCATTTTAAATGCAAATGATGCAAAATGTATGATTCCTAAGAGCTTTAAAACCTTTGAATAAACTCACTTGCAATTAATTTCAGCTCTTAATCATTATTTTGATTTTCATCTTACTTGGCTCCTTCTTTGACTTTTTCATCATTTTTTTGCCTCTTTATCATCTTTGCTTTCTTGATCATCTTGTAGCACATTTTAGCTCTTCATCAACAGTTGCTTCGAAATCTTTTTGTAATATCTCGCTAATGTGCGTCGAAGACTTCAAGTGTTGACGTCATCAAAATCCATCATGCGACTGTGTCGCTAACATATGTCTAGATTTTAGATTTTGAGTATTTATAAATGGATAGTCTTAATTCAATGATTAGATTTTGATGTATAGATTTGTATCAAAATTTGTATTGAAAAATCTCCACTCATGAATAACATTTTATAGTCTATATACACACACATTAACTTTTAATAATGAGTTCACATTATCTAATTAGATCAGATCATTGAACTGCAGATACCAGGCAGCAGATCAAGTTTCAGTTGTCACTGCAGGCCCAAGTGTGAATAATTACATGCAAGGATGGCTACCATGCTAATAAGGTACCAGGCATTTGCTGCAAGCCATGGTATGCATAAGAATCAGCTGCAACTTTATCCCCATTGTAAGCACCCTATTCAGTGACTAGAAACTTTTATGGATTTATATTAAAAAAAAATAACTCTACAATGATCTGCACTTACTGTTATGTGTGCTCCCGCGTTTGTGTTTTCAATTTAACATAAGGCTTGTTTGAGAAGAATTTATTGTTTGCTATATTGGCTGGCATGTGCTCTTTGCATTTCTCCATAAAATGCTTAATGACTTCTTACTTCTTTTTTTTTTTTTTGCAAGCGTTAAGGTAAATAAACTAGGGGTGTGCATCGGTCGGTTCGGTCGGTTAATCCTTGATTTTTTAACCGTAATCGAAATTTTCGGTTAAATAAAAGTGTGACCGATTTAACCAATTTATGACACATAACCATTAACCAATTAACCATTATACTTCGGTCGGTTATGGTTAATTCGGTTATTAACCAATCCAATAAATTAAAATTTAATATTTTTTATAATTTTTAATTAGTAAAATTATATATGATGTAGGTCGATTCTACCAATTTTTTCGGAATGTTTCAACCAGTTGAACCACTGACGCATTAAATTTTTTGGATCACTAATTCGATCACATATCCGATTCTAAAAATACTGATTCTAACTAACATTTGATTAAATATATCTATATTTAATTACATGCGAGAGAAATATTTTTTAAACCCTCAATGATTGTCACGACCTCAGATTTCCTTCCAAACCTGCTATGTTAGAAATTTTAAGGGTCACGAATCCACCACGATGCAAAATCTACACATTTAAAATTTTATGTAACCTTTAAATTCTTGAGAGAAATTAAAAAGAGTCAAAATCAAGCTGTTAATGCAGCTTGTCATTTGAATTTTATCAATTTCATTTTCGGATAGTATTATCAAATCAATATAACTACAACCAATTGAGAGTTTACATGTAAACTATCTTAACTCTAAAAAATTAAAGGATTCGCACGCGCTAATATATATGGTTTAATTTCGGTTAATCGGTCGGTTCGGTTATACGAATCTCATAACCGTAACCGAACCGAATAACCGAAAAGGTTAAAAATTTTAACTGCAATAACCGATTTAACCGAATTAACCGAACCGTAATAAAAAAATGGGTCGGAACAGTTTGGTTAATCGGTTAAAACCGATTAATGCACACCCCTTTTAATAAACTGTCTTTTAGGGATCTTGTATTTTAATAATTAAATAGAGAATAATGTAACTAAATTCTGTCGATTTTATTTAATAATAAGAGTTTTTTTATATAGTAGAAATATAATAATTTTGTCAACAGATTTTCGATTTGTACGAGTTATATGGTTATATTTTAAAAAATTAAAATTAAAATCTCATTTTAAAAAGCAACTCTACTTATGAATATTGTTGTTAAGGCAAGTGAAAATGGTCCCAAGTGGTGTGGCTTGGTGGTGTAGGGTCCAGGATCTCACCTTGAGGTTCTGGGTTCGAATCCAGGGGGTGCACTTCTTGTAAGAGCCTGGGACAGCCGGTGGTTTTACCTGCGCCGCGGCCCATAATGGGTGGTTTGGTGGTGGGATTTCCATCGTTTCCAAAAAAAAAAAAAAAAAAAAAAAAGTGAAAAGTGAAAAGTGATTTTGAAATATTTTAGCAAGCCATTTCCATCAGTTGGTTTAAGCTGTTTTTTTTTTTTTTGGTAGACCAGTACTAAAATAAATGACTTTTTTGAAAAGTATTCGTGTTTTTTTTTTTTTCCTCTGGGTGCTAATTAGCTTAACTAATAATTTATTTTTATAAGTTATGCAAAAAGACTAGGTTGGATCTCAACTCATGGAAATGGAATTGAATTGCCATTTGAGAAAACAGAAAAACAAAACAATCATTGCCATTTCCAGTATTAGTTTTTGTTTGGGCCCAGTACTGAAGCCCAAAACCTACAACCCGACTTGTATGAGTAGCCTATTTCATAGCAATACCAATAAAATAAGGTGGTCCAGGATTGCCACTTAATTTACGATCCATTTGGGATTCTTATTGAACCAGCTCAGCTTTTTCTTTTTTCTTTTTTCTTTTTTTAAATTAAGGTTCCATTTGATATAATTTTCCAAATATAATTTATGAGTTTTTAGAAGTACGGCTTTTAATAAATTTTTTTTTAAGTATTTGGTTGTGAGTGAGAGGTTTTATTAAAAAAAATATATAATTACTTTATTGGATACATTTTTTTAAGTTGTGTTATGAAATAATATTATTAAATTAAATAAGGGTATTATAGATAATTTAACATTTTAAAAAAAAATTTCAAACTCTAATCTCAAAATGCCAAATTTTGTGTTTTTGATTGTAGAGGTAAAATAATTTTTTTAATTCTCAAAAACTCTATTTAAAATATAATTAAACACCACCAAAAAATTTAAAATAAACTTTTAGAAGTAAAAAAATTCATTTACTTTTATTAAAAATCATACTAAATAAACACTAACACCAGTAAGATGGCACATGCAAGCAGCTATAATGCGGGAAACAATAATTCTGTCTCAAACACTATTATACCCAATTCATCATTTATTTCTTTCATCTTCATATACTATTATTGGATGATCTACCAATTGAAACTCATTTATATCACTACTAATTGATTCAAGAATTAATCTAATATACTTTAATATCTTTCTTCTCATTTCGAAAATTGAAATATATTGGTCAATATGATCTTTAAACATAAATGATTCAAATTTCGGTTGTGATTTTCTGATCACTGAAGAGTATTTTTGAGGAAAAAACCGAATCTATTCCTACAATAATAGAAACTTTACAAGTGTTTTAACTCTACAAAAAATCTCATTTCTAATACTCTCAAAGCTCTCTTAACATGAAGCTTTAATGTCTTGGGATGATCTTGCTCTCAAAAAAGAGCTCATATTTATAGCCAACATTTGGCTCACAATTTCTACAAAGCAATAATCACCACCGAAAGTTCATTTGTCTTCAAAGGGTGGTTGGGGTGACACAATGCATGGATCATGCATGCCTCATGCAGCGCAAGCAGCTGGACATTACAATTCTCCCCCTTCAGCTGCATTTGAAACAATCGTCATCTGACAGCTATCCCGGCTATGTCTCTGCACAGTTCTAGCTTGTCTCGAGTAACCATATTTGTTAACATGTCGGCTAGATTCTCATTTGTATGGATCATCACTAGTCTCAACAGTCGTTGACCCATCACCTCGCGTATCCAATGATAGCGAATATCGATGTGCTTCGTCCGGGAATGATACATTGAGTTCTTGCTCAAGTCCAGGGCACTCTGACTCTCACAATGTATCTTGTATTCTGTCTCTTTGATCCCTAACTCTTGGAGAAAACAGTTTAACCACAACATTTCCTTTCCTGCTTCCGCTGCTGCAATATACTCAGCTTCTATTGTGGATAATGCAATACACCTCTGCAATCTTGACTGCTATGACATAACTCCCCCTACAAAAGTGTAGATGAAACCTGATGTAAATTTCCTACCATCAAGATCCTCTGCCATATCTGAATCCGTATAACCTTCCAAGATTGGATCAGCTCCCATGTAGCACAGACATAACTTCGATGTACACTTGAGGTACCTGGGAATCCATTTGACTGTCTCCCAGTGTTGTTTTCCTGGGTTAGAGAGAAAACGACTCACTACACCCACTGCGTGAGCAATATCTGGCCTGATACATACCATATCATACATTAGGCTCTCAACTGCTGAAGAATATGATATTGATGACATCTCATCTATCTCTTTCTTGGATGAAGGACACAAACTCTTGCTCAGTTTGAAGTGGTGTGCTAGCGGAATGCTGACAGGTTTGACATTCTATATATCGAATCTCTTGATTATCCGTTCAATATAACTCTCATGTGAAAGCCACAACCTTTTGTTCTGTCTGTCTCGAACTATTTGCATTCCCAAAATCTGTTGAGCTGGTCCTAAATCTTTCATGTCGAAAGACTTAGAGAGGTCATTCTTCAGCTGGCTGATATTTATTACATCTTGTCCAACGATCAATATGTCGTCTACATATAGTAGAATAGCAATGAAATTTCTATCCGGAAACTTTTAAATGTAAACACACTGGTCCGTTACAGTTCTTTTGTAGCCTTGACTCACCATGACCGAGTCAAACTTCATGTACCACTGCCTTGATGCTTGTTTGAGGACGTACAAGCTTTTCTTCACCTTGCAAACAAGGTTCTCTTTTCCTGAGACCTTGAAACCTTCTGGCTACTCCATGTAGATTTCTTCATTTAGATCACCATGAAGAAATATTGTCTTAACATCCATCTGTTCAAGCTCTAAGTTCAAACTGGCTACCAATCCTAAGATAACTCGGATTGAAGTCATTTTTACACTTGTGAAAAATTTCATCAAAGTCGATTTTTTTTTGTAAGAATCCTTTGACTAATAACCGGGCTTTGTGTTTCATCACATTTCCGCTGCCATCTTTCTTCAGTTTGAACACCCATTTATTCTTCAGTGCCTTCATGCCTTGCGGGGGACTGACTATCTCATAAGTATGATTCTTCTGCAGAGATTTTATTTCATCATGCATTGCGTTCAACCATTTTCGTTTGTCTTTATGAGATATAGCTTCCTTGAAACTTTATGGCTCCCCCTCGTCAGTAAGCAGAATATAGTCAGATCATGAGTATCTGTTTGATGGAATTCAGCCTCGCTCAGATCTTCGTATTGGAGGTTCACTGGTTTCTGGAGGTCTGTCGTCATCCAGATCTGTGCATGATCATGTAGCCTCTGATGGAGCGGGTTGCAGCTCCCCTTGCTCAACATCATCTTCCTCATCTGGTTCTGCTTCTGGTATATCATGTACCTCATCATTATATGTGGCCACTCGTGTTGGTACTGGGGCTGTGTCTAGATTTGCATCAGTTTTGTTGGCACTTGAATTATAAGATATTTTAGGCTTTTCAATGTCTGCTATTGTCTGGTCTTCAAGAAACACTACATCTCTCATCTCTGCTACTTATGACATTCTTTTCCTTCGGGTCCCATAACCTATATTCAAATTCCTCATCTTCATAGTCTATGAAGATAAATGGAGTAGTCCTTGCATCCAGCTTCTGCTTGAGCTTCTTGGATACGTATGCAAAGGCTAAACAGCCGAATGTTCTAAGGTGAGAATATAATGGATTCTTACCAGACCACACTTTCTCTGGAATCTCAAAATTCAACGGTATAAATGGTGATCTGTTGATCAGGTAGCAGGTGGCCCAAACAGTTTCTCCCCAGAATGGCTTTGGTAGTTTAGCCATGCTGATCATGCTTCTGACTTTCTTCATAATGGTGCGGTTAATCCTTTCAGCAACATCATTATTGTTATGGAGTGCGTTGGACAGTCCTTTCATGTCGAATGTCGTGGCTTCCGCAGTAGGCATCGAACTCTCTGGAAGTATATTCACCTTCATTATCTGTGCGGAGGCTCTTCAGTTTCTTCCATATTTAATGCTCGGCCATGGCATGAAATATTTTGAAATAATCCAGGGCCTGATCCTTTATTTTCAGAAAATACACTCATACTTTTTGAGAAGCATCATCAATGAAATTCAGAAAATATTTGTTACCTTGTAGTGAATTAACCTCTAATGGACCACAAACATCAGAGTGCACCAGACTAAGCAAATATGATCTTTTCGTAGAAGAAAATTTAAAGGAGACTCTGTGTTGCTTACCGAATAGACAATGATTGTAAAGATCTAGAGCGACATTCTTGGAGACAGTGATTAGATCATTCTTTGTCAAGATATACAACCTTATTTCACTCATGTGACCGAGTCTCTGGTGCCACAAATTTTGAGAAGCCTCATGTTCAGCTACATTGAGGCTTTTTACACATATCTTCACATTAGTATAAATTGCCATAAATATGTCATCGAGCGATGACCATGACGCCTTTTATCATTCTCCAAGTGTCATTGCTAAACTGGCTAACATAGCCCTATTTGTCAAGGGCTACCCCTGATAATAGATTGAGCCGAAGTTCTGAAACATGTCTCACCTCCTTCAGGGTTATTGTATACCCTGGATTTGTTTTCATATGAATATCACCAATTCCCACTATCTGAGAGGAACTAGTATTTCTCATCTTCACTGCTTAAAAGTCTCATGCTTTGTATATTGTGAAGAAGTCTATGTGAGGGGTGACGTGGTAGGATACTGCAGTATCTACCACCCACTCAACATCTTGAGTTGCGGTGTGAAGACATGCTTCTTATTGGATTGAGCTGATAGTTACATCTCATGAGACAACTACTAGTGTCTCCGCATCGTTGTTCTTCGGCTGGGAATTGCCTTGACCCTGCTCTCGTTGAAGCTTTCAGCAATTCTTCTTTAAGTGGCCTTTTATGCCACAATGGTAGCATTTGTAAATAGGTTTTCTTCCGTCTGTGGATTTGCCTCTGCTTTTGCTTCTACCTCTCCCTCTACCTCAATTTTTATCTTGTTGTCTTTCTCGATTCTCAGTGACAATGGTTTGTGTCTGATCTATGCCCACGTATTTTATTCTGGCCTCCTCATTTGACAGTGCATCTTTTACCATAGGCATGGTAAGTTTGCTTCCTGGAGCCGAATTACTGAGAGTAACCACCAATATTTCCCAACTATTAGGAAGAGAACTGAGTAGTAAGAGAGCTTGAACTTCATCTCCCAGTTGCATGTCTATGGCAGACAATTGGTTCACCAGACTTTGGAACTCATTGGTATGTTCTACAATGGAAGTTCCACTCTGTAGTTTCAGGTTCACCAAACACCTCATTATTAAGGCATTATTCCGAGCTGTCTTGGCCTGGAATATGTCTTCCAGCTTTATCCATATTTTTTAAGCATATGTATCATGTGCTACGTGGTGGAAGACACTGTGGCTGATCCACCGTCTAATCTGACCCAGAGTTCTGTTATTGATTTTATTAAAGTCATACTCACTAACAGATTCTAGTCTCACTCCTTTCACCTCGATAATATCAAATAAACCTCTACTGTGTAAATAATCTATCATCTGAGGCCTCCAGATGGAGTAGTTGGTTGTCTCAGCTTAATCATTGCACCAGACCCTTCACTTCGATAATATCAAATAAACCTTTATAGTGTAAATAATCTATCATTTTAGGCCTCCAGAGGGAGTAATTGGTTGCCTCAGCTTAATCATTGCACCAGAAGAGGAATCTTCCATTTTCATTTTAAGTTTAAAGTTTTAAATGAGAATATGATAAAATCGGGGATGATTTTCACAAATCAGAGGTCACTGTTGCGTCCGCAACGGTCAAAAATGGTGGATTAGACACTTCATTGGTCTAAATCCGACTCAGGTACCGATTTATAAGTTTCTAAAAATTTCTGGGGCTAAAATGTAAATTTCAGAGACTTCAGGGGGCTCAGTGAAATTTACTATGATTACTGACGTGACTGACTCCTGACTGCTGACGTGGCAAAGTGGGACTGGCTTGCTGACGTGGCTGACACGTGGCGCTGACGTGGTAGATGATATGTCGCTAACGTGGCTGCTGACTGTGCGCTGACGTGGTCGTCTTCAACCTCCAGTAGGCGCGTGTGGCGCGTGAACGAGATTGGGCTTCACTTGCCGGCACGTGTAGCGTCTCCGGGCCTCCATTCGATCACCAAAAAATATCATCGTGCTCGTCTCAACGTGAACTAGCTGATGGTATACTCAAAATTAATTTTTGACAACTTTCCCGAAACTCGAATTTTCCGAATTGAGTTCCATTCTTCGGTTTTACGACCTCAATGTATAACCAAAGCTACTGATACCACTTGTTGTGATTCTCTGATCACTGAAGAGTGTTTTTGAGGAAAAAACCGAATATATTACTACAAGAATAGAAACTTTACAAGTGTTTAAACTCTACAAAAAATCTCATTTCTAACACTCTCAAAACTCTCTTAACATGAAGCTTTAATGTTTTGGGATGATCTTGCTCTCAAATGAGAGCTCATATTTATAGCCAACATTTGGCTCACAATTTCAACAAAGCAATAATAACCACCGAAAGTTTATTTGTCTTCAAAGGATGGTTAGGGTGACACCATGCATGGATCATGCATGCCTCATACAACTCATGTAGTTGGACATTACAATTTCTCCTACAACATTCTTGAATTATTAGGTTTATAATATATTAAGATAATAGCAAATAGTGAGGTGAAAATATAAGTGTAGGCACTGCATTTTTGCACATAAGTCCCTATGATGAGTCTCATTTGGAGACACTACCTTTTAAGTCACGGAAGTCGCGGGAAACGGACATCGGAAGGGGAAATTCAGAATAAGTATGTCATCAGATTCATTTCACAAGTTCATTGTTTTCGTTCGTGCTGCGTTCGTGACCACGTTCGAACGTCAAGCAGATTGCGGGCGTTCGTGTAGCGTTCAAATATGCGTTCGAACGGTGTCGGTATTTCTGGTTTTGCTGCTAGCCTCACACCCAAGCCCAATTAGCCCACCAAAGCCCATAAAACACATCCAAATTAATAAAAACACATATTTAACACATGGGGAATTAAATAAAATCTAAAAATCATATACCAAAT
Organism: Zanthoxylum bungeanum; assembly: GCA_019454045.1. Taxonomy (NCBI): domain Eukaryota; kingdom Viridiplantae; phylum Streptophyta; class Magnoliopsida; order Sapindales; family Rutaceae; genus Zanthoxylum; species Zanthoxylum bungeanum. Next base: position 58,629 of record SKCR01023785.1, read on the forward strand.
TAAAATAAATATCAAATAAAATCATGCCTAATTAAAATCAATCAAGATTATTATATTCCTAACTAAACATATTGTATGCCTAATCAAAACAAATTAAATATATTAACTTCCTAAACAAACCAAATTTTGTCCCCCAATCAATCTTAGGCTTTCCTTGCATGACACCAAATCATATCCTCATTTAATGCACCAAATCTCTTCCTTGTCAAGCAAGGATTCACCCATCCCCTTTGTCTATAAAAGAGACCCAAAACCAAGACACTCCCCTTTCTCATTCACGCCCAATACACAAAAACAACAAGAAGCAATTTTCTTCTCCTATCTCTAGCATTCACGCCTAACCCTAAGCAAAAAAACAGTCCCCATTGCCGAGAATATCAAGCCTAAAAACAGTCCACACTGCCACACAAACCACCGAATACACAGCCCTCCACAGCCCCTCTAAACACCGAAATAGCAGCCCCAAATCTGTCCATATACCACCGAAAAACTGCACTATTTCACAGTCCAAAACAGTCACGTTATTACCAAAAATCACACTCAAGAAACAGCAGCTCAAACACCTTAAAACAGCCCATAAATCACCTAAAACAGTAACTAAAAAACTGCACTCTAATATCACCTAAAACAGTAAGAATACAGCAGCAATACATCAGTAAAATAGTAGCAAAACAGCAGCGGAACGGAGGAAAAACAGCAACCCGAACAGCAAAGCAGCGAAGGGAAACGTTGAACCAGTGAACCAGAGGAGTTGCGGAGCATCCACCCTTCCGACGACCGCGTACGGTACTTCCGAGAGTCGACATAAAAGGTTAGACCTGAGGGCACTCTTCGTATTTATTTTTTATTCATCTTTTAATCGTTTTAGTTATTTATTTCGTATGAGAGTAGTTCATGGATGCATGTTGTGGCTTTGAATAAAATGGAAAATGTGTCGCCTCTTGTGGTATATAGGATGGAAACCCAAACATAAATTCTGTAGCCGAATCCGAATGGACGGTAGTGCGGTCTGTACTTGGGATACAACTCCACGTACCACTTGAGCAAACGGCGCATATTTTGTTTTATGTTGTTTGATTCGTTTGTTATATGTTATTTAAATTCTGCATGTTATTTGTTTGTGTAATTATGAGATAAAGCGTATGGGCTTAGTAAGTTGGATTAAAGGTCCTCTGTTTCGAGGGGTTAAAATCCTTTACCACGATGCTTTGCCGCGCCGGATGACATATATTCGGTTGAATGTAAGATGTGTTCAATCGGATATACAAAGTCCGATATCGTTGTCTTTATTTTTATATGCATTATGTCATTAGCTCATGGGCTTAGTAAGTTGGATTAAAGGTCCTCCGTTTCGAGGGGTTAAAATCATTTACCACGATGCTTCGCCGCGCCGGATGACGTATATTCGGTTGAACGTAAGATGTGTTCAATCGGGTATACAAAGTCCGATATCATTGTCTTTATTTTTATATGCATTATGTCATTAGCGCATGATCTTAGTAAGTTGGATTAAAGGTCCTCCGTTTCGAGGGGTTAAAATCCTTTACCACGATGTTTTGCCGCGCCTTGTAGCCCGTTATTATTTATTACGTGCCATTTATTCATCCGCTCACGTATGCGTCACATTGTTTACTGTTTTTTGAGGTCACTGTTGTAACCCCGTTCAAACGCGTTTCCAGAACGCCGCACTAATGCATGTTTTCTGTCTCAGTTCGTTCGAACGCGTTCTCGAACGCTACACGGACGTGAACCTTCTGTTTCCCGTTCGAACGCGTTTACAAACGCTAGTCGAACGCGCACGTATTTCCTTTGTTTTATTCATGCATCAGGTCCGGTCCCGTTCGAACGCGTTCTCAAACGCTATACGAACGTGAACCTTCTGTTTACCGTTCGAACGCGTTTACGAACGCTACACGAATGCGCATACACTGAACTGAGTCATTTTCATCACATGTCATGCATAATTGTTTCTTGGTTGATTCTCTTGTATCATGTAATCAATCATATTATTTGTATCCCTGCGTTTATCTGTTTGATGTGTTCATGAGATGGTATTCAATCATGATTTAGCCTATTTAGTTGTTCATTTTCAAGCATGATTAGTCATTTATTTTGCGTTTGGAATTTGCATTATGTTTAGGTCGTTCTTTGTTTTCCGCATTATACGATCGAAATATGTTCATGAGATTGCCGTGTGCTATTGCATGTTCGCCGTTATTCCAATTTGCTTTCATGCTTGATTGTACAATTATTATCTACTGGCATGCCTATGATCAAATGTAATGTGTTTATGACATTGTATGCTAGCCGTATTTATCTCTATGCATGCAAATTTGGACATAGATTATACGTAAATAGGTTGTATGCAAATTGAGACATAGATTAAATGCAAATAGGTTGTATGCAAATCCGGACATAGGTTATATGCAAACTTAGATATGAGCCTTGTACTTATGCATGCGAACTTAGGAGTAAATTATCCTTGGAAATAAATGTTGCTTAGGCTTGGTTGAATTATCGCACAAATCATTTTATTACAAGTGGCATAAGTAAGGGACCATTCCGAACCCAATGGTTCGAGGTCTTCCATTGCGAGGGGTGAGTGCGGCCTTAAATCTTTGTCCCGGTTCACACCGGATGGCAACTCCATTATTCTCCGATTTAGTCCCCGTGGGCTACTCCGTACTCCCAACCGGACCGTGAGCCCGGAACAGCATGCGTCGCGCAGTTTATGTGTTCCCACAATGAGGCATTTGATATATGTTAGCTTCATCTTACACTACTCTAATGAATTAGCACAATCTAATAAGCTATGTAAAAGAGCTGACTCACGAAAAGCTGTTACATTGAATGCAAATCTATCATGACATTTGTATATATATATATATATATATATATTTGTATAGATACTTAACTTCTTTGATTGTGGTGCATATTTCAACATTCATATTGACAATAAAATTTTACAAACAAATAGAGATTATAAGGAACAACCCAACGATTATCCAAAGAGACTCCTCTTATGTTTATCTGACTACCACTGTCACAACGTCTATATTTAGGATATGAGTTATGGCCTAAGGTTGTGACTGAACAAAATGATTTTGGGTAATGATTTTTACAATCTCTTTTTTTTGTCATGCAAATATTATAATCCAAATTACCACAATGTTAGGGGATCGTAGTCTGAAGTTGGCAAGCAAATAAAATGAAATTGAGAATAATTGTTAGTTCAGAAGGTTTTGTCTACCATATAATAGTAAAATAATAATTACGAGGCTTATCTTACCATAAATATTAATAATAAAATAAAACAATGAGACGCAGATTTAACGTGATAAAACTCTCAATGTGAGGGAAACATTCACTGGTAGAAGTAGAAAGACTTAACTATAGTGGAAAGAATTTTACAACCTCTCTCTAAACACAAGGAGTGAGCAATCTCACACTCTCTTAGAATAAGAGAATTACAACTATCTCATAATCTCTTAAGAAGAAATAATATATTTCTCTCTTAGAATATAGAAAATTTGGTTAAGAATTGAATGAAATGAAACCTCTATTTATAAGCATAAGATTTACTGTGTAAATCGTGAATTTTTTTTATTAATTTCTTTTTATACATGTGGGACTCATCCACATAATTAATATATTTTATTATTACACCTTCCGGTGTAATAATTAACGCACAATGACCATGTATCATATGTTTTAGAACCATTCTATACAGTTGAGGATTTTCTTATTTATTTGGAATTTCATCACAAACAATTTTTTCATAACTTTCAACTGTATAGATTTTTGATTTTTTTTTCAAAATGGTTAAGAAATGAGCATGTGGAATTCCTCTTTTTTGAAACTCTATAACATAGGCAGACGCAACTACAGATCCGAATATTTCTTTTTTAAACAATTCAGATTTCAAATTCTCTAATTTAGCTTTAAATATTCAGGAAATTAAATCAGAACGATTTTGAATTTCTTTATTTGCTTGTAGTTGTTGTTTTATTTTCAGCCAATTCGGATTACATGTTATAGTTAAGAATATATCTGATTTTCCAAAATATTGTACTAATGCCATTGCATCCATGTATCTATATCCATGTCCAATCCATATAAATCCAAAATCACTTTTTAAATATTGGATATAGATTTTATCCACATAGATATTTATAAATATCTAATTTTTACTATCAACTTGAATGAGAAATATTACAATTTGATCATTTATTAATTACATTAACGTTAAATAAATTATTATTATAATAAAAAAATATTTTAACAAATAATTTAATTATTTTCTAATTAAATTAATCAGGGCTAAAAACATAATACGCACAAAGATAATTTTTTTTCCCGAATTTGTGCGTGTAAAGATACGGTTGGGGTAAATCTAAAATAAAAAATGAATTAGGAAGTCTATCATGGAACTCGAGCCCAACCAAGGTTTCGACATCGATCTCGGACTGGGTCTGAACCCGAGCCCGATCCAAACACCAAGCCTCGCTCCCTTATTGGATAATTAGGTTTGGACTTTTTGATTGAGTTTGTATTAACATATTTACACATTTGCTAATTGGGATAAATATCTATTTACAGGGGCTCATTTTTCATTATATGTAGATAGATAACCTCGAACATTTGTAGAATAGATTTTCGAATTCATATTTGACAGATTAATGGGTTTGTGCTATGTAATTTATGGAAGATTAACATGTGCTCATGTTGTAAGCCTAAAGTAAATGAGACTAATTCCAAATTTTGTGCTGGACTCTTTGTCAATTAGGAAAGTTCTTGGTTAGAAAATGCTCTCATAGTCTTTTTTATGTTCTTAATCTGTCGTAATTTTGGCATTTTACTTTTATTTGGAGAAATATTTCACCTAATAAAATTCAAATTTTCATTTGGCTTGTTTTTCTTGGTAGAGTGCGAACTAAAGATTTTTTAAGTCTTAGAGGTATTCTTGACTGCTCTTTGATGCTTTGTCCTATTTATGGTTTGTGTGGGGAATCTATTAATCACCACATGTTTTCATGTTCATTTTCCTTAGAGTGTTTCGTCTTAATTTTTTAATTGATGGGGAGTTGTTTGGGTTATTTATGATAGGCCGGTGGAGTTCATTCAATTTTAAAGATTTTTGCATAAAGGTGGCAAGTTATTTGATATTGATGGTTATTTTTTATTTCAGGGGTAATTCGGAAAATCTACTCCCCGAACAAACTTCGCTCAAGTAGTGAATTTGTTTGGTTAGTTAGGAATCAAATCAAACTTGGCAAGTAAACATAAAATCAAAGAGAAAACAAAGGTTTTGTAACATCCCCAATCCGGGAGATGCTACCGGTAGGGAATAGATCGTACTATCCCCATGAACCTCTGACTTTCTAACTATGAACAATATTGATACTCTTTTCTCAATCAAATCTTATGTATGGGACCATTGCCCAAATATGAAATGCAAACTCAATATTAATAACTATATACTCAATAGCACTTGTGTTTATAACTTTATACAACGACCGATACAATACCAATGACTTCTCTTTGACTCTGACCGGACTCTCTCTCTCTTTTACTTGACTTGGTGGACTCCATACCCTAGTGACTGCCATTAGTTATTGTATAAAGTTATAAAAATAAGTGTTATTGAGTATATAGTTATTAATATTGAGTTTGCATTTCATGTTTGGGCAATGGTCCCATACATAAGATTTGATTGAGAAAAGAGTATTAGTGTTGTTCATAGTTAGAAAGTCAGAGGCTCAGGGGAATAGTACGGTCTATTCCTTGCCGGTAGCATCTCTCGGATTGAGGATGTTATAGGTTTAATGTGGTTCAGCGTAGAATGGCTTCAATCTACGTTAACGGGAACAAAGAAAAGAAATTTTATTACAAGCTCGGGTCAAGACCGACCAGCTTTCTCTCTCTATCACTATGATTTTTAGAGATCTTTTACAAGTTGTGGATTGTCAAAAATACTAACCCTTAAATTTGAGTCTTCATCCCCATTATATAGGCTAACAAATCTACTATTATATCAATTCGTGACGTCAACACACGTCAGCATGTCATTGTCGCCCATGCTTCTTTTTCCCAACTGCTCTGCAAATATTAGCTCTGGTATTCTGACTCAACCACCATCTGTCAGCAAAAATCCATCATTCTCACATTTATCATCTGCTACATGTTCTGCCTATGTGACAGCCTGCAATTCAACCACTCCCACGCTGTTCCGTGTGTTAGAAGGGAAGTCTCTGACCAACTCTCATCATATCAGCCTTCTGCAGGCTCAAACTCTCATGTATGACTTACGTCATTCATATATATGCACAAGATACTGCAACCCCGACCTCGGTCCCCAGGTCGGTGTGCCAAGAGAACAATGTTGAATACTCTTCCTTGCTTCTTTACCAGGTCGGGTCGGTAGTCACGGACCACGTCGGGTCGGTCTTCATAGATGCTTAAATACAGCTGGATCTGATATCTTTTCATCAGGTCAGGTCATGATCCCAACCTACCATTCCCAACTGATTTGCCTTTGGGTATTTCTCAGCATTACGGGCTCGGTCCATTAATCTGATCTCTCATCCTCATAAGGACCTTAGTGTTGGGATTTATGTCCTAAAGCTTCATGTATTGTAAAACAGAATTGATTATTGTAATAATAATAAATGAATTATTCATTTTATCAAAGTTGTTTGATTTATATCGCATATTGTCCAATTGTCTTGTTTACCTTGATTACTATTGTACCTTCAGACTTAATGTATATTTGATGCACAAGAGAGTTTATGTCTGAAGTTTATAATCTAAATAGTCCATAGATAGCAAACAAAGAGGGTACTGTGTTTGTGGTTTATCTATAGTTGCGGTCCATTCTATACTTGTATGACGACCTTGATCCAAGATCGTTCATGTAGTGACATGGGAATGGAGGCACATTGTATGATGAGATCATATAGGACTGTACTCAGATAAATACGAATTTCTTTTAATATCCGTTAACCGAAGAAATTCATTTTATCTAATAGATGATTATATATGGATTTGATCTTAATCATGAGTGTACTACAAACTCCTACATGACAGACTATGTCCTTTGATTTACTATGGTGAGGTTGGTGTTGCATTCCCGGCCAATAACTACGTATTTTGGGGATATGGTTTGGTGTTAGCTGGGAACGTTTTACATAGATATGGAATTCACTCCTTCTTACGAGAAGCCGAAGAATATTTTTTTTAAGAGTTGATTCGGGACTTAAACACTTTGAGCGCTCAAATTTTCTATTACGAATAGAAAGTTTTATATTCATAATTGTTATGAATTAATTGTTCATTATAGAATTAATGGTGCTTAAGAGATAAAATATTTAGAGGGGTTTTAACAGACTTTTGACCCGGCTCTATTTATGAGATATTCGTGAATGGCTATATCCATATGTAATGACTATATCGATGGACACAGAAGTTGTTCGGTTTATTTAGTCCATCTACAGTAACGAGAGTTCAACTTCGAGTTTTTAGTGGAATAACGCGGAGTTAATAATTCGTAATATTTGATTAAATAGTTTAATTAATATTTCGAAATTATTGGAGCTCGGAACCGTATGTCCATTTGGCCCTGTGCTAGCTCGATTAACTGTAGCAAACCTAATATAATTAGATTGTCTAATTATATGCTCACTATTTATTTATATATTATTAATGAGATTAATAATATTTATTATCACAAATGAAAACTATATTAAATTAGTTTAACTTAATGTTTTCTAGAATTCTTTGATTATGAGATAATCAAGTCTTGATTATGAGATAATCAAGTTAGTAATAATTATAAGATAATTACTATAACATAATTGAAGGTAAATAAATCATTATTAAGATATTGATTTTTATTTACCATTGGAGACAAAGTCATATGGCTTACCATGTCATCCAAGCAATTATGTTTATTAGGTGGCTTGGATACACCTAATAGTTTTGTCATTAGCTAATGCATTTTATGCTTTGGTATGACCTCCACATTTATGTGTTTGCCATTGAAAGAAAGCATTGAATGCTTAATGACAAAGTCATAGTCTTTAACTTATCATTTCTTATGCTTTGGTATGACATTCACATTTTTGTGTTGGCCATTGCAAGAAAGCATTAGATGCTCAATGACAAGGTTAGTTGGCTTGTGTAAGAGAATATAATCTCTACCATTTCTCTCACTTCCTAAGTTTTACATTTTGCATTTATTCACACAAGTGTTGTGAGAAAGAATTTGAGAGAAAATAGAGAGAGTTCAAACATTCACAAGTGTTGTGAGAGTGTTTGAAATTCCAAAATCCAAACACCATTGTGACATCTTAATCCTCTAAATAGTTTAGAGTTTTTGATTTTTGTGAGTGAAGCTCACACTTCGGTTTGTTGGTTTCGAGTGATAGTTCGGAAGATCGAGTGGTTGATCCAAGCGTTGGACATCAAAGGATTGATTTCAGCTACTACAACAAAGAGAGAAGGCAAAGAAAATTTTAAAGATCCATACCGGAGCCGGTGCCACCACAAGTAACTTCCGCCGCGTTAAGGAAAGTTGTTTCCTACACTTAGAGCATCTGTTAAGTGCAAACCTCTCTTCAGGCTTCAGAGTTCATCGGGGCTGAAAATCACCATCAACGTATGATTTTCTTGATTCTATATTAATGGACATATGTTGATGTATTTGGTTGGAAGGAAATCAAAGTGTTTTTAACAACACCTTTTTGGAATGGTCATCAACTCATGGGAAGATTTTATACTGTCTCTAATTGGATTACCCTCAGTTATGGAGATTTCAATCACTCTAGATACGAGTTATCACTTTTTTCTGATTTTGTAAAATCATAAGCTCTTTCATGATGTATGATTTCTTAATTTTCTTATTTTTTATGATTAGCTAGCTGTTGTTTGATTTTTGTGTCAACCTTTTGTATTTTCATCAGCATCACTTTTTATGAGTTGGTGTTTTTGATTTATTTTAATACATCTCCTTTTATAGAATAAAATTCCAAATTATTTGTTTGTCTCTCTCACTCTAATATCAACAACCTTCGTATATATGTGAGGCATCCATCCTTTCCTTTTTTTTCTCTTTTTTCTCTTTCCACTTTCCTTATTTCATTCCCTCTTCCTCCATCTCTTTCTTCTTTATTTCTCTATTTGATTTTCCCTTTTTCCTTTGTTTTTTGTTATACAAATCTTCATGAATCTGTGAACCCACCCAGTGGTAAATTTCCATCATTGTACTGGGCTTTTATTTCTATTTTACATTAATAAGGTTGTCTTTCATCAGCTTATAGAAGATCTGTGTGAGGAAGATAATAGATCTAGTTTTGGAAGTGAATACTGAGTTTTTGAACTTCCTTATAAACTTAATTATTTTTCTTATAATAGATTGTATATGAGCTGTTGTAAAAATTTATGTTCTGTATATTACACATTTTCTGTAACTATTTCGAATTATGTATTCACCAACACTAGTAGTGGTGGGATATTCAGGTCATTCTGTAAAAACCTCTAACTCCTTCTAATTATTTCGGTGTGACTACGATTTTCGATCCGAATAATTTTTAGAGATACACAATATATGGTTTTATATTTGTTGACAGATGATTTTTGGTCTAGGGGTAATTCGGGAAAAACCACTCCTCGAACAAATATCCCTCAACTGTGAATTTGTTTTGTTTGTGGACCAAATGCAAACTTAGAAAAAGACGAGAAAACACATACACAAAACAGATGGTTTAATATGGTTCGAAGGGATGGTCTCAACCTACGTCTACGGGCACAAATAAAATGATCTTTTTATTAAGACCTCGGGTCGTACCGACCTACCTTTAACTCTAGCTCGGCTAACCGACCTCTTACTAGCTCTCACTTATACTAAGCGTTTTTCTCTATTTTACAAGGGAATAAATAAATTAGCCAACCCAAAGAGGTCGCCCTTTACAAGGAATTCTCAACCCCTTTTATATACTAGGATAAATTCTATTGTTATAATAGTTTATGACGTCATCCATGTTTTCTTGTCATTATTGCCCTTTACTCGGACGTTACTGCTCATTACCCATATGTTATTGTCCATTACTAGTATGTTATTGCCCATTACTCGTATGTTACGCCCATTCAACCGTCTGGCAGCTCCATGGTTCATGTAAGGCATACGTCATTCATACATGTGCATAAGGTTCAACATCCCCGACCTATGTAACCGGGTCGGTGTGCCGGTACATATAACATCTTCATTGTGTCCACTAATAGATCGGGTCAGTGTGTCGAGACTATACGTGTTTGGTCTAATTTCCTCGATCGGGTTTGATCTGCTGAGTAGATCCTGACTTCAGAGACTGTCCCGATAGTCTGATGTCGAGGCTACCCCGAGAGTCTGATGCCGATGCCACGAGAAACTGATATCGAGGCTGACCCGAGAGTCTAATATCGAGGCTGACTCGAAAGTCTGATGTCGAGGTTGTCCCGAGAGTCTGATGTCGAGGCTGTCCCGAGAGTCCGATGTTGAGGCTGACCCGACCACATCGGGTAAGTTTTCATAAATCGTCATAGTATTGTCGGACCTGACCACCTCAGACATGATCACCTCGGTGTTCCAATATGTACCTCGGGTTCGGGCCCCTCTGCCGACCTCATATTTTCACAATGTCCTTCGACCTTTATCTGTTAACTGCAATTCTTATTCTACCATTCATATGGATTCTGACTTCTTGGGAGCTGAAAATCACCATCAACATATGCCCCATAGTTTTCGGTATCAACGAGTTAAAAAGTTGATGTCGGGAACTATAAAAAGATGGTGGTGCATGGACCTGGAAGCCGATCTGATGTCCTCGAGCTGATACTCAATCCTGATCCAGTCCAAAATCTCAAGTGTGCTCCATCTCTCGGCAGGTACCACAACTTCAAGCTTCAATGCTTCTTGTGATAGTTCACGTCGGGTTCATAACCCTGATCTGGTACCTATACTTTTGATTTGTAACTTGGTCATCTCTTCCGTTTGGCCTCTCTGATAGGGATGGCAAAATCCGGATCCGGAAAAGGTTTCGCTACCCCGGGTCCGGACCCGATTACCCAGATTCTTTTTTTTTAATTTTTTTTTTAATTTTTTTAAAAAATTATAATTATATTTATATTTATATTTGTATTTTGTCAATTTTATTAGTTTTATTTCAATTATTTTAATTTTTTATTAAATTTTATTATATATATATATATATATATGCATAATATTTTATATATTTTTTATTAAAATCTATTTTTTTTTTCCGGACCCGGAATCACCCGGGTCGTCCGGGTTCATGCGGACCCAGGCCGGGTCCGGGTCTTGTTGCCATCTCTACTCTCTGATAGAAAAGCTTGATCTGAGCCAACTCTGGTTAGTCAATTCACTATCCTCTCTACTTGATGAAGCTCATCTCGTGCCACCTCGGGTTGATGCATGTTGTTGACATGCCGCAAACTCATAAGAAAATGATCTACAAGAACCTGCAAAATAAAACGGGCCACAAGTAGGGGTGGCAAAACGAATTAACGAATCGAATTTGTATTGAATCATAAACGAATCGAATCGAATAATCGAAATGTGATGGATTCGTATTCGATCCGTTTATTAAACAAATATTAGTATTGAATTCGTTTATTAAACGAATCGAATTCGAATATTCTTTTAGTCATGATATTATTTAATATCAAAATTTACCATAGTTGATTTACATTAATTCTTCATAAACTTATACATATAAAATATGTAATTAATATATTTATTAAAAATATCTCACCAAATATCGAAAATATTATTTTTTCTATAGTAATTAGCCATAATTTCTCGAATCTTAATTGAAAAATAACAATAACTAGAAAAAGAAAATAATAAAATGAATCATAAACGAATTCATGAGCTTAAATTCGTATTCTATTCGTTTAATAAATGAATCAAATCGAATTGACCCATTTATCAAACGAATCCATTTTTTCAAACCCGTATTTGCTTTAAAGCGAATCGAATCGAACGAATAAACGAATCCTAACCGAAATTGCCACCCCTTGCCACAAGGGAAAACTCACCTCCTCGGGGTATCGCACATAAAAGAGCATCGGCAAGACGTAACCCAGCCTCAGGCTGATTATAATATATCAGCCACATTGGCTTCTCTGCTTGAAGAAGCTCATCTCGTGCCACCTCGGACTCGACGGTACTAAAGCAAACCCGAGCCATTAGATCACCACTGCCTCTTTATGGGTCATAATAAACATGCATGGATAAATAAGTTTTTATCTAAGAAATGAAAAGTCTTACTCGTATTCTTGGGATCTATTGTTTTTCTTACAACTCTTTGATGTTCATTATAAGATAGGCTCTATTGAAAATATCCCCTCAGCACCTCAGCATTTCAGAGCTTCTTGATTCGGGCACTCCTGGCCATCTGCTCCAGGTGATAGGTGACTGATTCGATGATCAACATATTCACTGAGGTGGCCATTTTTTATCAAGTCTTCCACCTGCTCCCGCATGTACTTGCATCCATTTGTGGCATGCCTCATTATATTATGGTGCATACAATAAGCCATGTTGTTTCCATTCTCAGTCAAAAACCTCCTCGGGTCGAGCTTATCTAATAGACCTTTATCCCGGATCTCGAACTATTTGGGTTAGGCCGTTAGGGATCTATTCAGAGGGTGTACGTCGTCCTTACAGCGACATGGTTGACTTGGACAAGCTGTCTTCTCTCTTGAACTTGATTATTCTGAGGTATCGGCCTGAACTCATTTTGCCTCGGGACCAGTCTACTCACATTTCTGCCCAAATCCCACCGACTTTTCGGCCTGAGTATCTTGGTCCTATGGGTGCCCCATCCTCGGGCAATCTTCTCATCTTCCTCCATTAGCACAAACTTTCATATATGTTCCAAAGCCGCGTCATAGACCGGTATCTCCTGGATCATCAGGTGGGACCATGATTTTCTGACCCTGAGTGCTCCCTTAAAACTTTCCAATACCTCCGGGGCTCGTACGCCCCGACCTCTAACACCAAGCTATGATACCGATCAAAAACATTTTGAGGGACTCATCATCCATTTGCTTCATCATCCATTTGCTTCATCATCCTTAACAACCTTACTGTCTTCCTAGGCACACACGCTCATTTGAAGTGTCGTACAAAGGATTTCCTCAATTGCTTGAAGCTACTGATACTTCACGAGGTCAATTTCTTGAACCATAGGCTGGTTGACCCGCCCAAGGTTAAAGAGAACACCTTGCAGATGGCCTCTCTGACCATCTCATGAATTTTCATTAATAGCGTAAACCTCTCTACATGAGACTTGAAGTTCGTGTTGCCCTTGTAGATGTATATCTTGGGCATGGTGAACTTCCTCGGGAACTCCATCGACAATATTTCTTTCGAGAGCGGGGATGTTGGCCCTTTGTCCTTATCATCTCGAGTTCTTCCTTTCATTTTATCCTCATATTTCCTCATCTCTCTCTGGAACCAATACTTCATATGGCTCTCAGAGCTGTCATGCTTTTGCCCATGAACCTCTTCATGTCTTCCACTTCAAGTAAGGTTTTCTCTATAACCGGGAACTTCACGTCCCCTCTTTCTGCTAGGTCCTGCTCCACCGGGTTCTTCGGTCTTCTCCTCTAGTTTTTCAATCTTTTCCATCATAGTTTTCATAAGGGCCTGAGTTGTTTCCCTCTCCTCTCGTGCATCCTCCATTTTCTTTCTTATGGTCTCATCCATTCTCTCCATTCATTCCATCGTCGGAGCCTTTTCAATTATATGGTTTTCGTCTCTTGCCATCATGATAATGTGCTTTTTATTTTTCGTACTTTCCCCACAGACTGTGTCAACTATTGACGGTTGATTTTCATTCCAGGGGCAATTCGGGAAAAATCATTCATCAAACAAATCTCCTTCAACTGTAAATTTATTTGGTTTGGGGACCAAATGCAAACTTAGCAAAAGACGAGAAAACACACAGATAAAATAAAGGGTTTAACGTGGTTCGGTGGGATGATCCCAACCTACATCTACGGGCACAAATAAAATGATATTTTTATTAGGACCCCGGGTCGTACCGACATGCCTTTAACTCTAGCTCGGCTGATTGACCGCTTACTAGCTCTCACTTATACTAAGCTTTTTGCTCTCTGACCGGCGTAAACACACAGGTATAACGCAAGCGCACGTATCGTTCATGTAGTATAAAAATATCGATCCCACGATGACTTAATTTCTACTGTTGTTATTAATTATTGATACTATTTATTTACAAATATCTATTTAAGGGTGAAGAGAATGATTGCTTGATTGATTTGGTTGATTGTAGATTTGCTAAATAAATAAATAAATAAAAAGACAAAATAAAATACTAAGGAAAATAACAAAAGACACAAAGATCTAGGGTTGTGAATCCTTCTAATATATTTTAAAAGATAAAGTGATTATTTTATGTTTGTGTAATAAATCAGTTTACTAACCTGGAACATGAAATTATGCGAAAGCCTATGTCGATGGTCAGACGCAAATACCCAGTTTAACCCAATTGAACCATATGTCTATGTCAACCAAATTATCTGGATTCATTAAGTTTGAGTTCCAATTATGGCTACCCCCGCCCGATAGGCATATGTATATCCTGTAAGGAAATCTATTAAAGGGTTATCTATCCTCAAGGAATATCGTGGGTTATTAAGTCTAAGGCTGAAACCTAAAATCCCGATGTCTAGTTCATTTTAGATTTACCAGATCAATCTTATTGGTGATCAGACAACAAGAATCATTAAGCTTAAGACTTAATAAGTAAACCTTTAAATTACCCAAACTATAAAATAACCCCTTATAAACTGGTGATATTAGAATTCATCACAACCCCAGATAACTAACACATAACTAGGGCTAGTAAAAGACATAAAGTAAAAATGCTGAAAAGTAAAAGACATAAAGTAAAAGCTGAAAAGTAAAATAAAATAAAATGCTAAGGTAAAATGATCAACTTTTACTATTTACTATTTAGATATCTCCTTTAATATAATATATTAACTTGTGATTATTTTTCCAACCAGCCATATAGGCGGTAACCTGATTAAGTCAAATTAAGTCCAACCAGCCATAAAGGCGGAACCAAAATAAACCTGCCATATAGGCGGTAAGAAAATTGAATTACCAACCGACCAATCTGGCGGTATCCTTGATTAGTCAGGTTTAAACCAGATTAAAATGATTTACCAACCGACCAATATGGCGGTATCCTTTTTAAGTCAATATTTTAAATATTGAATATATTATTTTTAAGGGAGATTAATCTAAATAGTAACAGTAAAAGAATTAACTTTCACCTTAGCTGGGGAAGTTACCTCCTCATGGTGAATAGTAAAAACTGTAAAAAGTAAGAAATTAAATTACTATTATTACAAAACGTAATTAAAATTATTTTAAAACTAAAAACTAAAAGAAACTAGATAGAAAACTCCCTATTTACATAAGAGAATTCAGAGAGAATGGTACCACTGAAACTGAAATCTCGAGCTCAATTTATAGGCCTCGGTAGGCTCTGGGCGTCGCGACGCCAAGGCCTTTGGCGTCACTACGCCAGCTTCTTTTGGACGTGGCATGCTGAGGTGATGACACGTGGCGATTCCGGATAAGGTGATAAGGTGACACGTGGTAAGGTGGTTGGAGCTCAATTATTATGACACGTGGCGTCTTCTGATTGGTCGGTTCAGATTCTTATCCGCCACGTGTCAGATAAGGATAAGTCAGTCAATAATTGATGCTGACGTGGCGACACGTGGCAATTTGACTGTCGGCACCATAGAATCGCGACACGTGGCACGCTGTGATTGGTTGATGATGACATGGCAGCCACGTGGCACTTTGACTCGGTCAACTGGTGATGTGGACGATGACGTGGCTGACAGGTGGAGTGACACGTGGCAATATGTGGCGATGGCGACTGTCGGCACCGTAGGATGATGACACGTGGCACGGAGCACGTTAGCAAAGTCAAATTTTCTCAGATTCTGATTTATGGACCCGGCACACGTTAGCACTGTTCGGCGCATGTTAGGCATCGCGATGCCAAGGGCTTGCGCGTCGCGATGCTGAAAATTACCAAAATGTCATTTTTGTCCAATTTTTACTGTTTTGGTCCAAATCACCTCCAGAATGTCCTGAAACTTTATTTATCTACAAAATAACACAAAAAACATCAAAATATTCACAAAACTCAAGAAACTATACAAAATATTAGGTTAAATGAGTGGGAAATAGTGATAGATTTACCACTCATCACTCTTTTTTACAAGAGAATAAATAAATTAGCCAACCCAAAGAGGGAATCATTTACAAAGAATTCTCAACTCCTTTAAATATTGGGACAAATTATATTGTTACAATAGCTTATGACGTCAACCATATGTCCTTGTCATTATTTCTCATTACTCGGACGTTACTGCTCATTACTCGTACGTTATTGCCCATTACTCGTACGTTACGCCCATCCAACCGTCTGGCAGCTCCAGGGTTCATGTAGGGATTGCGTCATCCATACATGTGCATAAGGTTCAACATTCCGGACCTATGTAATCGGGTCGGTGTGCCAGGATATGTAACATCTTTCATTATGTCCACTAACAGATCGGGTCGGTGTACAGATACTGTAGGTGCTTGGTCTAATTTCCTCTATCGGGTCTGATCTGCTGAGTCGATCCTGACTTTAGAGGTTGTCCCGAGAGTCCGATGTCAAGGCTACCTCGAGAGTTTGATGTTGAGGCTGCCCCGAGAAACTGATGTCGAGGTTGACCCAAGAGTTTGATGCCGAGGCTGACCCGAGAGTTTGATGGTGAGGCTTTCCCGAGAGTCTGATGGCGACGCTATTCCGAGAGTCTGATGCCGAGGCCCGAGAGTCTGATGTCGAGGTTGACCCGACCACATCGGGTAAGTTTTCACAAATTGTCATAGTGCTGTCGGACCTGACCACCTCGGATATGATCACCTCAATGTCCCAACATGTACATCGGGCTCGGGCCCCTCTGCCGACCTCATATCTTCACAATGTCCTTCGGCCTTTATCTGTTAACTGCAATCCCCATTATACCCTTCATAAGGATTCTGACTTATTAGAAGCTGAAAACCACCATCAAAAATATTATTAAGCTTCGTCCTGAGAGTTAAAATTTCATAAGTTTATAATCGAGTCAAAATGATTACATATTGTAACATTCCCCTTCTCAGAGATGCTACCGGCAGGGAATAGGCCATCATATCCCCCTGAACCTCTGATCAATACTACTAATTTCATCTTAAACATGATCTCATACACGGGACCGTTGCCCAACTCAACAACATAAAATGTACTTCGACATTCATAAATGTATACTCCAATACAATACACTTTACAACCATGTTATGGAAATATAACTTATGACACACATAAACTTAATTAAACAAATATCTAATACATGAATTTATTTGACTCTGACTGAACTTTATCTCTGACTTGACCTGGTGGAACCAATACCCTAGTGACTGCCATCAATATCCATCCTCTCGAGCTCATCATCCGGGTATACCTGTAAAACAGAGAAACTGTGAGTGTATGGGTTAGATCGTTTTAAGGACCTAGTGAGTGGACAGTTGAAAATGAAACTGAAATGCTTTATAAAAATTCAGCGTTCTAAAACCGAAACCATCTCACTGAAATTATCCTTTCTGAAAACTATTTTGTATCTATGAAACTCTGAGGTTTTCTTTAAAACTGATTTCTTTCCAAAACTCTTTCTTAAATTTATTCTTTCTGAAAACTCTTTCATAAAAACCATTGTCTCTGAAAATCATGTTTCTGAAAATATTTTCTCTAAAAATATGTCTCTATATATCTGTCTCTGAGAAACCTGACGTATGAGGGTGTTATGTCTCGTCGTTCCCCCATACACCTAAACTGGTGGTCTCGCCGTCCCCATAGTCTTGAACTACGTGTGCACACGTTCTCTGAATTTGTCAATTCCATATATGTACCAAGTTACAACTGATGTGGCTTTTTCCTCCATGCCTCCAGAAATCACAAAATCATACTTTTAAAATCATCACTTTCTAAAAATATTTCTCAAAATATTTTTATTCATAAAAAATCTGAAAACAAACTTGGCTAACGCCCTATATTTCACTTCAAAAACATATAAATAAATATAACTTGAGAAAAGAGTCCACTCACAGATTAATCTCTATGGCCTTTGATTCTTCGATGAGACCGGGGAGTCCCATGCGGAAAAAAAAATGTCATGTATTCGAGTATGGTTAGCATATTTACACTAGGAAGTTAATCATGATCATGGATGTAGTGAATGCCTATACATGTTGTATACGGAACTTTTAAGATGCCCTCTAACTTCCTATGATGATTATGAAATTGTTTCTGTCTCGCGTCACGATATCAGGTCTAACGCGTCACGATGTCAGGTCTGGCACGTCACGATGCCAGGTCTGGCGCGTCGCGATGCCCACACAAGCAGAGAACATGCTTTGTTTCACGTCGCGATGCTAAGGGGTTCGTGTCACGATGCCCACCTGACCAGGCCCGAGGCAGAGTCTATATTTATTACGCGTCACGCCGCTCACATGATCATGCCCGAGGCAATGAGCCTCTGATTCTTACGCATCACGATGCAGGGTGTTGAGCGTCGCAACGCTAAGCCGATTTCAGGGCCTAACATCAACTCTTCAATAACCTACCCAAGCAATCACCACCATCATCATCATAACTCCAACTCAACTTAACATAATCTCATTCCATATTATCCATCCCAAACCCAAACCATTTATTCTAATACCATCAAGTCCCAATATCCAATTACATAGACTACAATCTAATCCAATGTTTAGGGTTTTCTTAATTTGGGAGTTTCTTACAATCCTTATTTTCTCTACACTATAACCACATAAACAACATCAATCACAATCCAACAATACCCATTAATCATCAGTTCATCAAAACAATAATATTATAAGTTTGGGTCAAGTCTCTTCTTACCTTGACTTGATCAATTTTCTACTCCAAGAGAGTTCTTTTAAGGCTTGTCTTCCCCTCCTTAAACTTGTTTCACACTTGGTTTTGCCATGAATTGGTTGAGATAATGAGAAAAAAACTTGCAAGCTCTTCCTCTCTTCCTTTTTCTCCCCACTTCTTTCTTTCTTTCTTTCTCACGGTTTCTCCCTTCTTTTCTCTTCTTCCTGATCAATAAACAGTATCCCTTATTTATAATAGGGGCTGAGTAAATAATAATTTAATGGAAAAAATTAGAAATTTGGAGAGTTTTATAGATTAGTCCTTGGGCACTATTCATCCAAATTTTTGAGCTGCGTTTTGACCTATTTCTGATTTGAATCTGGAAAAACATCCAACACGGAAGTTTAGGTCTCGGTCTTAGCGTTCCGACGATATAAAATTCATAAAAATAAGAGATTGTATGAAAAATTTATTCCACAAATACTAATGACTGTTCGGAATGAAACGTGAACTAAATTCCGCATAGGAACTGCAAGGAATTTGCTGAATGTCCCAAAAGTCATTTCATAAGCGCGTACATGCTTGAACATGATTTACATCATGTATTATACCATCCATAACTTAATAGTCATCGAGATTACCGACGTGTTACACATATCATGATTCTTCCAAAAAAAAAATCCAATTTATTTAGTGTACTTGCTTGTTCCCTGTAGAAACTGTTTTTGTGAATTTGTCACTCGTGTTGTGTTATGAATCTATCGACCACAACATTTCAATATGTTATGCGCGATCATGCATGCTAAATGCATGATTATGAGATATGGTGATAATTTTTATCTCATTTATTATGAACCAATTAATAGAATTTATTCATAAAAATCTATTTATACACGTACAAATTAATAAATCATCAACTAATTTCGTATTTAAATAATGTAAGAATAAATCACACGATATTTTAATATCTCACAGTATTATTATTTGAGACATGACATATGCTTATTACTATACCCGGCCACGGTTTCGGTTCGGAACCGGAAGGTTCCGGTTCCAACCGGTTCCAGTTCCGGTTCCGGAACCGGAACCGTGACCGACCGGTTCGGTTGGGGTTCGATCCCAACTCGAACCGGTCGGAACCGGTGGAACCGTATAAAACGGTTATATTTAGGGGCATTTTTGGTATCAAAAAAATTCTAAAACTCTATAAATAGGATTCATTTTTCATTATTTCAACACACCAAATTCTCAACTCTCTCATTTTCTATAATTCTCTTATTCTCAATCTCAATTCAATTAGTTGTTAATTTGTTATCATTCGCAAATCGCAATTATTCAATTATCTTATTTTTCTTCCTAATTTCTCAAACGAAAAATGGCAAGCTCATCTGAGAATATAATGTCAAATATGCCAACCCAAGAGAGCGGCCCTAGTGTCGGTGCACAATCACGGAGAAGAGAAGTTAAGGCTTGGTCCTCAGATATTTTCAAAATTCATTTTCATTTGGAACGCCTAGAAGATGATACACAACGAGCAATTTGCACTTATTGTGGGGTTACCAATAAATTTTCTGGTGGATACGGCAATATGATCAAGCACATGGAAAAACATCATCCGGTTGAACTTGGAATTGATACGACGCAAACTCAAATGGACAGGTACGCATCATCTAGTAGAGGTACGAGTGCTGTAGATTTATTTAAATATTCTGATGCAAAAAATAGAGAAGAATTTGTGAAATTAACTTGTATGGCATATCTTTCTTTAAGCTTTGGTGAAAAACTTCATTTTACTAATTACGTGCATAATGCTTTAAACCCCTCTACATGTATAATGACTCGAAACACAATAAAACGTCATATTTTTAAATTATATAAAGATGGTAAAATTATTTTAAATGAAATATTTAAAGAGATGAAATGTCGTATTTCTATATGTTCTGATATTTGGAGTGACCATTGGCAAACACACTCATACATGGGTGTGACTTGTCATTGGATTGATGCATCATTTACCATGCAAAAATGACTTATTGCATTTAGAGTTTTTGATGACCAACATACTGCACATAATATTTATAGAATGATGAAGGTAATTTTTGATGAATATGGTTTACCGCACAAAATTTTAACAATTGGATTTGATAATGCATCTGCAAATACTGCATCCATCAATGATTTAAAATCCTTATGTCAACCAAATTTAGGGGGTTAATTTTTTCATATTCGTTGTACATGTCATGCCCTTAACTTATGTGTTCAAGACGGTCTAAAATTATTATCACCTTTCCTTGATTCAATTAAAACGACACTTAACTGTATTTGGTCATTGTAGGCACTGCATTTTTGCATATAAGTCCCTATGATGAGTCTCATTTGGAGACACTACCTTTTAAGTCACGGAAAACGGACATCGGATGGGGAAATCAGAATAAACAAGGTTCATTGTTTTCGTTCGTGCTGCGTTCGTGTATACGTTCGAACACCAAACAGATTGAGGGCGTTCGTGCCGCGTTCGAAGAGGCGTTCGAACGGTGTCGGTAATTTTGGTTTTCCTGCTAGCCTCACATCAAGCCCAATTCGCCCAAGCCTTGGCCCACACGCCCAAGCCCACTTAAAACACATATTTAACACACGGTGAAATTAAAACAAATCTAAAAAATCACATACCTAATTAAGACAAATCAAATATATTAACTTCCTAACTAAACAAAATCACATACTAAATTAAAAAAATGTCATGCCTAATTAAAATCAATTATAACAAATTAAAGATATTGACTTCCTAATCTAAACCAAATTTGTCCCCCCTCAATCTTTGACTTTCCTTGCTCAACACCAAATCAAATCCCTTCATTGTGAGACAAGGTGAAGCCCTAGCCTTTCTCTATATAAACAACCCCTAACCAAGACATGCACTCCCCTAGCTCATACACAAGACTTACACGAAAATCACAACACCAAGAGCCCTAGCCACTCACGGCAATAGCAAGAAGAAAAACACAAATAATTCTCTTCATCTCCCCCACTCCATAACCGAAAACAGCAGCCCCTAAACCTCCACACATCACCGAAAATACACCCCCAAAACAGCAGCCAAATCCTCTTAAAACAGTCCCTAAAATCCTCAAAACAGTAACATAAAAACTGCATTTATAATCCTTAAAATAATCACACAAGACTGCACTAAAAACCCACAAAAACACTCGAAACAGTCCATGGAAACGCCAAAACAGTAACCTAAACAGTGAGTGGAAAATACAGAGGAAACAGCAGCAAAACGGAGGCCAAACAGCAGCAAAAGATGGAGAACGACGACTCAAAACAGTAAGACAACGAACGAGAGCAGTGAACCGGAAGAGTTGCGGAGCATCCACCCTTCCGATGATCGTGTACCGTACATCCGAGAGGTGATTTAAAAGGTTAGACCTGAGGGCACTTTTCTCATTAGTTTATATTCGTCTTTTGATTGTTTATTGAATTCTATTCGCATGAGAGTCGTTTGTGGATGCATGTTGTGGCTTGAATGAAATGGAAAATGTGTCGCCTCTTGTGGTATATATGATGGAAACCCGGACATAAATTTCATAGCCGATTCCGAATGGACGGTAGTATGATCTGTACTCGGGATACAACTCCACGTACCACTTGAGTAAACGGCACACTCTTTTGTTTTATGTTGCTTCGTTTTTTTATTTTTCGTTATTTGAATTCTGCATGTTACTTTTGTATGCATGATTCAATCGAGTGCATGGGCTTAGTAAGTCGGATTAAAGGTCCCATATTTTGAGGGGTTAAAATCCTTTACCACAATGTTTTACCGCGCCAGTTGATGTGTGTTCGGTTGGATATAAGATATGTTCAATCGGATATACTAAGTGTGATATGATTGTCTTTATTTTTGTATGCATGATGTGAACGCGCATGGATTTTGTTTCATCAGGTCTGGATCCGTTCGAACGCGTTATCGAACGCTATACGAACATGAACCTTATGTTTCCCGTTCGAACGCGTTTTACAAACATTACTCGAACGCGCATGCATTTTGTATCATCAGGTCTGGTACTGTTCGAACACGTTATCAAACGCTACACAAACGTGAACCTTCTGTTTACCGTTCGAACGCGTTTACGAACGCGTTTACGAACGCTACACGAACGCGCACACACTGAACTAAGTCTGTCTCATCATATTTCATGCACAACTGCCTTTTGGGTGATCTCCCTTGCATTATGTAGCCAATCATATTATTTGTATTCCTGCATTTATCCATTTGATGTGTTCTTGGGATGATATTCAAGCATGATTAGGCTGTTAGCATGTTATTTGGTTAATATATTCATGAGATAGTACTTAAGCATGATTAGGTTGTTCTTAGTTTTCCCTATCATATGATTGAGAAATGTTCGTGAGATTGCCATGTGATGTTGCATGTTGTGATGATTAATTTCATGCATGTGGATTTAGAAGCATGATACTCTTGGAAATAAGTGTTACTTAAACTTGATTAAATTATTAAATAAATCTTTTCATTACAAGTGACATAAGTAAGGGACCATTCCGAACCCAACGGTTTGAGGTCTTCCCTTGCGAGGGGTGAGTGCGGCCTTAAATCTCATTTTCCTGGTTCACACCAGGTGGCGACTCCATTATTCTCCGGTTTAGTCCCCCGTGGCTACTCCGTACTCCCAACCAGGCCGCGAGCCCAGGACAGCATGCGTCGCCCAGTTCCTGTGTCCCACAGTCTGGCGACTCCACTGGGGATAGAGAATCGGCCCCGAAATATTGTCTTGTAATGTTTGGATTTATGTTTTAATTGACCGTGTCTATAGTGGATAAAATGAGGGTTTAATCAAATGCATTTTGAGGATAGGTAATGGTTTGGTGTCTTCATTCATTCACTACCTTCCTAGAAGGAAAAGCTGTGAAGGCACATATATAGCCATCTACCCTTAGCCTATTGTGATGGACTAATTTGGATGACTCGTTGTTTATTCCTGTCACCAAGCGATAAGAGCCTAAGAGGCTGGGTACTTAAGAGAGCCTCGCTCCACCCTCCATCTGGGGAATCTACAACGGGAAATCCATTTGACAGTCAGTCACACACCATAGCTCATTGGCACGTACCTTAGTGTATAAAAAAGGGTGCGCTCACTTGGTCGCTCGAACCCTTGATTGGGGAGACCTAGTTGTGGGCCATCCTTCGCCGGTGAGAGCCTTTGTACACTCTTGCGAACCCACCCATAGACCGGGTTTGTATGGTTAAAGTACCAATTTTCCTTGAATATGTGCTTGTGGACCATCCTCATTTGGATGCAGTTGGACTATTTTCAGAAATGCGAACTTGCTGTGTGCCATTTAAACTGGGGCGAGTTCATACCTTATGACCATTAGGCCCAAAGCTTCTGAAATGTTGATGGGCCATTCTGTAGAAATCATTGTTTTATGTCTGCATTATCTTTCTTTTATGCTTGTGTTTGGGAACATTGTCGTTTGGATCCATTTGGACCATTTGTCATGGGATATGGGCTTATTGGGCCATTTAAACTGGGACAAGAACGTATTTTATGACGATTGGGCCAAAAGCTTATAAGTGTTGATGGGCCACTTTGTGCTTGTGTTCGGAACATTACTATTTGGATTAGTTGGGCTCATTGCCATGAGATGTGAACTTGTTGGGCCATTTAAACTGGGACGAGTTCACTCCTATGACAGTTAGCCCAAAGTTTCTAAAATGATAACGGGCCGATTTGTTTGAGAATTTTAGTTGATGTAGTATGTTATATATATTACATGCATCTCATGCACCTCATACATACATATACCATGTTAACACCATCTATGTCTTAAAAAGGCATCATAGATTCCTGTTGGGTTAGAAAAAAGGGAAGACTCACCAAAATACTGAGAACATACATGAGTGAATCAGATATTGAGGTATCCCGGATAGATCAGTTGGAGAATGGTTTTGCTAAGGTTACTGAACAATTGCAAGCCTTGACTACTGCCATGACAAATATGGCTGTGCCCCGTGCTGGGGAAAATTCTGAGAATGTGAGGCGCGAGGAGCCTCCGAATGGGTTGGGGGATGACATCCCCGCTTTTGATGACGACATGGCAGGGTATGCAACAGCAGAATGATTGGGTCTCAGGCATAATTTCAGAAGCTTCGGGATCAGGTTGATTCAGTTACCCGTAAGATGAAGGGTAATGACGAAGAATTACTAGACTATGAGGCGATGGCTTTTGAGGAACAATTTCCTGCTCAGTTCAAGATGCCGCAAAGTTACAAAGTTCAACGGGATGGGGATCCGAGGGTCCACCTCCGACAATATGTGTCAGTTATGAGTTCAGTGGGCCTAACACAGCGCCAAGCTCAGAAGATGTTTGGGATGTCACTTGAGGGGGCACCCGTAGTGTGGTACCATAGCCTTGAAAGAAATGTTAAGGAGGATTGAGGGAACTAGCTGATGCTTTTCTGAAGCAGTATGTTACAGACTTAGAAATTGACTTGTCACTCCGTGATTTGGAGAACACTAAGCAGAAGCCAGAGGAAAGTTTCAAAGAGTATGTAGACCGCTGGAGAAGCCAGCTTCTGAAGATGCAGACTCAGCCCTCTGAGAAAGACCAGATTAAAATGATCATCAAGGGCACCAAGCCCTCTATTTATGGTAAGTTGAGGAGGATGACCTCTATGATTACTTATTTCCGACAGTTGAGAGAAACTGTCATGGATATTGAGGAAGAAGAGGCTGAAAACAGAAAGTTTTATGGCCAAAATAGAAGAACTTTTGGAGGGCATTCTGAGATCAAGCCCCCTACTGCCGAGATTTCTGCCATCAAGAACCGGCGTTTCTTCAACTTGGGAAGACCTTTGTCCAAGGTACTTGAGAAGTTGACAAGGCAAGGATTCTTAAAACCTTTGGAGCCTAAACCACTTCCAAATCCCCCACCACCACATCTAAGAATAGACCGCTACTGTCACTTCCACCAGCAACACGGCCATGATACTGATAGTTGTTCCCGCCTCCGGTATGAAATTCAGGACCTCATTGATGCCCACAAAATACCTGATCCTGAAAAAGAACAGCCTAGCACACACACCAACCCTCTGCCAGATTATCACTTTGTTCCCCCACCGACTTACATGATCAACTCCGGCCTACCCGAAACCTTTGTCCTCCAAACTCTCAATCATCAGGCTTCTTGCATTAAGATAAAGGATAACAGTAGTAAAGAACCGTAGGCCGAGGAAGGAGGCAATGAAACTACTCTTTCTGGTTTATTTTCTGCATTTTTAATAAAGACATCAACTTCGTCTACTTGTTTGAACTTTTTCCTGAATAATAATAAAGACATCCATTTCGCCTACTTGCCTGAGCCCTTTCCTTTCAACCTGCATAACATGAGTATGTTTGACAAAAGCATTCAACCCTGATACCATGATATTCAGAAACACTCAGAACACGGGGGATTCCCAAAAGAAGCAAGCAGAAATGACAGAATAACCGTTCAGTAATGGGAAATGGGGCAGTGAGGCTATCGGACTTGGAAGGAAATGAGTTCACCGAGCCGATGAATGTGGATAGATTGAAGCAGTACTTTGCCAGAGGAGGAGAAAATCGAGTAGTCACCAAGGGAATTGGTGGACAACCTACCCAAACGGAATAGAAAATTCAATCATGCATGCATGCATACACGTAACATATTGCATCCTTTTGTGTTTGTTCTGTTTTGTAATAACATGTTTCAAAGGAGAAAAAGAGAAAGCGTCAAATGCAAGCCAACCAGAAGCAGCAACAGTACAATGTCAGCAGTCTTCAAGAATGAATCACAGGGGCGAGGCCATGTCAGTAGCAGTTAGGGCCGAGGCCCACATCAGCATCAATTTGGGGATGAGTCCTAAGGGCGAGGCCCATATCAGTATCAGTGGGGGTGAGGCCCATATCAGTATCAGTTGGGGGTGAGGCCCATATCAGTATCAGCTTGGGGGGAGGCCCATATCAGTATCAGTCTGGGGGCGAGGCCCATATCAGTATCAGTCTGGGGGCGAGGCCCATATCAGTAGCAGTTAGGGCCAAGGCCCACATCAGTATCAGTTTGGGGATGAGTCCCATGGCCGAAGCCCACATCAGTATTAGTTTAGGGGCGAGGCCCACATCTGTATCAGTTTGGGGTTGAGGCCCATATCAGTTTCAGTCTCGGGGATGAGTCACAGGGGCAAGGCCCATATCAGTATCAGTTCGGGACGAGGCCAACATCGTTATGGGGGCGAGGCCCACATCAGCATCAGTATCAATTTAGCCGAGAATGTCACTCCAAGAATGGAAACACAGTTCGAGAATGAACAAGCCGGGAATGGCACTCCAAAAATGGGAACATAGTTCGAGAATGAACAAACCGGGTATGGCACTCTGGGGGCGAGCCCCACATCCTTATCAACATCAGTCTGGCCGGGTATGGCACTCTGGGGGCGAGGCCCACATCCTTATCATCATCAGTCTAGCCGGGTATGGCACTCTGGGGGCGAGGCCCACATTAACATCAGATCAGTTTTGCCAGGTATGGAGACATCAGATCAATTTTGCCGAGTACGGCACTCCGGGAATGGAGATATTATTGCGACGCCTTGGGTATAAGGTTTAGCACACCAGGTACGACACTCCGGGTATGGAGATATTACTGTGACGCCTTGGGTATAAGGATTAGCACGCCAGGTACGGCACTCCGGGTATGGAGATATTACTGCGACGCCTTGGGTATGAGGTTTAGCACGCCAGGTACGGCACTCCGGGTATGGAGATATTACTGCGATGCCTTGGGTATGAGGTTTAGCACGCCAGGTACGACACTCCGGGTATTGGAGATATTACAGCGACGCCTTGGGTACGAGGTTTAGCATGCCAAGTACGGCACTCCGGGTACGGAGATATCACTGCGACACTCTAGGTATGGAGACGCAACTGCAACACTTCGGGTATGAGGTTTAGCATGCCAGGTACGGCACAACATCCACTCCACGCAACACATGGCAAGTCAAGTGGCAGCTGGCGAGCCAGGTAAGTAGAAATGCATTGCATAACTTTGGTAGGATTGTTCAAAACACACACTGCACAAGTCCCATCAAAACGGGGGCGACTGTAGGCACTGCATTTTTTCATATAAGTCCCTATGATGAGTCTCATTTGGAGACACTACCTTTTAAGTCACGGAGGTCACGGAAAACGGACATCGGATGGGGAAATTCAGAATAAACAAGGTTCATTGTTTTCGTTCGTGCTGCGTTCGTGTATACGTTCGAACACCAAACAGATTGCGGGCGTTCGTGCCGCGTTCGAAGAGGCGTTCGAACGGTGTCGGTAATTTTTGTTTTTCCTGCTAGCCTCACATCAAGCCCAATTCGCCCAAGCCTTGGCCCACACGCCAAGCCCACTTAAAACACATATTTAACACACGGTGAAATTAAAACAAATCTAAAAAATCACATACCTAATTAAGACAAATCAAATATATTAACTTCCTAACTAAACAAAATCACATACTAAATTAAAAAATGTCATGCCTAATTAAAATCAATTATAACAAATTAAAGATATTGACTTCCTAATCTAAACCAAATTTGTCCCCCCTCAATCTTTGACTTTCCTTGCTCAACACCAAATCAAATCCCTTCATTGTGAGACAAGGTGAAGCCCTAGCCTTTCTCTATATAAACAACCCCTAACCAAGACATGCACTCCCCTAGCTCATACACAAGACTTACACGAAAATCACAACACCAAGAGCCCTAGCCACTCACGGTAATAGCAAGAAGAAAAACACAAATAATTCTCTTCATCTCCCCCACTCCATAACCGAAAACAGCAGCCCCTAAACCTCCACACATCACCGAAAATACACCCCCAAAACAGCAGCCAAATCCTCTTAAAACAGTCCCTAAAATCCTCAAAACAGTAACATAAAAACTGCATTTATAATCCTTAAAATAATCACACAAGACTGCACTAAAAACCCACAAAAACACTCGAAACAGTCCATGGAAACGCCAAAACAGTAACCTAAACAGTGAGTGGAAAATACAGAGGAAAACAACAGCAAAACGGAGGCCAAACAGCAAAAGATGGAGAACGACGACTCAAAACAGTAAGACAATGAACGAGAGCAGTGAACCGGAAGAGTTGCGGAGCATCCACCCTTCCGACGATCGTGTACCGTACATCCGAGAGGTGATTTAAAAGGTTAGAACTGAGGGCACTTTTCTCATTAGTTTATATTCGTCTTTTGATTGTTTATTGAATTCTATTCGCATGAGAGTCGTTTGTGGATGCATGTTGTGGCTTGAATGAAATGGAAAATGTGTCGCCTCTTGTGGTATATATGATGGAAACCCGGACATAAATTTCATAGCCGATTCCGAATGGACGGTAGTATGATCTGTACTCGGGATACAACTCCACGTACCACTTGAGTAAACGGCACACTCTTTTGTTTTATGTTGCTTCGGTTTTTTTATTTTTCGTTATTTGAATTCTGCATGTTACTTTTGTATGCATGATTCAATCGAGTGCATGGGCTTAGTAAGTCGGATTAAAGGTCCCATATTTGGAGGGGTTAAAACCCTTTACCACAATGTTTTGCCGCGCCGGTTGATGTGTGTTCGGTTGGATATAAGATATGTTCAATCGGATATACTAAGTGTGATATGATTGTCTTTATTTTTGTATGCATGATGTGATCGAACGCATGGGCTTAGTAAGTGCGATGAAATGTCCTCTAATTGAAGAGGTTAAAATCATTTACCATGATGCTTTGCCGCGCCGATTAACGTATATTCGGTTGAATGTAAGATGTGTTCAATCGGGTACATGAAGTCTAAAGTTATTGTCTTTATTTTTATATGCATTGAGATAAGCGCATGGGCTTAGTAAGTGCGATGAAAGGTCCTCTAATTGAAGAGATTAAAATCCTTCACCACGATGCTTCGTCGCGCTTCGTATTTCGCTATTTGTTTTTTTATGTATGTATTGCGTCACATTTTGTGCATCAGGTCTGTTACCGTTCGAACGCGTTATCGAACGATATACGAACGTGAACCTTATGTTTCCCGTTCAAACGCGTTTTACAAACGCTACTCGAACGCGCATGCATTTTGTTTCATCAGGTCTGGATCCGTTCGAACGCGTTATCGAACGCTATACGAACGCGAACCTTCTGTTTCCCGTTCGAACGCGTTTTACAAACGCTACTCGAACGCGCATGCATTTTGTATCATCAGGTCTGGTACCATTCGAACGCGAACCTTCTGTTTACCGTTCGAACGCGTTTACGAAAGCTACACGAACGCGCGCACACTGAACTAAGTCTGTCTCATCATATTTCATGCACAACTGCCTTTTGGGTGATCTCCATTGCATTATGTAGCCAATCATATTATTTGTATTCCTGCATTTATCCATTCGATGTGTTCTTGGGATGATATTCAAGCATGATTCGGTTGTTAGCATGTTATTTGGTTAATATATTCATGAGATAGTACTCAATCATGATTAGGTTGTTCTTAGTTTTCCCTATCATATGATTGAGAAATGTTCGTGAGATTGCCATGTGATGTTGCATGTTGTGATGATTAATTTCATGCATGTGGATTTAGAAGCATGGTACTCTTGGAAATAAGTGTTACTTAAACTTGATTAAATTATTACATAAATCCTTTCATTACAAGTGACATAAGTAAGGGATCATTCCGGACCCAACGGTTTGAGGTCTTCCCTTGCGAGGGGTGAGTGCGGCCTTAAATCTCATTTTCCTAGTTCACACCAGGTGGCGACTCCATTATTCTCCGATTTAGTCCCCTGTGGCTACTCCGTACTCCCAACCAGGCCGCGAGCCCGGGACAGCATGCGTCGCCCAGTTCCTGTGTCCCACAGTCATATTCTCAAGTTAGGAGAGAATTGACGAAGTTTTGTAAAATAAATGGTATTAAACTGATTAAATTTTCAAGAGATGTTCCAACACATTGGAATTCAACTTATTTTCTTTTATGTCAAGCATTTCAATACAAAAATGCATTATATAGTTTTTTTCTCAACATGTTCAAAATATCACACTTTATCCTAGTCAATGAGATATTTGTGAAATTTTTTTAGATATTTTAAAAGTTTTTAATGACGCTGCTTTAATTTTTAGCGGTTTTATTATCCTACATCACATTTATTGTTCTTGAAAGTTTGAATATTGTTGGTACTTTGGATGAACATGCTGAAAGTAGCGATCCTAATGATTATGTTTTGTTCGAAGCCATTACTGCTATTAAAGGTAAAATTGTTGCATTATTTTAGAGAAATTCATTTACTTATCTTATTGCTGCTGTTTTTTATCCTAGATTTAAATTAGAATGTTTGAATGGTGTTTTACAAGCTTACTATGGTTATTTAGGAATATTAGCTGAAATTGATATTACAATAATAATGACGAAATTAAGAAATGATTTAATTGATTTATTTAATAATTATATTGTAAGATATAACTTAGGAACATTAGGTGAATCTAGTAGTAGCGAACCGGTAATTCAAACAAGACTTAGCGCATGAGATCGTTGGTTATTACAACGAAATAAAAAAGCTAGGGATACGACAACTAATAACCCCGAATTAGATAATTATTTATCTACAAATTTGGAGTTTTCTACTGAAAGCTTAGTTAGTAAAAAATTTTAAAATCCTTGAATGGTGGAACCGACATCAAAATATATATCATGTTTTATCAATTATTGCTAAAGAGATATTGGCAGCACCTATTTTCACCGTTGCGGTTGAGCAAGCCTTCAGTTTGGGAGGCAATATATTGGAAGCTAGGCGATCTTCATTACATCCAAGCACTCTAAAAGCAACAGCTTGTGTGGATGATTGGACTCGAGCTGATCTGAGACAACAAGAAGATGCCCTCGATGATTTTGAAGATTTGTTCGATAATGCATCTGCAAGTGCAACAACAAGTGCAAGCGGAACCGAGCCGAAAGATCAACTGATAATGATGATTGATAATTGTAAATTGTAATTTATAAAGGGATATGTCTTAAAATTGTAATGGAACTACGTGAGCTTTGATTCCTTTCACCCTTGGAGGATACGTAGGCAACTTAAATTTTTAAAAATTTAAGCTCAAGCTCTTCAATATAATAATTTTATTTATTTATAAAATTAATCTCATTTATTTTAATTAATTTTCAAAATTTTTAAAAAAAAGTTTGGAACCGGAACCGAACCGGTCGGTTCTGGTTCGGTTCAAGGTTCTGGTTCCACTTAAGTGTGGAACCGGAAACCGGCCGGTTCGGTTCGATTCCGAACCGGAACTGAACCGCCGGCCGAGTCTACTTATTGCACGAGTAGAATCAATAATATGTAGGAAGTAGACCCGGCCAAGGTTCCGGTTCGGAACCGGAACCGAACCGGACAAACCGGAACCTAACTGGTTCGGTTAGGGTTCCTACCTTAACCGAACCGGTTGGAACCGGTTTGAATTTATATAATATTTTTTTATTTTTTTGATAAGAATTTTATTTGTAATTTAATGTAATTATGTAATGTAAGTGTATTATACAAATTCAAATTCATAATTTTAAATTATATTGATTTATCAATCTTAATTTTTTATTTTCAATAAAGCAAAAAAAAACCTGAATGGAACCGGAATCGAAACCGAACGGTTAGATTCCAGTTCCGGTTCCATATTTAGTGTGGAACCGGAACCGAATCGGAATTAACCAGTTCAGTTTCGGTTCCACACAAAGTGGAACCGGAACCGGACGGTTTGGTTCCGGTTCGGAACCGAACCGAACCGCCGGCCGGGTCTAGTAGGAAGTCCCCAGTAGGCAGTTAGATTTATTTATTTATTTCGTTGGGAGAGTATTCGATGTGGTGTTCCAAGGGACATGATTTGATGGTATATGACTTAGGATCTTATATTGAGGTTTTGGGTTCGAATTCAGGGAAAGCGTTTATTGTAAGAGCTTGAGACAATCGGGGATTTTAACTGCTCTGCTTAAGACTGGAATGAGTGATTTGACTATAGGTTTCCAATGATTTCCAAAAATAATAATAATAAAAAAATAATCGATGAGGTGTCAGATCCAATTATATTATAATTTAAAGAATTGTAGAACCAGAACCACAAGTTAGCTTTTAGCATACTAGCAAGTTTTATAACATGTTTTTTTAAATGTCATTAGCTTCTGTCCAACATATAGATTGTCCCGCAATAATAGATTTAAGCAAAGAGAAAACATATTTTTTTAAGAAAAAAAAATTCACAATCAAATTATTTAATGCGAGTTTTAACGGAACAAATAAAATCTGATCTGGATTTTAGCTTCTGTCCAACATATAGATTGTCCCGCAAGAATGGATTTAAGCAATGAGAAAATATAATTTTTATTAGAAATTCTACAATTAAACCACCCAAACCAAATTTAAATAGAATACACGAGTAGCCAATTTTCCAATAGAATCAATAATGTATAGGTAGGCAGTTAGATTTATTTATCTCGTTAGGTGAGCAATCAATGAGGTATCAGATCCAATTATAATATAAATTCAAGCGTTGTAGAACCAGAACCACAAGTTAGCTTTTAGCATAATGGATTTAACTTTTAAGCAAAGAGAAAACATAAAACTTTTAAAAAAATTCGAAGGTCAAATCCTTCCGTGCGAGTTTTAATGGAATAAGTAAAATTTTATCCAGGTTTTAACTTCTATCTAATATATGGATTGTCCCATAAGAATGGATTTAAGCAATGAGAAAATATTAGAAAAAAATAAATAAATAAAAACTCTACAATTAAATTATCCAATCCGAATTTAAACGAAACAAATAAAATTTATGAGTACCCTAATCTCTTGCACGAGTAGCAAATGTACCAGTAGAATCAATAATGTATAGGAAGTCCCCTGTAGGCAAGATTTATTTATTTATTTCATTAGGTGAGTAATCAATGAGGTATCAGATCCAATTATAATATAATTTAAAGCAACGTAGAACCAGAACCACAAGTTAGCTTTTAGCAGACTAGCAAGTTTTGTAACATGTTTTTTAAATGTCATTACCTTCTGTCCAACATAGAGATTGTCCAGCAAGTATGGATTTAAGCAATGAGAAAACATAATTCTCTTTATTTTTTGAAACTCAATAGTTAAATCATCCTATTCGAATTTTAACAGAACAAGTAAAATCCAATTCAGATTTTAGTTCATGTCCAACATATAAATATTGTAAAATTAGTGTCATTAAACATCAACTAACATGCAAACAATCAGATCAAACTAGAAAATCGGATCTAATATGCATAAACCCTAGAAACCTTAAAACTTGATAATTTAAGAAAAACCTTTTTGAATCCAAGTCGAGATAATCATCTGTCCTTAAGAACTTATTGGCCCCGTCACAGGTGCTTTACGGATTCACAATTGGCCAATGTCCTCCTAGGATAACTTGGTTCCTTCTTGTCCAAAGAGCACTCTTTGACAAGTATTCGAACTGAGAATGTGGTGAAATTCTCTCCAAAAACAAATAAAGAAAACAAAATGTCTCTGTAGAATTTGGATCTCTTTTCTATCTATTTGTTTTGGATATAAAGCCTTTTTTTTATAAGGCATGGAAGGGTGCCAATAGGGCACCCTTTGGGATGTGGTGCAACCCTCCAAAGGGTTGTACCCCTCACAAGCACCCAATCCAACCAAATGACAGAATTACCCTTAATGAAATATTTAGAAGAATTTCTAACAATAAATTGTCCCGCAAGATTGGATTTAAGCAATGAGAAAACATAAATATATTTTTTGGAAATCATTCAGTCAAACCACCCAATTCGGGCTTAAACGGAGCAGGTAAAACCTTCGGCTGCCTCAGACTCTTACAAAAAAATACACCTTATAAACTCGAATTCAGGACTTGACAACCAATTCATAAATCTTTTACTACCAAAGGATTTTGAATAATATTACAAGATCGTTTGAATAATATTACAGATAATCCGATAAAGAATATAAACATACATGCATGCATACATACATACATACATACATACACACCCTCATACACATGTGTGATACCTAATATATACAATTAATATTTTTATTATTAAATTAGAAAAATTAAAATAAATAAAATATATTACAATATAAAAATATAATATTCTATTCAAATAAAAAACCTAAGTAACAGTCGCCCATAAATCTTAGACAATTTTTTGGATTTCGAGTATATTATTATTTTTATTTATTTTGAATTTTTTTTTATTTCATGAATTTGTTATTATTTATTGTGATTCAGTATGCAATTTCTGACTATGAACTCTTATATAGTGAATTAAAAATATTATTTGAAAAATGAAAGACGAGCGACAAGCAAAAATATTAATTATAAGTAAATTAATTATCTTATTTAAACTATAAAACCAATAAAATCTATACTATTTATAATATTAATACTTAAAATATGTTTAACCAATGCCGGTGATTTATTACTTATCTTAAAAGTCAAAAAGAGTGACAACCCTTTTTTTTTTTTTTTTTTTAATTTTCACTCTTTCAATTATTTAATAATAAAAAAAATAATTAAAATTTATCGAGAATTTCAGTTGAAGAATTGAAGATAAAGCATAAATTGCTCTGCTGACAGCAAAATTTAGAGAAAGAAACTGCACACATTGCATCACTTTCTTTGAGATTCTCGAAGAATTTTCCTGAGAAACAAACAAACCGTTGCCTATCAAAACTCTCCAGTTGCAGCATCACGTTAAATTCATCTCCAATCACACACCGTTTTAGATAACAGTCATTAAGTTTATCCATTTGCCTCGTTTTTAGCAAATATTTTATTTTTCTTCCCTCGTAATTTTTTATCTTTCCCTTCAAATTTTCCGAGAAAACGAATTTCTTATTTTCGTAAATCAAACATGATGAGAAGACCACAGCAGCGCCACCACCACCAGCAGGATCAGCAGTCGAGAGTTTTTAACGAGATATCGGCACTAGTAATGAGCATCATACGATCGCCGCCGTCTCCGAATCCGTACGCAGATCAGCCAACGTCGTCGGTGACTAGGAGGACGCCGGCGGCTCAGATAACGCCGGCGGGATTCGCGTCGATGATGCTGGGGATATCTCTGGCCTTGATGCTGTGCGGATCGGTGACCTTCTTTATCGGGTTCATGCTGATGCCGTGGGTTCTTGGTTTGGTTATGGTGTTTTACGTTGCCGGTGTTGTTTCCGCCATCTCTGTTTTGGGAAAATCGATTTTTTGTTACGCTATGTCGACGCCTTCTTCGCCTACAAAGGATATTCCTGGTAGGATTTTCATATAATTTTGATTTATTGGATGTATATTTTTATTGGTTTGTTTGTTTTTGGGTTTTTGTTTGTTTCTAGGAAAGATCAAAAAGGATATTTATTACTTTTGAATTATCTTATGATCATCTTTTTTAGGTTTGTTTTGGCGGGCTTTATAACAGAATTAAGATGCTCTCTCATACAATTTAATCTAATTGAGAACCTTAATTTTTGTTCAACTAATCTTAACTCATTGATGGAAAATGGGCTGTGTTTTATTAACTATCTAAATGGAAGATAGGAATTACTGGCCAATTTAAATTCAATGGTTCCCAGATTCTTTTAATGGTGACTAATTTCCATCTCTAGGAGCAATTCATTGTTGTTTATGTGTAGACTGTAGACTACATTTCATGATCCATAAAGGATAGAGAGTGGACAATCTGACATGCCTTGATTTGAGCTCATATCAGAGTTTTAGATGTAAGGTTATTGGCTGCGAAGGAGGGTTTAATGCTGTAATTCAACTTTGTTTTTGGGATGAGTATTAAGTTTTTCTAAGAAGAGAGTTGGTTGATTTCCCTTTTTTCTCCAAATTGTGTTTGAACCTTGTGACAAGTAATTGGAGTAAGTGAATTTGATGAGATTGTGTCTTGTTTTGGTGAATTTGGTACATCAACCTTGAGCTTGAATGTTGTTTGTCAAGTTTCCTTTATTGTTCAACCACTAATTAGTTCAAAGTTTAATCTTCCCAGACCCTTATCCATCATTAGAGCCTACCGGTTAGTACTAAGTTATCATATATATGGTAGTTTTTCGGCTATCGGCAACCAACATTAGGCTGAATCAGGATTGCTGAAGACAGTTTTGGATAATGCCTTCGTGTAAATGGAGAATCAAGTTATTCTTTTCTGAGATTGATGATTAACTCATTTGTCTAAACTGTTTTCCCCTGTTACACAGCATGGAAGCTTTTGTGAAGACAGTAGGAGGTCCATAAAGGTAAAGCTGAATCATGTACTAGACTTACGCAGCACAAACACTCTTTGCCAGCGACGCTCCTTGTATCATCAACACACACAGGACAGGAAAAGAAATTGATCGAGTTTTTGAAACTATTGACGATTACGTGGATAACTGTTTTCCCATCTGTTACTGAAATATGTCTTCATCTATGTTGAATTAGAAATAGTAAATTGTCCGAGGGTTCAGGTTCTAATGGTCAACAATCCCCCGCTTGCATTGATAGGGTTTGTTTCATATACATTCAATTTCTATTTAGCAAATTTTAGAGCCCCAGTATCTCAACATTTTAGCTTGTTGAGTTACATATAGGCCATGGGGTTTCTTCATCTACAAGGTTTGTTTAGTGATGTCAATTTGCAGCAACGAAGCAACCAATCCCTGAAATCAATAAATGTTAAAAATTTGGGTCGGTTTTGCAGGCTATTTTATTATTTTATCCATTCATTTGTGTTAAAATTAAATATTGGTTAGACCATGCCTTTCTTTATGAACTTTGAATTGAATGATGGTGACTTGTCGTAACTTGAAGCAGTGGACAACGGTGATGTTTATCATGCTTCATGTCACTATTGGGCTTTTCTGTGGGCCCTTTATCTCAACCCGATAAAATAACCCATCTCCTCTATCCTGCTTTCATTATTATTATTATTATTATATTATTATTATCCATTTTTCCATGTGGTTCTCTTTTTCCAGCTCTGCCGTGTAATCTGATCAATGTATAATTTAAAATATTTTTTTATTTTATAGTTTATAAAGTTCTAACAAACACGACTCCACTTAAAAATTGCACAGCTTACTCATATAAAAAATTACAAGATAAAAATAATTTTACTTGGACTCTATATATATATATATATATATTGTCTTTAATAATTTTATATAAGTTTTGTATAAATTTTTATAAGTTGTTCATTTTTGTACATTCACATATTTGTGCATATCTTTTTATAAAAAATCACAAGACCAAAAATATTAACTACATGATAATTTTTTTTTTTTTTTTGTCTTATAGTTATATGCACGTCATTATACATAACACACATTATTGCCAAGAAGCGTGGTTTAGTGGTATATGATTCATTTCATCTTGATGTATTGGTTTCGAATTCAGAGAGTGCATTTCTTTTAAGATGATTTGGCGGTAGGGTTTCCAACATTAATTCCAATATATATATACACACACAAGACACGTGCATTCATTATTTTTTAATAAAATAATAATATAATTTTTTTTTCTTTTTTTGTTTCCGAGTGTTTTTAACAATGTATTGTACAATTTTTGTTATGCACAAGTTCTAATATTTGGTGGAAATAAATAAAATTATGTTTGCCACTGGGCTTTGTTTGAGAGCGTGTTGATTACTCCTAGTGTTGAGTTGCCGTAGCAACTTGTCTTTTATGTTTGTAATCATATAATCAGTTGTTACGGGGTGATCAGGACTGCTTTAAAAAATTAAATTAAATTTGAATGCTGACAGGTGTTCATTTACCAGATGTCTCTAAAGGTGTTTGGATAAGTGGCAGATGATGATTAGATTTATAGCGGAAATGTAAATGGATTGTAACATAACCTTATTTGAAAGGAAAAAAAGAAAGAGATGATAGAGAAATTTAAAAAAAAAAATTAGAAGAAAAATAACCAACAACTTGCAGGAAGTTTTTATTCGACTATCAAATATCTATTTCTTGATTTAGATCAGAATTAGACCTAAAAGTTTTTATTCGACTATCAAATATCTATTTCCCGGATTTAGATCAGAATTAAACCTAAAAGACTATTTCCCGATTTAGATCAGAATTAGACCTAAAAGTTTTTATTCGACTATCAAATATCTATTTCCCGGATTTAGATCAGAATTAGACCTAAAAGAAGCAAGCAGAGCTACAAAATCTTACCATCCATTTCTACAGCAGCCTTCAGTAATTATAATTTTTTTTTATCACTAAATAATATTTTGACTACTGTCAGATTGTAGGAGCATCATAAATCAAAATTTGTTATTAAAAAACAAAACAAATACAACCCAAACCCAAAATAAAATTTGACATTTCAGATAATAAATTAATTACACGTGTATGGGAGCGAAAATCTAAAATATCACATATCACAGAAATTCCAATTTATTTATTTTTTTCATTTTTCCGTTATTTAAAGTCACAAGGACAAAAAACAGAGTGCATAAACATTGAAACAAGCAGAAAACAATATACCAGAACCGGAAACAACTTTGGTATAGAAATTTGATAAACTTATAAATCAGTTTATATTCTCAAAGAATACTTATAATCATCATCCGGAGTAGATGTGAACACCAATGGCGATGAGAAAGATGGTGATGAGGCCAAAGAAAATGACGGTATGAACAAGAATGGATAAGCCACTGGTGTGCATGTTACCAAACTCGACCACTCTGTTTCTTCCAGGCAGCTGAAACAACAAGCCAGGACTCAACAGCACGAACAGAACCACTGCTATCACGACCGGTCCCCAATCAGCCATGGCTAACAAGACTCAGTAAGCTAGGTAAAGGTGACTGACTGACTGACCCACTACTAGTGCTTCTTAATCGGTGTCGTTTTATACAAAGGAAGAAAGGAATAAATATGTAATGGGGGGTATATGTAAACAACAAGAAATCTTGTGTCGTAATCGATAATCTTCTTCTTTAGACAGATGCCGGTGCCATTATGGCCACGTGTCAAAGCTTTGCTATTGAATACAAGTATTATATACTTTTAATATTAATCGTCCATTTAAAAGATGAAACCTGTATTAAACGTAATCCTTTTTTTTTCTTTTTTCTTTTTTAACTTTAGGTTAAATGTGATGCTGATGTTTTGTTCCATCACTTGGAAAGCACTTGCTGGCAGTAATTTTTTATTATTTTTTCTGGAAAATTGTTATTATTATTATTTTTATTATTATTATTATTATAAATTTGCTAATCTCACGGGAAAGTTTTATTTTTAGGGAAATTCTTACGTCATTGCTGATCAATATCTTCGATATGTAAACCGAAACACGATAAGGGATTGCTGATATATTATCGTGAAAATATTGGAAATTTCACCGTCAAATTATTATTTTTGGATTTAAGTAGATCAAGTAAAATATTCTATTGTCTTAAATTTTTACAAGAAATATATTTTATGGATTCGAACCTATGACCTGAAAGTCAAATCATGAACCTTTCATCACCAAAACACGTTTCTTGGGACATCTCGAAAACCTAGGGATGCTTGAACCATGAATAGTGGAATACAATATATTATTTATATACATGATGTTACGAGGCAATTAGTACGGTGATCAATTTCTTCGGTCAGTAAAATGAGACACGATTACGGTGTCGTTAAGAGATTATCAACGAAAATTCTTTGATGCTTAAATCAGAAAAAATTTCTTTAATGCTCGGTTAACAACTAAAGAAATGTCATACATACATGAAAATGACTTTAATTAATGTTAACAAATGATTTAGCAGAAAAATTAGGATGAATGTGAAATGTGACGTCATAAAACTTACTCAACAAGCTGGACTTTCTAAGTAAAGCAATACAGAGAGAGCATCAATGGAATTATTCTCAATTTATAGTGCTATACGTAGGAAAAATCTACTATTCTAATAATCTCTTTTAAGAATGTAAGATAAAATATTGTAAATCGTTAGTAATATAATAATAAACATATCATCGATAGGAAATAAAATTTTGAAATTGAATTGATCAAATATGAAATATACAAAACTGAAACTGTGAATAAAACTGAGATATAGAGATAAAACCTGAGGCATGTGTAGTATAATGTTCTTAAAATAGATTCTCTTTCCAACGTTGGTGCTTAGGATTATTTCGGCGTCTATATCCCAGGGCAAAATCGTCATTTGGCGCGTCGCGACGTCTAACGTGCGCCGCCTCATGCTAACATGCGACGGAGACACGTGTCAGAATCTGAGAAGTTTGACTTTGCTAACATGCGCCGAATCTGCTAACGTGCGCTGTGACACGTGTCAACATCACAGCCGATCATGCTAACGTGCGTCATGCCACGTGTCATCATCCTATGGTGCCGACAATCGCCATCACCACGTGTCATCACCACGTCATCAGAAGACCGAGTCAAATGCCGAGTCAGCTTGCCACTTGGCGTCCACGTCATCATCAGCCAATCACAGCGCGCCACGTGTCGCAATCCTACGGTGCCGACAATCACTATCACCACGTGTCGCCACGTCATTGCCACATCATCGCCACGTCACTGCCACGTCAGCTCAATTATTGAATTAATCATCCAAAATGCCACGTCATCGGATAAGAATCTCGGCGGACTAATTAGAACGTGACACGTGTCGCGTCGCGACGCGGAGAGCCTATCGACGCCTATAAATTCAGCTCGAGATTTCAGTTTCAGATGTACCTTCCTCTCTGTAATTCTCTGAATAAATAAGGAGTTTGTATCTAGTTTTCTTTAATTTTCAGTTTTGTAATTAATTTAATTTACTTTCTGTAATAGTAATAGTAATTTATTTTCTTTACTTTTTCAGTTTTTATTATTCAGTTATGAGGAGGTAACTTCCCCATGCTATTGTGCAATGTAAAACTTTTATTACTACTATTTAGATTAATCTCCCTTAATTATAATATATTCACTATTTAAAATTTGACTTAACAAGGATACCGCTATATTGGTCGGTTGATAATCAATTATAAACTGGTTTTAATCTGACTAAGCATGGATATGTTAGGGATATGCCCTATACCCAACTTGTGGATGGGTTATATGTACATGTATTTGTAATATTTTCATTAATTAATAAAATGAAAATCTTTATTATACGTGTCTTACATAACTTATATGAATCATCAAACACTGTAATAAAGTCATTGGAGTAATAAGATGATGACTTCCACGCCTTATGAGAATCATTACTCTTAAACGTTCTTAGTCATAGTTTTGTGAATAATCTGGGCGTTCACAAAGCGAAGAGACTAGCATGATGATATGATCCGCCCTTAAGTGGGGTAGCCGATCTCATATGCTACTAGAGGAGATCCGTCCGCTTGGTGTATCACATGGATGCAAGAGTTGCTCGTGTCCATCGAACTGACCGCCGAAAGTTTTCACATGAAGTGTTTATCTCATGTGTTTGTGAGAACTTTCATGTGTCGATTGTATGACTAGTCCTTAGACTTGAGGTCTTTACAATCTTATGTGTGGATCAAATAACTTTGACATTCTCCTTCCCCGGTTCAAAAGATCCGGTCATAAGGGTATGATTGAGTCATTTGTTGAAACACATGAAGTTTGTAAAGATACAAAAGAGAATCGCCACTCTCTCGGATAATATTTTCTTATAAGAGTAGTATTTCAGTTTGCGGGTTGATATGTGTGATCAATGCTTGAGACTGTGGCCGTAGCGGAAGAATCATATGAGATTCTTGGGTTAGCACGATTCATGACACTATCAACATCATAACTTTGACTATATGGGTAGACATTTTCCATACCCTAGGTCAAACGGTGGGGATACATTGAAGCGAGAGACTGTATCATATGTAAATCGCATACAGAATGAGTATATATCTTTCCTTCTCATTTGTGGGCATTGGCATGTTGCTAGATGTCAACCTTGGTCATTGAAATCGAACGATAATCTGATCGGAGGATAATTTATATTCGATTAAATTATCACGATTCATTTCATGTCCAACTTGAGGGGAACCCAAAAGGTCACACACAACAAAGTCGAAATCAATGGTTAACAGTGCACAGTACAAATTTAACAGCATATATAATTGCTGTAGGAATTGTTCATAAATGGTTCAATGTGTTTAATTATTGAACAGATCATTTATGAGGTTCCATAGTGGCTTAGGGATTGGTGAATGCCGATAGGGGCACTTTGGGAATTGGAATAAATAAATAATGTGAATAGTAAAAAACAATTTGAATTCCAATTCGGCCCAAACTCTTATTAGGGTTTTATAATCTCATTAAACCACTAAATTAAGATCCAATGGCTAAGATTAAATTAGTTTTTATCCCACATAAGATTCTTAATTAATTTTGTTGTCTTTGGAGCACCTATATAAACCCAATGAATTCTTTACAAATTTTTGCACCAAACATTTCATATCTTGGGTTTATATAAGTGAGCAACTCTAAAGTTTAAGAGTAAGCTACTGATTTTGAGGATCCTTAAGTCTAATTGACTAGAGGAACCTCGAGTTAAAAGTTTTGAGGTATTTGCCTAGGCTAGCACCAAGGGCAAAATACCCGTGCACTCAAAGCGTAGTCTTGCCGTTGAGTTTTGGCTTTGGTGTGTGCATCTTTGGAGGCCACACACTTGGGTGGCTCTTTGCAACGTGGAAGAGCTTGCTGAGTTCGAGAAGAGATTGTAAATTGGAGGAAGGACTGAATGAGTATTCGGTTCAAGTAAGTCTTTTTCTTTCTTTATTTTAATTAGAGTTCTTATGATAGTTAGCATGTTTAAGTTTATGTTATTTGCATGTTTTATGAGTTTTTATGCTTAGAATATATAGTAGCATGC
Organism: Zanthoxylum bungeanum; assembly: GCA_019454045.1. NCBI lineage: Eukaryota > Viridiplantae > Streptophyta > Magnoliopsida > Sapindales > Rutaceae > Zanthoxylum > Zanthoxylum bungeanum. The sequence continues at coordinate 102,567 of SKCR01023785.1, forward strand.
CTAGGCTTTTAGAATAATCAAAACAAATGGGACTTGGGCAAAGGGATAGCGGCATCATAATTTGATTTATTTAATTTTCCGTTGCGCACTCGCGGCCGCTTCCTAACAGGATACCGCCTGATTGGTCGGTTGGTAATTTCTGCCTATATGGCTGGATTATGGACAAATATTGATACCGTCTTTTATGGCTGGTTGGACTTAATTTGACTTAATCAGGTTACCGCCTATATGGCTGGTTGGTAATATCATCATAAGTTAATATATTATATTAAATGATATATCTAAAATAGTAGTAGTAAAAGTAGATCCTTTAACCCTAGTAATTTATTGTAATTTTACTTTTCAGCATTTACTTTATCGCATTTACTTTTCAGCATTTTACTTTATGTCTTTTATTTTTAAGTTTTTACTAGCCCTAGTTATGTGTCGTAACTAAGTTAGTTATCTGGGGTTGTGATGAATTCTAATATCACTGGTTTATAAGGAGTTATTTTATAGTTTGAGTAATTTAAAGGTTTACTTATTAAGTCTTAAGCTTAATGCGTCTTGTTAACTGGTCATTAATAAGATTGATCTGGTAAATCTAAAATAAACTTGAAAAATGAATTTTAGGTTTCAGCCTTAGACTTAGTAGCCCACGATCTTCCTTGATGATAGATAACCCTTTAATAGATTTCCTTACAGGATAGACATATACCTGTCGGGCGACGGTAGCCACAATTGGAACTTAATCTTAATGAATCCAGATAATTTGGTTGACATAGACATATGGTTCAATTGGGTTATACTGGGTATTTGCATTTGACCATCGACATAGGCTTTTGCATAATTTCGTGTTCCAGGTTAGTAAACCGATATATTACACAAACATGAAATAATCACTTCATATTTTAAAAGATATTGGAAAGATTCACAACCCTGAATAGTTTCTTAATATTGAATTTTATTTAATTTAATTTTGAGTAATTTAATTTACTTGTTTTTAAGTTTAAAATCATCACCATTTCAAATCAATCAATCAACATGTTAGATACTAGTAATCATTTGACCTCATAAAATTAATATATTAGGTATTAAGTCCTCGTGGGATCGATACTTTTTATACTATTTGAACGATACGTGCGCTTGCGTTATACGCGTGTGATTACGCCGGTCACGCACAACCGAATTATTTCCAGCAAACTTCTAATATGTTTGAACTCTTTCAAAAAAAAAACCGAACACAATTATGATGTCACAACGTCAAAATAAAATAAGAGAATAGAAGATGATGTGGTTGTATGATATGAGTTCTCTATCATTAGGAAAGAAAAGGAATGTACCAATTTATAGATAATCGAACACATGGGTATTATGGTAGCATTTAAACGAATTTAAAAATTAAACCGTTACATTTCTTCAAATTCGTAACTGTTGGAATCAATGCATATTAATTTGTTAATTAATTCATTTGTAAGTGCCGTGATAATTATTCAATTCGTAACGTCCATATTGAAGAGTCAAAAAATTACAAGGAAGATGCAAAGTGTGGCTATACCAGATCTAACTCGACAAATCCTGGCATTCGTGTATACAGGACGTACAGGTGCACATTGGTCAAACCAATCGGAGATGAGATTTGCACCCCCTGCGGGCTCTCGTAGATATATATAAAGTCATTTAGCATTGGTTTCCTTTCTTACGTGGACAATGAACTTTCCTTTTAATTTTACATCTTCATAGGTGTACTTTAAGAGAATTTATCATTCATCTGAACATCATTTTAAGCATTTAAATAGGCATGGACATCACATCAGATCAGATCTGTCTCCTAAATCTGATCGGATCATGTTTGTTTGGTTCGTCGGATGTCGGGTCGAATCGGATAAAATCAGATCTGGTCGATTTTTTTATTGGAGACTAAATTTATCAATTTGGGATGTTGTAAACTGAATTTTAGAATGTTGATTACAAATTTTCACTGAAATCGAATTCACTACCGGATTTATCTTCAAATCAGATGCTCTATCGAACTTGGATTCGTTATCAAATCAAATTTATCTGATCCATTAAGGTTTCAAATTGGATCGAATGAAATCTGATAGGATCAAATCGAATCGGATTTGATAGGGACTCAAAATCCAATCAAATCTACTTATTCAACGTATAACGAATCAGATCAGATTCAGTTCGATTCGATTCGATTCGTTTCGAACCGAATCCGATAATGCCCATGCCTATATTTAAATATATGATTTCAAATGACTCATGGAAAATAATTCGAACCACTCATGACTTCTAATTTTTACAAAGTAGATCCCGCTTAAAATTATGCAACCAAATAGTATATTTTCATGCCATTTTCCAATACTATATTCGCCAATGTGATTCCGAGTCTTTTCACACTTTAGCTACTGCCTTTTTTTGTCATCAAATCAACACTCATGTTCACTATATATGTGAAACTCTGTCCCACACTCCTATTATCCTCTTTAACTGCTGACCCTCAAGATTTAGTTTTTGTTCTTAGGCAAAATTGATTATTCTTTTAAAATCATTGTTAATGGCAAAATTGATTTGTGTCCAAGTTTCCAAGGAACAGAGGAGTATTTGCCTCCTTAGCCATTCATTTCAAAGAACCCAAGCCAAAATGTAAAGTATGGCTTCACCATTATCCAAACAGTACATATAAGAAAAGGGCATAAATACAAAACAGAAGATATACAATTGAAGCCTCTTTCAATATTATTCCTCAATCCTCATCATTCGGTTACATCTTACATATAATGCAAAAGAACAAGATACAAACAAACGAATCACCAAGAACTGACTCAAAATCAGAAACCCTGAATTTATTTTCTCTCTATTGTGGGAGGCCTAAATTAAAACTAAATGTTGTTCATCAACCGAGGTAAAAGTGAACCTTGACAGCAAGAAAGAAAACAGAAACGAGAGCAAAATAGAGGAGTGAATGCAACATAATTGCTGCACCACTTGTTTGAAAATTGCCAAACTCAACACATCTGTGTCTCCCTGGAACCTGAAACAACAAGCCTGGCGTTAGCAGCACAAACAAGATCACTGACACAAACACGGGGCCCCAATCCGCCATGTTTCTAGCTAGCTATAGTACTTGTAAAAAAAATGAGTAAGATGGTGTGAAAATTGCAGGCTTGTGAGTGGGTTCTTAAATACAGCAAAAGTGTTTAAGTAGATGCAGTAGATAAAAGAGAATCTGAGTTTGTGTGTTTCTGTGTTGGGTTTTGTCATGTGGGTTGTGGGGCGGAGCTTAGCAGATGAAGCCACCATGATTCACTTCTACCGTCACGTGACATTCAGAATAACTTGCTTCTTATGCTTATTGCTCATGCACGCAATTTGAAGTCACTAATACTGTTCATATGTATGGTGGTAATGTTTGAATGTGTGTGTGTATATATATATATTGTTGACGGCGGATTTTTGGTCTCAGGGCAATACGAGAATATTACTCCCGAGATAATCCCCCTTCAATAGTGAATTTGTTTGGTTATGGGGGACCAAAAGCAAACTTAGCAAAAAGACAGATAAATACAACAATCGACAAAGAGATTTAACGTGGTTCGACGGATCTTGGTCCGACCTACGTCCACGAGCACAAAAAGGATGATGCTTTTATTCCTCAAACACGCTTTTCAGCTCCGTATTTTGTTTACAAGTCTGATGTTAATGATTCTGATCCTCTTTTAACACACATTCTACCTACCCTCCTATTTATAATAACAGAGAAATCAGATTCCTTCTAGCATAAGGATTCCCAGTTGAAACAATCTCTTTTTTCCTATGAGAATTCCTAATCCGAAACTGACTTCACTTTATTTATCATATCAGGACACTGACTTATTAGTTTCCGTGTGAAAGTAGGATAATTTTATCCATTTTCCCCGTAGAATTAGGATGTCTTATCTTCTGGGCATGCTTCGCCGTCTGGTCGGTCTAGACATGGTCGGTCATCATGGGCTTCTGAGCTGAGAATGATGTCGCCGACCTGATAGTGCCCGGTCACCCGGTCTCAAGTGGTCGGTCGCCCATCGTCAAGTGCTTGGTCTCTTACTCGTGTGGTCGGGTCGGCATTTAATGATTTCGACCAAGATGAGAATTACCCCTTTTACCCCTGCCGTGTTGTTTAACTGTCATAGGGCCTTTTCACACCGCCAACATCTGTCCCATTGTTCTTGGTTCCAACGAGTATGCGAGTTGGTGCCGAGAATTATAAAAGGAGTAGTTTTACTGGCGTGCTACCATAATGTCCTCGGTTCCGAATGTAGTGCTCGGCTTTGACTCCTTTCTCTTCTTTGTGATAGATTTCTCTTGTCTGTAATTTAAATATGTACGTTATGTGTTTCTTCTGTCTTTTATAATTTTGTTCTGAATGTTTTCCTTCACATGCCTTATTTGAGGCCTTCCTGTGAGCTGACCCCGAGCCGGAGGAAGCTTTTGGGAGCGGGGGGGCGTTCCGTCCCTCGTCCGAGCAAGTGGGTTTAGTGGGTCATATCCTGACCCCGAGCTGAGAGAAATACTTGGTCATGAGGGGATGTTCCGTCCCCAGTCTGGGCTGATAGACTTGGTGGGACTTAACCCGACCCCGAGCTGAGAGAAATATTTGGTCCTAGGGGGATGTCCCGACCCCAGTCCGGAGGGTTTGACTCGGTGGAACGTAACCCGACCCCGAGCTAAAAGGGGCATTTGGATCTGGGGGAATGACGCCTCTCCAGTCCAAAAGTGCTGACTCGGTGGGACGTAACCCGACCCCGAGCCAGTGGTACACAGAGGTCTCGGCGGAATGAAATCCAGCCTCGAGCCGAGTGACCAAGCGGCCCCGGCGGAACGAAATCCAGCCCCGAGCCGATTAACCAAGCGGCCTCGGCGGGACGAAATCCAGCCCCGAGCCGAGTGATCTTTGGGATTTGCATAGGAGGGAAGTGAATCAACCTATGCAGTCCTACCCAATCTGGCACGGGCGTCCCCTTTGCCAGACCGGCGAAAAAACAAAAACAAAACTTTGGAAAATAAGATCAAAAAGGTGGGGGTGACCTAGCACTTGTCCAAAAAAAACTTTTTACAAATGTAAACAACAACACTGATGCCTCAAAACAGCGTCTTGTCCGAGGCATTCCAAAACACAATTATGAATCTTATAATTCAGTGTCCCGGTGAACCAGGATTTGAATCAGAGAGCGTTTAAAATGGTAAGGGCACATCCTCTATACGTCGGGTCACTGTGGAGCCTGTGTATTTGTGCGAGGGCTCCTCCTTACCGCGCTGGAGCAGGCACACGCCACAGGGGCACAACGTCTCCCCGTGCTGCGCCTCTCTTGGTAACAATGATGAATGGATCAAAGAGTGTCTGGGATACTAAGGGCATATTCATCCTTAGGTCTGATATCACTGGAGCTAGCAATCGTCACAGGGGCATCATCTCTCCCCGTGCTATGCTTTCTCACGGATCCATTACATCGGGTAAGTGAGGATCAGAGAGTGTTTCGAAACATTAAGGGCATATTCCTCCTTATGTTCGGTAACACTGGAGCAAGCAATCGTCACGGGGGTATCATCCTCCCCGTGCTATGCTTCTCACGGATCCTATGCATCGAGTATGTCCATGAATATTTTGATGACCCCGAGCTAAAAAGACATTTGGTTCTGGGGGAATGTTACGTCCCCAGGCCAATGAACACTACTCGGTGGGACGTAACTCGACCCCTGAGTCGAATAGTATAGTAGCCTCGGCGGAACGAGATCCAGTCCCGAGCCGATGAAGAGGCCTCGGGGGAACGAACTCCAGCCCCGAGCTGATTGTTGAAGTGGTCTCGGCGAAACGAACTCCAGCCCCGAGCCGATTGTTGAAGTGGCCTCGGCGGAACGAACTCCAGCCCCTAGCCGATTTTTGAAGTGGCCTCGGCGGAACGAAATCCAGTCCTGAGCCGATTGTTGAAGTGGCCTTGGCACCAACTGTCCTTTATAATGGGCGTTGAGTATGTCCCCCGTTTTTTTTATTATGGCTTTCAACTTTGTTTTAAGAAAGCGGATGGAAAAAATTTCTTTTGAAAATAGAAGGTTTTATTCATATTTGGGGACATACTGCCCTCCTTACAGTTCTTCTGCGGGATATTTCGAAAAAAACTTTATATTTGGCTCATTTGTGGGCATTGTTGGTACCGACCGACCACCTTATAATCCCGGGGCCTGTTCCGTTTCTAGCACGTCTGACTCCGAGCTCTGTTATAGTTTTTCCTTGACCGATTAGAATCTCTGGTTAGTGCTATGTGTCCTCTGCCTGGTCGCCATAACTTCATGGTCAATGTATTTATTTAAATATCCATTTCGTGCCAGGTCTTCCATCTGTTCCCGCAAATCTTTGCACCCATCTGTTGTGTGTCCCCTCAGATTATGATGTACACAATAGGCTTTTTGATTTCTCTTATCAGAGGGGAATCTCCTGAGGTCAGGTTCTATTAAGAGGCATTTTCCTTGGATCTCTATGACGATTTGTCCCAGTGGCTTTTTCAGAGGAATGTACGCATCTTCCCTGAAGACATGGTTTACTTGGGTCGGGGCTCATTTTTCCTAGTTGTTCCGATGTATCGGCTTGAATTTCTTGTGTTTTGGGGGTGGTTTCTTGGGCTCCATATCTGCTCGACGGGGGGCCTCTGCCCTTATCGTCCTCTCTCTGATGGTCGTTCCTCTCCGGGAGATTTTTTCCTCGTTTTCTAACGAAACGAACTTCCGGGCTACCTCCAGAGCGGTTGCATAGTCCGGGATGCCTTGGATCCTTAGGTGGGTCCATAGTCTTCCGACCTTTAAGGCTCCCTTCAGGCTTTCCAAGGCCTCGGGAGACTCATACCCCCGACCTCGAGCACCATGTTATGATACCTCTCAATAAAGGTTTTTAGGGGCTCGTCGTCTCCCTGCTTCATGAGTCTTAACTCTCAAATTGTCTTTTTAGGGACGCAGGCCCCTTTGAAGTGTCGTACGAACGACTTTCTAAGTTGTGGAAAGCTACCGATGCTTACTAGGGCTAGACTTCTATACCATAGAATGGCAAATCCACCCAAGGTTAGGGGGAATACCTTGCACACGACATCCCCTGTCACTCCTTGGACCTCCATCAATAGTACAAAGCTCTTAATATGATATTTTGGATCGGTATGGCCTTTGTAGGGCGTCATGGTCGGCATGTTGAATCTTTTCGGGAATTTTGCTGATTTTATTTCTTCTGTGAGGGGGGATTCCTCTTTGTCATCCCGGGCGTCTCCTGCATCTGTTTTGAGGCTTGCCCCCCACTTGGCCATCTCTTTCTTTAACCAAGATTTTACCTCGCTATTTGGGCCGCCATGTCGCCTTCTGCGCTCTTCTTCATGTCTGTTGCCATGGGTGCGGTGTTCCTCATGCCTTGGGATCTCCCGAACAGTCTTTTCGTACTTTGTGCCTCCTCTTCTAGTGTAGCGGAGACTATCATAAGAGGAATCTGTCGAACGTCTCTCTTCTTCTTCTTCCCATGTGTCCTCTGCTTGTGAATATTTTTCCACAACTATGGATTTTATCCCGTAAGGCCTCCTCCTCATAGGTCCATCGTCCTCACTTGTATCCACAACCCTCTTTCCATCTGCTATCTCTCATCTTCTTTGATTAGCTCTGGTTTCAGGCTTCTCGATGTTCCCTCTTCAATTCTCTCCAGTCGGTCCATCATGGTTTTTAGGAGGGCCTGATTGTCCTCCATGTCCTTCCTTATGCTTTCTTCTATCTTCTTCATCTAATATGTAGTCGGGTTCCCCGACGATGGTGATTTCTGCCTTCTGCCATCGTCTTACTACGCGAATCGCTTTTTGTTGAGTTCCCCACAGACGGCGCCAACTGTTGACGGCGGATTTTTGGTCTCAGGGCAATACGAGAATATTACTCCCGAGATAATCCCCCTTCAATAGTGAATTTGTTTGGTTATGGGGGACCAAAAGCAAACTTAGCAAAAAGACAGATAAATACAACAATCGACAAAGAGATTTAACGTGGTTCGACGGATTTTGGTCCGACCTAAGTCCACGGGCACAAAAAGGATGATGTTTTTATTCCTCAAACACGCTTTTCAGCTCCGTATTTTGTTTACAAGTCTGATGTTAATGATTATGATCCTCTTTTACACACACTCTATCCTCCTATTTATAATAACAGAGAAATCAGATTCCTTCTAGCATAAGGATTCCCAGTTGAAACAATCTCTTTTTCCTATGAGGATCCATAATCTGAAACTGACTTCACTTTATTTATCCTATCAGGACACTGACTTATTAGTTTCCGTGTGAAAGTAGGATAATTTTATCTCTTTTCCCCGTAGAAATAGGATGTCTTATCTTCTGGGCATGCTTCGCCGTCTGGTCGGTTTAGACATGGTCGGCCATCATGGGCTTCTGAGCTGAGAATGCTGTCGCCGACCTGATAGTGCCCGGTCACCCGGTCTCAAGTGCTCGGTCTCTTACTCATGTGGTCGGGTCGGCATTTAATGATTTCGACCAATATGAGAATTACCCCTTTTACCCCTGCCGTGCTGCTTAACTGTCATAGGGCATTTTCACACCGCCAACATATATATATATATATATATATATATATATATCTGTGTGTGTGTGTGTGTTTATATTTATGAATAATTAATGTAAATAAATTATGATAATTTATGTAATTAAATTAGGTCAGGATTAAACGAATATTTATTCAATTTGTTTATTAAACTAATAGAATATGATTTCACCATATATTGATTCGATTCATTTGAGATTTGATACAAATTCGATTCGTCGATTTATTTTACCACCCCTAGGAAATAACAAATGAGTGTAAAAAGTATTGAGATATAATATTTTACTAGTGCAATAAAATATAATTTTTTTATAAAGACATAATAGTAAAATATAAGATTTTATAATAATAATAATAATAATAATAATAATAATAATAATAATAATAATACATGCATGTCTACATACATTACAAGCACATTTTATTGTCAATCCAAATACGGTGAATATTTTTCGAGTCTGATTTGAATCTAGCTGTCACTTTTTTTTTTAGTTTTCTGAGTCCTGAAATTCAGATTTTATATTCATTTTTCCTATTGAGCTTCCAAAACAATATTTTGTCTTCACAAGAAATAAAAATTACAATAAAAATATATAAAACATAAATATAATTATTATTTCATAATTGTACTAAATCAAGAGGCTTAATGAAATTATAAGTGTAAAATTATAAATTTCTCTTTTATTAAATGTATACTTTTTAATGTTTATCACCAATTCCCGGTTCGACTGGTTTGACCGGCCGATCCGGTCTGATTTTCAAAACTATTCATAAAAATATTGGATTGGGTCACATGTTCATTTGTGTAGCATGTAATATTATACAAATTAGTTTATAAAAAAAAAGAATAAATTGTGTTATCATATGTCAAGTGAAGTCAGAAAAGATTTTAATTGACATAAACATAAATCATAAAAAGACTTAAATTTCAAAGAATTTAATGAAATAATGATTTCAGATAGATCATAATGATGTCAAAATATTCATATAGTCGATCCACTTAATTTACCATTATTTATTAATTGTATTTATACTTGTTTATGATATAAGATGGTTTTTGGAAGAAAAAAAAGGATAAGATTTTACTTAACTTGGAAGGGAGAGACGGAAGAGGTAAGTATAGGCCCAATTCCCAAATATGTGACAAAAATTAGTCTCTCAGTTCAATTTATATCACAACTTTCACTTTTCAATGTACTATCTTAAAGCCGCGGAGTCGGTTGATTTTCATTAAATATATTTATAAGGTAATTTTCATTATAATTATAATTAATGATTTTTTTTAGTTTGAATCTCTTTATCGGTTCTACTATTAATCTTTCTTTAATTTTTCCTGTCTTCTTTGTTGTCATTTGAAATTAAAGTAAAACATATCGATTCACAGTAATGGAAAAAATGATAATTTAATCAAAATAATTATAAAAGTAAATCAACAACCAAAAATGAAAACAGAATGATAAATTAATAGAAATATAATAAAAATTAAACATCCATAAATCCATTAGCTAAAAACTTTTAGAATTTAATTCCAATCTAACTAAAATGTATTAGATCCCACTTCACAAAACACACACCACACCTTCTACATTTAATTCCAATTTAATCAAAATGCATGTGTTGACGGCCGATTTTCGTTCCAGGGGCAGTTTCGAGATAACTCCCCTAAGACAATCTTCCTTCAACCTTTAATTTGTTTGGTTTGTGGATGACCAAAAACAAATTTAGTAAAAGATGAAAAAGCGCACAAGTTGACAAGAGAGTTTTAACGTGGTTCGGCGGAACGAATCCAACCTACGTCCACAGATACAAAACGATGAGGATTGTTTTTATTGCCAAGAGCTGACTCGTCCGACCTGTTTTGAGACAAGCTAGAACGCGACCGAGCAGTTGAAAGGAGTTACAAGTGGTATTCTTTTGTGTTACAAGTTGCTATGTAGAAAAATCCCCACCTATACAAATGAGGCTACGCTCCTTTTTATACTAGTGAGGAGGCAACACTGTACTGCCAACTTGACGCTGTTTCCCGCGTGATGCCTGACTGATTGACGGGTTCTCTGCCCCAAGTTTGCCCTCTCCGAAAGTAGGTCTGCCGCCTGACGGTCAATCACATCCCTTTGTTTTCTCCTCTGCCACACGCAATAATAATGGTGACAGTTTGTAAAGTGCATTTGGGGAAATGACACATATCGAAGGAGAATCAATACTCTGGTCTTCTGTCGGTTGCCAAGTGGTCGCCAAACAACTCGCCGAACTTATAGAATTACTTCCGCCCTGACCCGAGATATATCCGAGCTCATCGATTTGCCCAAAGAGCTGGTAGATCCGGTCTCGGCCCTTGATCTAGTGTGGTCGGCCATAGCCCTCATGTGGTTGGTCTCTGAAACTGTGTTGTGCTACATCCTCTAGTCAGTCACACTCATCACCCGAGTCCCATGTCAGACCGAGAAGCCGATACACATTTTCTGATCTCTCGACCTCTTGATGAGGTGGATTTTCTCTTCTGCCCTTACCGAACTGCACAAAAGTCTTAGTAGCAGAAATCCCCATAAACATATGTCCCCCAGTTCTTGGTTCCAACGAGTGTACGAGTTGGTGCCGGGAACTAAAAGAAATTTGAAGTGATCCTGAGCAGCAAAACTGGCGGTCAGACTTAGAAACAAATCAGAGAGCCTCATCGGGCTTTCCCCAAACCATCCTCGGTTATCTTCATGTGTTCGGTTCGGAGGATGCTGATGCTTTTCTCCAACTCTCTTCCTAATCAAGTAAAATTCATTTCCTACCCTTATGACAACCGTCCCTCGAAAATCGTAAGCCATCATAGCTTCATAAATGCCCATCTAATCAATCTTTAGGGTTTTACCCGGGCGTGCCACTTGTCAAAAGCTTATGGTCTTCCCGCCAAAACTAAAACCAACCGACCGTTCCCGAGGTAGCCAAAAGGTTTTCCAATCCCAGCCGTTTATCCCAAACTGATCTATCGGAGCTCAAAGATGACACGCGGTGCCTATCCAAAAATTTTCCCGATCCGACGGCCAAAACTGTACCATGCTGATTATAAAAGGGCGGAGCAGTGGTCCTTTCTTCCTTTTGCGAAGCCCATATTTTTCACATCAAAGAAGCAGACTTGCTCGTAAGACCAGCATACTTCCAACCGTTCAGATCAAACGCCGACTCTCCTTCTCGAACCAAGTAAGTGTTTTTGCCCGACCTTCTCTCTCTACTTGTTGTGTTTGATTATTGATGTACGGTATTTCCTTGTTTTCTTCTTGTTGTTTGCCGATTCTTCTCGTTTTCTTGGCATATCTATCTCCTCATTCTGTGCTATGACTCTTGTTTCGGTTTTGGTGTGGGATGTGTTGTACTTGTGTTTTTCGGTTATAGGAAGGGCGCTGGGGTGTAATGCATGTGTTTCAGATTTTTGGTTTTTTGTGTTTGATTGTATGTACTTAAGGAGAGACTTGCTGTTTGTGGCTATTGTTTGGGCATTTAGAGACTGTAGGCCCATGTCCCCGGTAGTTGAAATAGCCTTTGAACTTGTGATGCCCTAAACTGACCAATGATCTTCTTATACTTCATGGCGACTGTTAGGCATGTCTGGCGTTGAATCTTCTTCGGCCAAACTTGTAGAACCTCAACCTCATCGCGCTGCGAAAACCTCCTCAAGCTCGGGGGTACCCAGCGTAGAGGATTTGGACACTACCTCTACCCCATCCGAAGTAAAAAATGACTCATCACACCAAATAATCTCTCGGAAAGACCCTGAGCCCGGAGAACTGGGTAATTCAGCCTTGGACATGAATCGGCCTTCCACCATCATTAGAGATGCCCTATGCGTGCTCTGGTAGCAGTACGAAGTCCCAATTGGCATAGCTCTAGAAGTCTCTGGCTCATGTGATCGTGCAAGCCAGCCGGACAATGGCTCAGTTGCTCTTCTCCCCTCATTTTTTGAGTGCGGTCTTCGGCTGCCCATTCAAACATACTTTGCCGGAATGCTGGCCAGGATGGAGATTGCCCATTGTCAGCTAAATTTGAACAGTTGGAGAATCCTGGCCGGTTTGCATGTGATCTGGCACCGGGCCGGCATCGGAGAACCGACTTTTGAAGAACTGAAGAGGCTCTACCAACTGAAGGCCAACCCAAAAACTCACCATGGTTGGTATTATCTCTCTTCATATGCCGACGCCCCCGACCTTATCAAAGACCTTCCACAAACCAACAAGAATTTTAAAGACCATTGGTTCTGGGCCACAGGCGACTGAGGACGAACCTTGTCTGTGTGCCAGGAAATGACTGAAGTACCCGATATCTTCAGAGCGGGAGGTTAGGACCCGATGTCTCAATTTATCTTCATTTCTCAACTTTCATGCAAAAAATGCTAACTCTTTAACATTCCTCAGCTTGCTGAAGGGATCCTCCAAAGGTAACACGTGTGGTCTGTGTCAGGATCAAGGTGGCCCGGAGCTACGCCTGCCATTAGGGGAGGGTAGTTAATGACTCTGCCTTCTTGGAGTCATGGCTCGTCCGGAGTGCACATTCGCAGGTCCTGAGGTGACTGGGTAGACTCTCATTGACTTTCTAGCTAATCCTCTTACTTGCTCAGCTAATAAATGACCCGAACTCACTGACTTCTGAACTGACCATGTCTTCTTATTTTACTTGGCAGGAATGTCGAGGCAACCCAGTGCTCTTAACAGAATCAAAGAATTAACGAAGAGGCTCGGGCCAAGTGGAGCTGGAACCTCCCGAAAAAAGACGGTCGTGGCGGAGGCTAAAACCAAAGCAGTGACCCGCCATTCTGATCAATCAACAATCTCATTTCCAAGGTCGGTCCCGGCGTCTGAAACTCATACTTCTGGCCAATCTAGGTCTGCCAACAAACGAAAACGCCTGATCGAATCGGAGGGTTCCGGACAAGAAGAAGAAGGGGAGGAACAACCTCTGATCCGAAGGTAAGCTGCCCGGAGAGAGAACAAAATTACGGAGGCCTCCTCCAGAAAAGAAAAATGCGTCGTGGCACTCGGGGTGGATGACCTTAGTGAAAAAATATGAGGAACCACCTCCCACTTGGTGCCAGTATTCAATCAACTGGCCGAAGTGGTGCCTCCCGAGAAAATCCCGCACTTCGAGGACATCTCTCCGGAAGAAATAATCTCTCGCCTCTCCGTCCGAATAGCCGAGGTAAACTTTTCTCATTTACTCTCGTATTGTATTCTTACCATGCTCTCTGATTTCTCCTCCTTCCTCACAGGATAATTACTTGATTGCGTTAAACAAAGACATGCCCATGAGTCTTCTTTCTGAGGGGGGCCATGTGCAAAGGCTCCAAAGTTAAATCACGGAGCAAGAGGTTGCTATGGCAAAAAAGGATGAGAAAATCAAAAGGCTGTGGAGAGGGTCAGAGACGGGGCCCTTAAACTGAATGACTCCATTCGCAATGCGTCTAATCTGGCCAATGAGAATGCAACAAATGCCAAAAAGGATCGGGAGGCTGCTCTGGCTGAAAGTAGGCGCCTGGGGTGGGAGTTGGGCGATACCGATGCCAAATTGAGGAGGATAACTGAGGAGAAAGATCGGGCTCTTGAGGAGCTAAAAAAAAAAGAGGCCGACCTTGAGGAGAGGGAAACTGAACTGCAGATGAGGGAGGCTGAAAGGCAACAGTGTGAGGCTACACTAGAGTGGGAGCTGGAGGGTGATCAGCTCAAGGGGATCGAATATTGTGCTGAGATTATCTCAATGCTTATCCCCGGGGTTAACATGAAGCCGGTCCACACGGCCATCCGCTATTGTAAGGGAGAACTCTCCGCGGAACAGGCCCGAGAATTGCTTGCTCTTCCTTTGGAGGAAATCCAGGATCTGGAGCCCGTGTCAACTGTTCCCCCATCTCTGACTCCTGAAGAGATCCAGTCTGAGCTTCCCGCCCCTGATGTTCCTAAGGCCAAAATTGCAGCCTCTCTTTCCTCCCATGCTGAAGCTGAAATTTCCTCTGTTGAGCTTGCGCCAGCCGTCCAACCATCTGGGCCTGCACAAGAAGAAACAATTGCTCCCGCGCGGGCCGACTGATGGGGGTGACCCAAAGGGGGCCCCATATACTTTCAACAATACATTTCTTTTGTAATTGTAACCATAACTTCTTCTTCTAATACTTATCTCAATTGATTTCCGTTCTACTCTTCATACTTTGCTTATTTTGACTTCAAATTTCTCTGACTCGTCATTCTCTGTCTCGTTTCGACCCGACACTCGGCCAAATTGGGTCTGGCTCTGAGGTAATCATCTGTCTCCGAGCCGATATCAAATATGTTCGGTGGGACGTAACCCAACCCCGAGGTGAGAAGAATTACTTGGCCTTGGGGGGATGATGTGTCCCCAGACTGAAGAAACGGACTCGGTGGGATTCACCCCAACTCCGAGCTGGTGAAATACGATAGCCTCGGCAGGACAAGTCCAACCCCGAGCTGGTGGAAGTTAATCAGACTCACTGGAATTCACCACAACCCCGAGCTGGTGAAATATGATAACAGACTCGGCGGAACGAATCCAGCCCCGAGCTAGTGGAACTGAATCAGACTCGGTGGGATTCACCCCAACCTCGATCTGGTGAAATAAAATAGCAGACTCGGTGGAACGGATCCAGCCCCGAGCTAGTGGAACGGAATCAGACTCGGTGGGATTCACCCCAACCCCGAGCAGGTGAAATAAGATAGCAGACTCAGCGGAACGAATCCAGCCCCGAGCTTGTGGAACTGAATCAGACTCGGTGGGATTCACCCTAACCCGAGCTGGTGGAACCAGATAGAAGATTCGGCAGAACGAATCCGACCCTGAACTGGTGGAATAAGATAGATTCGGCGGAACGAATCCAGCCCCGATCTGGTGGAATAATAACAGATTCGGCGGAACGAATCCGGCCCCGAACTGGTGGAATATGATAGATTCGGTGGAACGAATCCAGCCAGGATCTGGTGGAACAATAACAGATTCGGCGGAACGAATCCGGCCCTGAACTGGTGGAATAAGATAGATTTGGAGGAACGAATCCAGCCTCGATCTGGAGGAACAATAATAGATTCGGTGGAACGAATCCGGCCCCGAACTGGTGGAATAAGATAGATTCGGCGGAACGAATCCAGCCCCGATCTGGTGGAATAAGATAGATTCGACGGAACGAATCCAGCCCCGATTTGGTGGAACAATAACAGATTCGGCGGAATGAATCTGACCCCGAACTGGTGGAATAAGATAGATTCGGCAGAACGAATTCGGCCCTGATATGGTGGAACAGTAACAGATTCAGCGAAATAAATTCGGCCCCGAACTAGTGGAATAAGATAGATTCGGCGGAACAAATTCGACCACGATCGGGTGGAACAATAACAGATTCGACGGAACGAATCCAGCCCCGATCTAGTGGAACAATAACAATTTCGGCGGAACGAATCCGGCCCCGAACTGATGGAATGCTTGAGACTTACACGAGGGAATATTTTCAACCTCAGAAGCTCTACGGGTCCTGGCTCGGGCGTCCCCTTGCCAGACCAGCGAAAAACAAAGATTGGATCAAAGTAAAGTTATCAGAAAATGGAGGTGACTTAGTACATACCCCACGCAAAAAATCTAAGAAGTGAAAAACAACAACTCGGGTGTTCCAATGCAGCGTTCTGCCCGAGGCCCTCAAAATACAATTATGAAACTTACAATTTAGTGTCCAAGGTAACTAGGCTACAGATGCGCCGATCATGGCGGTCAGACAACTCCCCACGGGGGACATAGACACCCCGTGCGTGCCTTTCCTGGGTGGTACTCAGCGAGACTCACCAGCCGACTCGTAGAGGCAGAAACCTCCCTAGGTCTGATTTACCCGAGACTTCTACAATCAAGGACGTCATTCGGCCAACCCAAGCCAGGTGGTCTGATGGCACATAACAGGACTCACCAGCTGACCTGCAGGGGAAGAAACGTCCATGGGTCTGATTTACCCGAGGCTCCTGCAATCAAGGGCGTCATTTGGCCAAACCAAGTCAGGTGGCCTGATCGTACATAACGGGACTCACCAGCCGACCTGCAGGGGAAGAAACGTCACTGGGTCCGGTTTACCCGAGCTACTCCTCAAAAATACGAGCCATATGGTAGTAACGCTCCGGCCTCGAGGGTTTGATAATGACACCCGTGATTGGTGTGCCACGAGGGGTTCGCGCGTTTCCCACATGCGCCTCATCCCTTGATGCGCTCTAGATCCTCAAAGGTGAACAGAACCAAGTCAGAACACTTCCACCCAGAGGTTTGATAATGACACCCGGGATTGGCGTGCCACGGGCTTGGTGCCCTCCTTAATTACCGATCACCCCTTCGCATCGAGCACATCCCAAGAATATTGAAAAGAACTTTCGCATTCATTTAACAAACAAGCAAAAATATACAAGTTTCTTAAAGAAAATGAGAGTTTATTCATATTCAAAGGACATGCTGCCCTTCTTACAACTCTTTGCAGGACATTTTAAGAGAAGCTTTTACAGTGTTTTCTTATCGTTCTTACTTTGCAGTTCGAGCTTCTTCAGGTTCTTCCGTACTTGCACCATGACTATGCCGACAGGGTCCCCCCGCGCCGAGCTTTCTATAGGCATCTTTTGACTATGCATTTTTCCCTGGATTTTGCATTTCTCGAGTAAATCTGGAAGCCTAACCGAGGTCCTCAGTCTTTTCTCCTTGTGGTTCTCCCCGTGGGCTTTCTTTTTTCTCATTCGGGGAAGACCACCACACTAATTGAGGACTGGCCTTGTGGACGTCCCATTGTCATTGGCTGACTAGTTCCCCGACCGATCCTTCAGTACAGGTAACCTGTGAAACTGAAGATTGGTAAGTTGAGCAGACGCAACACCTTCCCACAGAGGAACTTGTTCAGCTCTGCCAAGGGACGTCACACATCCACGACATTACATTCCATTCCATAACTCAACCCAGATGGGTGGCCGTTGGCTAACCCTTTTACATTCCATTCCACAACTCAAAAAAGGAAACACTTATGTTGTTGTCATACATTTTTCATGCGAACCCGTTCTTCCTCTCGTTCTGATCTGCTTCCTCCCATTCATTTCCCCATTCATCCATTCTGTTGTTGAATTATCCAATAACTCATGGTGGTTTCCACCTTCTACCATTGTCTTCCTACGCAAATTACTTTTTGCTCTTTCCCCACAGACGGCGCCAACTGTTGACGGCCGATTTTTGTTCCAGGGGCAGTTTCAAGATAACTCCCCCGAGACAACCTTCCATCAACCTTTAATTTGTTTGGTTTGGGGATGAACAAAAGCAAATTTAGTAAAAGATGAAAAAGCACACAAGTTGACAATGGAGTTTTAACGTGGTTCGGGGGAGCGAATCCGACCTACGTCCATGGGCACAAAACGATGAGGGTTATTTTTATTGCCAAGAGCTGACTCGGCCGACCTGTTTTGAGACATGCTAGAACGCGATCGAGCAGTTGAAAGGAGTTACAAGTGGTATTCTTTTGTGTTACAAGTTACTATGTAGAAAAATCTCCACTTATACAAATGAGGCTACCCTTCATTTTATACTAGTGAGGAGGCAACACTGTACTGCCAACTTGATGTTGTTTCCCGCGTGATGTCTGACTGATTGACAGGGTTCTCTGCCCCAAGTCTGCCATCGCCGAAAGTAGGCCTGCCGCCTGACGGTCAATCACATCCCTCTGTTTTCTCCTCTACCACACACAATAATAATGGTGACAACTTGTAAAGTGCCTTTGGGGAAATGACACATATCGAAGGAGAATCATATACTGTGGTCTTCTGTCGGTTGCCAAGTGGTCGACCAAACAACTCGCCGAACTTTCTAGAATTACTTCCGCCCTGACCCGAGATATCTGAGCTCATCGATTTGCCCAAAGAGCTGGTAGATCCAGTCTGAGCCCTTGATCTAGTGTGGTCGGCCATAGCCCTCATGTGGTTGGTCTCTGAAACTGTGTTGTGCTACATCATCTGGTCAGTCACACTCATCACCTGAGTCCTATGTCAGGCCGAGGAGCCGATACACATTTTCTGATCCCTCGACCTCCTGATGAGGTAGATTTTCTCTTCTGCCCTTACCGAACTGCACAAAAGTCTTAGTAGCAGAAATCCCCATCAACAGCATGAATTCAAATTAACAAAACACACTTTTCACATTCTACATTTAATTTCATCTCAACAAAAATTCAATATTTTCTCCAAAATAAAGAGAGCTCACTATTCACCTTGAATCAATGAGAATAATTCTTTTCCATAAAAAATAATTATATAACTAGCTTCAAACAAGTGTGATGCGCGGGTTCGATTTGATTCTCATGTGAATTCACTAACTATATATATAAAAAAAAATTACTTATAGAAAGGTTTTAATTGCCATTACTCTTATGTTTGTTCTATCCAATGAGAATTTGTGAGCTGATAAACATATTTCTTGTCGTTGTCGCCACCTCTTAATTGATTTATTATGCTAATATATATTATTATCAATCTAATTTTTCAGAATAACCAATTAACTATATATCCAGAAAAAAAAAAAAAAACAAAAACAACAAAAAAAAACAAAAAAACAGAATAAAAATCACTCTTATACTACTAATTACCAGTTGTATATTTGAATTCATAACCAATATCCTAAATAGATTTGTCTCGGAAAGAGAAATCCATGAAACATTAGAAAATAAACAGAAACTTCTCAATACAAGAAGTGGATACTCACAAATCTAATTACTGCAAGCATGTGATCGCCAGACTAAAAAACGATGGCACAAAACCTTAGCAATGCCAATGGTGGTTTGTGACCTGCAAGATACATGACACAATTTGCTAATTAACATAGGGAAATACATCTTAAAAATCAACACAGAATAAAAAAAAATTAAAAAGGGTCATGAATTCAAGATGATAAGTGATAAGTACGTTTTATACCCATTTATTCATACATTCTTAACTTACTATTTTATTAAGTTTCGTGTTATTTAATATATTTTGTTGTTTCTTTTATGTTTTATTTGTAGGAAGCATTGGAACATGGATCTTGGGGCAATTTGACTTGTTTAGGGACCCTACGAACTCATCATAAGCACGCGGGAAGAGCGGAAAATGCAAAAATCGGCATCCAGAATTTTGTCTAGCGCCGCGGCGCCCCTTAGTTTGGCACCGCGGCACTGCACAGACTCCCAGAAACATCAATTTTAGTGTTTTACATGCACAAAGACTCCAAGACTGTTCTATAAATACATAAGCTTGTCCAAAACCCAATAGGGGAGGCTAATACACAACACAAAGACTCAAAACATATATTTTAGAGAGATCAAAGGAGGAAGATTGAAGAGCGACAAGAAGAGACGAAGATGATGCGGTCGAAGACGGAGGGATTCAATTCGGGGTTTATCATCTAGTTTCTTCCTTCAAACTCTAATGATTTCTAATATGTTCATGACATTATTTTCATTGTTTTATTATTTGGTCATAAACTAACTCCATAATTCTATAGGATGATGTAGCCAATGTTTGAACCTATGTATTGATTGCCAATTTGAGTTTTATGAAGTTATAATTCAGTTTATTTACATTCTCTTGCATTTAATGCTTCTTATTTGCTGGCCACAAATTGAGATGATGAATGTTTAGAATCTATCGCTTGAGAGAGATGGATTTTGAATAGGATCTAGAGAATATAACCTAGGAGTTTTATAGAGTTCAGGAGAATCTATAATTCATTTGAATTCATTAATACAGAATCACAAAGCGTCATGAATTGTTAATTACTAGATTTTTATAGAGATATCGAAGTCTGTAATTGATAATATTTTCACTATTGCTCGGGAGAGGGTGTGAAATATTTAGGACTATTGACTTATAAACAACGCAACTGAATAAAGATTGAATGACATGATAAATACATAGGAGATAACTAGGTGAAATTAGACTTTAGAATCTATATCTTATTGGATTACTCTTAACGAACATTTTACTATCTTATTTCTTTAGTTTCTAGTTTTAATATTAGTTTATTCTAAATTTAGTTATTTTTTGAATAAAGTTAGGATTATTAATTATAGTACTTAGTGCGATTTTGATTACAATCCTTGTGGGTTCGATACTCAACTTATCATTTACTAAAACTTGACATTGTACACTTGCGATACGATATAAAATATCACAATAACGAGCTTACAATTCAAACCGCAATACAAGATGTTAAATGAATTCACAATATGAATATTGTAAATGTGTTTCACGCATTCATTGTTTGGTATGAACACATTCATCAATTTTTTTAATTATTTTTTGGCCACATGCATCAGTATACGTGAATCAGAATGCTTGAAGGAGATTGAAAGCCGAGTAGATGAACAATTACCTACTCATTCAAGTTTAAACCCATTTACAATCAATAGGTTTAACTCCTTCAGGAAGTTCAACCAAGTCCCAGACTTGATTGTCATGTATAGAATCCATTTTGGATTTCGTGGCTTCCTGCCATTTTCCCGAATTGATATCCAATATCGCTTATTTATACGTAGTCAGATCCATTTCCTCTAAGAGAATAACATCGAGGCTCGCATCAGATGTTAAAAATAGTCTCTCTGGAGGCATTAATATTTTATTCGACCTACGTAAAAATTATGTTGTAAATCTTTCACTAGTTGGATCTCTGGTTCCATCTCAGGTTTCTCAATGTTGGGATCAAACTCATCGAGTTCAATCTTTCTACAATTTTCACTTTCTTTCAAAAATTCTTTTTTCAAGAAAAGTGGCAAAACGAGTAACAAATACATTTCATTACTTAGAATCGTAGATTTGATATCTCAAATAATTTTCAGGATATCCAACGAACCTCTATTTATACCCCATAGGTGTTAGTTCATCTCGCTGCATAATTCTAACGTATGCGAGACAACCTCAAATCTTTATATATCTAAGACTTGGATATCTATCGTACCATATCTGATATGGGGTCGTAGAAATAGTTTTCGATGGAACTCTGTTAAGTATGTGGCCAGCAGTAAGTAAAGCATATCCCCAAAGGTAATAAGGAATATCTGTATAGCTCATCATTGATTGCACCATATCCAATAAAGTATGATTTTTACGCTCAGACATACCATTGTGTTGAGATGTTTCTGGTGGGCTATATCGGGCAAGAATTCAATTCTCCCTTTAAATAATTTATGAATTCTTTACTCATGTATTTATCGCCTATATCTGATTGAAGGCACTTGATGAATTTACTGGTTTATTTTTCTACTTCGTTTCAGAATATTTTGAACTTGTCAAATGTTTCTAATTTATGTCTCATCAAATAGACATAATCATATCTAGACTTATCATCCATGAAAGTTACGAAGTATGTTGAACCATCATGAGCGACATGATTTAATGGACCACATACGTCATTGCTCCAATAAATCTTTAGCACGGTGTCCAACAAGAAATGAGGCCATTGTCATTTTCCCTTGGATACATGACTCATGAATCGGATAAGGATCTAAAGTAAGATCTTAATCAAACCATCGTTAACTAATTTTGATATGTGTCTAACACATATGCGGTCCAATCTCATATGTCATAATTCAGTATTATTTAATCCAGATCTTTTACTTATATTTTCCTATGCATTAAAGACATATCGATATGTTTCCAAGACATAATGACCCTTAGATAAATAATATTTACATATCAAATATTTATCTTTA
The DNA here is from genome assembly GCA_019454045.1 of Zanthoxylum bungeanum. NCBI lineage: Eukaryota > Viridiplantae > Streptophyta > Magnoliopsida > Sapindales > Rutaceae > Zanthoxylum > Zanthoxylum bungeanum. The sequence goes on from SKCR01023785.1 coordinate 124,882, forward strand.
TCGTATAAATATAAAGCGTCATCTTTAATGTTTATTTTATATCTCTCTTTATCCAATATCGGTAACGAAATTATCTGTCTGATAAGAGATAGTATATAATAAAAGTCATGTAAAATTAATTTACATCCATTATAGAGATCTAGAACAATTTTTCCTATGGCATTGACATCCAATGTCTCGTCATTTCCAACCCTAAGGTAGATCTCCCATTTATTCAGCCTTCTTAACCCTCATGGCCTGCATGGAGTTACAAATATGAGTTGGATTTCCGGTGTCTGACACTCATCCACTATTTGCATCTAAGGCCAATGAGATGTCAATAATAGCAAAAATACAAAGCGTACATGAGGGTAATGTCTTTCTTTTCAGCTATGGACAATCTTTCTTACAATGTCCAAACTTCTTGTAGTGTAGATATGCACACGAGCTACATACGATCTTGTAATTTTGTGTTTCTTGGAGTCATTCTTCGATATCTTCTTCTTCCCCATTTTGATCTTCCTGGACTTCTTAGAAGTCTTTAAAGAACTTTCTCTACCATGGAGGTACGGAACGAGTTTCTCTTTCTTTAAATCATGTTACGCCGTGCACATGTAAAAGTTTAACACAAAGCCAACATATGTATCTGGCAAAGAAGATAAAATCAAAGCTCGTCCTAGTCTTTCATCAATCATAACGCCTTATCGTTCCAAATATCGGATCTGGTCGATCATGTTCAAAACATGAATGTTAACCGCTCTTCCATCCCTGAGTATTGCATGGAATAATTTCTTAGACCTCTGATATATTTTAATTTCTTGATTTGCTTCAAATAACTCATTGAGTATTCTCATAATGCTAAAAGCATCAGGTACTTCTATGTACTGTCTGAGCAAATCTGGAACCATCAATCCTAAAATGTATGATTTCACCCTCAGGTTATCATCCTTCCATTTTTCAAATATCTCCCGCTCTTCGGGAGTGGAATCATGATCAATTTTGACAGGCAATGGATTGAGCTTCACATAGCTCAATTTTTCTGACTCAAAGACAAGGCGAATGTTCATTTTCTACTTGAAGTAGTTCTCGGTTCCTTTCATTTTATTTGAATCCAAAAGTCACGCTAATGCATTTGTGGCAGTCATATATAAGACAATAATTAAACACTAGCATAACATTTTAATTTAATATAAAAATACTAATATGATTATGGATTTTAAATCTATTAGTGTCATCCCACTACTTTACGTTATTTTTTAACCTCCCTTAACGGAAAAATAGAAATTTAACAATCAAAATTTCATAACGGGAAGTGGATCCCAAGACATTTACTCCAGGATCATAATAATGATGGTGTTGGCATTCAGAAACTCATTAGGTAGACCTCAAAGGTCAATCACATCCATATTACTCGTAAGTTTGGTCATGAATTGTTTCTTATCCTCATAATAATAACGGTATTGGATTAAGACGTGTTTCAGGTGTATACTTATCAATGTGCACTAATGAGCTTCGTAAGTATACCATCATAATAATGACGGTATTAGATGACTACGTCAACTCATCACGCTACATCTAATGTTTTACCAGAATGACCTAAGTTCGAGCCACTTATACCCTCACAATAATGATGGTATTGAGCATAAGTAATAAGAACTCATTTATCTTCGTATTGACAAGACAGATCATCCAATAATGCTCCAGCATTATTAATACTATCACTTAAAATTAATCACTTAATCATAGGAGATTTATGACAATCAAATCATTAATATGTTTGGCGGTGGGGTTTCCAACGATTTCAAAAAAAAAGTAAATATCATAATAATGATGGTATTAGGTGACTACGTCAACTCATCACGCTACATCTAATATTTTACCGGAACGACCTAAGTTCGGGCTATTTATACCCTCACAATAATGACAGTATTGAACATAAGTAATAAGAACTCATTTATCTCAACATTAACAAGACATACCATCCAATAATGCTCCAACATTATTAATACTATCACTTAAAATTAATCATCTAATCATAAGAGATTTATGACAATCAAGTCATTAACATATTTGGGTCAAACTAAAAATTTAAATTTAAAACATGCAATGCATATCTAATACGACTTATGCATAATTAAATTAAAATTATAGAGACATAGATTCAAATACATGTCAAACATATAACATGTGTTGTGTGATCAAGACTTGCTTTGATACCGTTCTGTTGGGGCAGTTGTGGAATCCTTAAGGTCGGATCGATAACCCTTGCAGCGAAAGTGGGTCTAACCTATGGGTATAAAGCATGAATGTATTTTTTAAATTATTTATTGGAATACTATATTTCATCACGAGTCTATAAGAAAAAATCCTAGACAAATCGGAGTCTGGAAACTCCAGAATGGAGGAAATCAAGTTTCAACGCTAATGGGCATTGCGACGCTCATTGTGCGCTCGTTGCGACATAAAAACATGAGAGCATCAGCTCTTGGCATATCGTGACGTGCAAGCTTGGGTGTCGCAATGCCCAATCTATCGCGACTTGTAATGGTGAGAGTCGCGATGCTGTTGTTGGGGCAGTGGTGGAACCCCTAGGGTCAGATCGGTATTTCGGGTAGCAGAAATGAGTCTAACCCATGGATATCAAGTATGAGTGTAATTTTAAATTATTTAATGAAATATTATTTTCCATTACGAGTGTATAGGAAAAAATCGGGACTGAATCGGAGTCCGGAAGCTCCAGAATGAGAGAAAACAAAATCGATGCACATAACGCGTACCCGCGCGCGCTACAGTGACGTGCGCACTGTACGCGTTACAGTGCCCGCTACAGTGCAAGTGTCACTGTAGCGCACATCAGCTGTCTTTTAAAAAAAAAAATTGTTTTCAATTGTTTTGCAAAATGCACAACTCTCTGGAAAATTTCCAGAGAGCTGATGCGATTAGGGTCTATTACCCTAATTACTTCCGGTCTTTCCTAAACACTTTAAAAACACCCAAAAATTAATTTTTAATTTCAAAACCAACATTAACACATGTTATAGAATAAAAATCAAGTTTTTCAAAATATCAAATATTTTTCCAAAAATATAAATTTATTCTAAATACGTATTTGCGTAAATTTTGAATCCAATACACAAACCATTTTAGAATCCCAATTAGAAATGTCTCATGAACAATTCTAGTCCACCTAAAGGTGGTCAAGTGAATCTAGAATGGTAGCCATAGCTCCAAGCTTTAATTTAGAGTTCCAAACTCTAATTAATTGTTCCATGTCCAACATGAACATGTTTGATCTAATTACAAGCATGATGTGTTTATACTTCTAAAGTATCCTAACACAATTGATTAGCCTTATTCAATATTAAGCTATGTGATCGTGCATCTAATACACAAATAAACATAGCTTATGAGAAGATCAAACATTACCTAGTAAGTTTGATGCAAGATCCAATCTACCTCTCCTTCGTTGAAATTGTTGGAGAACCTCCAAGGTGTGCAAGCTTGACTTCAAGATCCAATCTTATTTCCAATGCTTCCAAGCTTCACTTCAAGATCCAATTTTGATTTCTCCTAGATGAAATGTTGTAGAGACCTCACAAGCTTCTCTAAACACTTCTATAACTTAGGCTAATCTATCAAGAATTTGCTTATTCTTATATTTGAACTTGTAATTAAAATCTTCCTAAAGCTTGCTATTTATAGTAAAACTTAAACAATTTTTAATTAATAAAAATTGTAATCAAATTTTAAGTAGGCTTAATCTAATTTGTCCAAATATGTATAATTAGGTGTGACTAATCTCCATTGTCTCCCACTTAGATATAATCCAATTAAATCAAGCCAAAGATTAGGAAATTGATTAGTTAAATGTTTGCCACATTGATTTAATCCAATTAAATCAAAGTAAAACCATCTATTATTACATACTTACAATTACCATAATATCCTCAAATGGTAGAAATAATTATGATTTTACAATTAAGCCCTTGTGTAATTATTGAATTAATCCAATTAAGTCAAAGTAAATAATCAATGTTATCCAATAACACTTGATTATCTTAGTGGATAATTATAATATCGAATATTATATTTTATCAAAAATTAATCGGCTACCCAAGTGCTCAATGATTACACTTCATATTGGGACTCTCTAAGTTCAGACACGTTCGTCATATAAGCCTAGCTAATATGTATGCAATTCAGCCACCTCCGAATTCGCGAAGAACATGAATGACCTTTCTGAATTATACAAGTCGAGGTAATCACATATGTTTAACAATCCCTCCGTCGTAGGCTATCCGAGTTGTACTTAGGAAACATAGAATATACCGTCAAGTTTCCGAGACGCACATCTCATGTCGACATGTCCACGATTCTTCATAACTGATGCGATCCACCCTAGGTGATCGACTTTGGCCAAAGATTTAAGAATTGTGACTTTACTAACATGGATACCTAAACCCCTTATGATACATATATAGGCCGACGAATCTCATCTTGCTTCGTACTTGATTACTGAGTGCATCAGTCCACACCCAACGAACATCTAGAGGTCATACCATGAAAGGTTTTTGACATACATGGCATCTAAGTGTGGAGGATCTCACACAAAATCAATGATATCATATAGTCAAAGGATTACATATGATACTCGACTCGAGGAGATTTCTATTGACGGTGGTGTGTACTTCCAACTATTAGGAATCACCTATGAGTTATTCAGTATTCGCTCCAATGAATACCCACATATTTATACGAGTTTCCAAAACTCATGGTACATCGCGTTAAATCATTGAAACTCCAATTCCAATATACGACATGTGCTAGTCTTTTCGGTTATAGGAATTCGACTGTATTCCAAAACCAACGACTAGGAATATTTACTTTAATAATAGTTTACACCCAGTGTCAAAACTATTCTAAGGTCGATGTCATTCTTAGCATATCTATACATCAATCTAATACGTATAATGACAATACCATCAATAGGGTATGAAATGAAAATTGTAGTTATTTTATTAATAAATAATAAAATATACAAATCGGATTGGCACTCCAAGCCCAACTCCATCAAACTCCCACATGCTTAATGCCAATCTGGATGGTACCGTAGTCCCATCTCCTCCACATGTTTATCGAATAACTTAGGAGGTAAGACCTTGGTAAGCGGGTCTGCTATGTTGTCTTGTCCTTGAACCTTCAAGACCACTATGTCTTTTCATTCAATTATCTCTCTAATTATGCGGTATTTCATTTCCATGTGTTTAGACTTGGAATACGCCATCGGCTCCTTAGCTTGCGCGATGGCTCCATTATTATCACAATACAATGGGATTGAATCCGTAATACTAGGCACAACGCCAAGTTCTGTGATAAATTTTCTAATCCAAACAGCTTCTTTAGTAGCTTCTGAAGCCGCTATAAATTCCACCTCAATGGTGGAATCAGCTGTTGAGTCTTGCTTTGAATAACGCCAACTAACAGCACCACCATTAAGGGTAAATATGTATCCTGGTGTAGATTTTCTATCATCTGGATCTCCCTGGAAGTCGGAGTCTGTATAACCCTTAACTTGTAGCTTATTTTCTCCATATATCAGAAACTTATCCTTGGTGCCTTTAAGATATTTCACGATATGTTTCACGGCTGTCCAATGATCATTACCAGGATCAGATTGATATCGGTTGGTCACACTGACGCCGAAACTGATGTCAGGTCTAGTACATAGCATTACATACATTATGCTTCCAATACAAGAAGCATATGGCAAGTTAGACATTCTAACTCTCTCTTCCTTAGTTTGAGGTGCCATTTTCTTCGAAAGATGTATGTCATATCGGAAAGGTACATTTGCTGTCTTACAGTTGGTAAAACTGTACCTTTCTAACATCTTATCTATGTACGTTGATTGTGACAATCATATAAGCTTCCTAACTCTATCTTAGTAGAGCCTTATACCTAGTATATATTAAGCTTCACTCATATCTTTCATGGAGAAGTTCTTGCAAAGGTAGGCTTTAACATTTTGCATCATCCCTATATATAAGGGTGGCCGTTTAGCCCGCGGCCCGGCCCGTGGTGGAAAAAGCCCGGGCCGGGCCTTAAAATGAAATCCTGACTCGGGCCCGGGCCCAGGCCCGGCCCGGCCCGGGCCAAAATTTTTAAAAAAAAACATAAATATATATATATTTTTAATATATTTGTATCATTTTTATTTATTTTAAACATTTAAATTGTTAATTTATCAATGAAACTTGTGATTTATTTATAAATTGTTTTTGTATATAGTGTAAATATATTTTATATTTATATATTTTTAATTTTTAAATTTATTTTTTTTTAAATTCGGGCCCAAAAAAAGCCCGGGCCGGGCTTTTCCCGGGCCCGAGCTTTTTTTTTGTTGGCCAGGCTTGCAAAAGCCCGGCCCGGCCCGTCCCATTGCCACCTTTACCTATATATTTTCCTATGATAAGGATGTCATATATATACAAGACTAGGAAAACTATCATGCTCCCACTAACTTTCTTATAAACACATGGTTCTTCCTCATTTTTTATGAATCCAGATAATCTAATTATCTCATCAAAACGATGATTCCAACTTTGGGATGCTTGTTTAAGTCCATAAATAGACTTTTGGAGCTTACAAACCAAGTTTGAAGTCTCACTGGATACGAAACCCTCTGGTTGTTCCATATAGATATCCTCTTCAAGGAATCCATTTAGGAAAACGGTTTTCACATCCATCTGCCATATCTTATAGTTGTGATATGCAGTAATGGCTAAAAGAATCCTAATGGATTTTAGCATGGCTACTGTTGAAAAAGTTTCCTCATAGTCAATCCCAGGACGTTAAGTGTAACCTTTCGCTACCAGTCGGGCCTTAAAGGTTTCCACCTTTTCATCGGGCCATCGCTTCCTTTTGTAAACCCATTTACAACCAATAGTTTTAACTATTTTAGGAAGTTCAACTAAGTCCCAGACTTGATTGGCATGCATTGAATCCATTTCGGATTTCATGGCTTCATGCCATTTTCCCGAATCGATATCAAATATCGCTTCATTATACGTAGTCGGATCTGTTTCCTCTAAGAGGAGAACATCAAGGCTCACATCATATGTTAAAAATTATGAGTGTTCACGGGTCGGGTTTTTCGATTTTTTTTTTACCTGATCGGGTCGGGTCATTCGAGTCACTTGACTCGAAACCCGAAATTTAAGCAGCTGACCCGCGCGGGTTGGGTCAAAACGGGTCGGGTCGGGTCACCATAATATATTATAAATATAATATATATATTTTTTTGATATAAATTTTACAAAATATGTGTGTAGTTGCAGAGGTAAAAGTCTTTGGTTAATATCTACGGAATCTCAGGTTCGATTCCCACTAACAACATTTTATTTTTAAAGAAAAATAAACAAAATTTTCGGATTTGGGCATGCTGGGATTCGAAATTGGGGCTCTTTGATGATCAAGCAATTAATTTGTCATTCCAACTACAATTATTTCTTATTAAAATTATATCATAACAAATATATATAATAATTATTATCGGGTCGGGTCAGACCCGACTTTTCTGACCTAAACCCGTGACCCGATCCGAAATTTTGGGTCGGGTCGGATCGGGTCAAAATTTTGCAATTTTTTTGTTGGACCCGCGCGGGTCCGGTCGGGTTGGGTCGCGGGTTGACCCAATCCTATGAACACCCCTATTAAAAATAATCTTTCAGAAGGCCTTGATATTCTATTTGACTTACGCAGAATCTGTGTTGTAGATCCTTCACCTAGTTGGATCTCTGGTTCCATCTCAGATTCCTTAATGTTGGGATCAAACTCATCAAGTTTAATCTCTCTACAATTCTCACTTTCTCTCAAATATTACTTTTCAAGAAAAGTTGCAAAGCGAACAACAAATACATTTCGTATAATTGATATCCCATGGAATTATCAGGATATCCAACGAACCTATATTTATACCCTCTGGGTGCTAGTTTATCCAGCTGCACAATTCTAACATATGCAGGACAACCCCAAATCTTTAAATTCTTAAGACTTGGATTTCTACCGAACCATATCTGATAGAGGGTCGTAGAAACAGCTTTCGATGGAACCATATTACATATGTAGGCAGCAGTTTGTAAAGCGTAATCCCAAAGGTAATAAGGAAGATTCGTATAGCTCATCATCGTTCGCACCATATCCAATAAAGTATGATTTCTATGCTCAGACACTCCATTGTGTTGAGGTGTTCCTGGTGGGCTATATTGGGCGAGAGTTTCATTATCCCTTAAATAATTTTTGAATTCTTCACTCACGTATTCACCGCCCCGATCTGATCTAAGGCACTTGATGAATTTACTGGTTTGTTTTTCTACCTCGTTTCGGAATATTTTGAACTTGTCAAATATTTCCGACTTATGTTTCATCAGATAGACATATCCATATCTAGACTTGTCATCTGTGAAAGTCACAAAGTATGTGGAACCATCATGAGCGGCATGATTTAATGGACCACACACATCGCTGTGTATTAGTTCCAATAAATCTCCAGCACGGTGTCCAACACCTTGAAATATGGCCTTTGTCATCTTTCCTTGGATACATGACTCACAAATCAAAAAATGATCTAAGGTAAAATTTTCAATCAAATCATCCTTTACCAATTTGGATAGACGTCTAACACCTATGTGGCCCAATCTCATATGCCACAATTCAATATTATTTAATTCAGACTTCCTACTTGTATTTTTCTCTATATTAAAGACATATCTACATGTTTCCAAAACATAGTGACAGTTTGATAAAGAACATTCACATTTCAATAAATTTTCTTTATCATACAAACATAAAGTTTCATCTTTAATATTGATTTTATATCTCTCTTTATCTAATATTGGCAGTGATATTATTTGTCAGATAAGTGATGGAACATAATAACAGTCATGCAAATCTAATTTACATCCATTTGGGAGATCTAGAACAACAGTTCATATGGCTTTAAGCTATGGACAGTCCTTCTTCCAGTGTCCAAACTTCTTGCATTATAGACATTGATCACGAGCTACTTTCGATTTTGCGCCTTTGTGCTTCTTGGAGTTTTTCTTTGATATATTCTTATTCCCCATCTTTATTTTCTTTGACCTCCCATAAGTCTTTGAAGAGCCAGCTCCACCATGGAGATATAGTGTGGGGTTGTCTTTCTTCAAATCTTGCTCCGCCGTGCGTAGCATGTTATGAAGTTCTTCGTATTTGGATTGCATTGAATGCATATGAAAATTCAATACAAAGTCAGCATAAGAACCAGGCAAATAAGACAGAATCAAATTACGGCCCAACCGTTCATCAAACACAATGCCATGTCATTCTAGATATCGAATCTGGTCGATCATGTTCAAAACATGAGTGCTGACAGCTTCTCCCTCATTGAGTTTAGCACGGAACAATTCCTTAGACCTTCGATAAAGTTTCATCTCTTGATTTGCCTCGAACAACTCCTTGAGTGTTCGCATGATGCTCCAAGCATCCGGTACTTCAATGTACTGTCTCAGAAAATCTGGAACCATCGATCCCAAGATGTAGGATTTCACCTTCAGGTTATCATCTTTCCATCTATCAAAAGTTTTTCGCTCTTCTGGAGGGGTCAGGATCGATATCAACAGGCAGTGGATTGATAGTGACATAAGTCAACTTTTCATACTCCAAGACAAGGCATATGTTCATTTCCCATTCGAAATAGTTCTCGACTCCTTTTAGCTTATTGGAATCCAAAAGTTCATTAATGGATTAGCGGCAGCCATCTACAAGACAACATTTTTGAGTAGTAGCAGAACATTTTTCATTTCAAAATTGATAACACTAATTGATTATGAAATTTTAAATCTATTAGTCCATTAATGGAAAAATAGAAATTTGACAATCAAAATTAGTGGATCCCATGACATTTACTCCAGCCTCACACGAATGACGATATTGGCCTTTATAAACTCATTAGGTAGACCTTCTAGGTCAATCACTTCATGTGACTCCTAGTTTGGTCCTAAACTGTTTCTTATCCTCACATTAATGACGATATTGGATTAAGACGTGTTCTAGGTGTGTACTTGTCAATGTGCACTAATGAGCTTCGTATGTACACCCTCACACTAATGATGATATTGAGCGACTATGTTAACTCATCACGCTACATCTAATGTTTTACCCGAGCGACCTATGTTCTGAGCACTTATACCCTCACACTAATGACGATATTGGATATAAGTAGTAAGAACCCATTCATCTCCGTATTGACAAGACGTTCCATCCAATAATGCTCCAACATTATTAATATTATTACTTAAAAGTAATCACCTAATTATCACTATCAAGTCATTAACTTAATTAGGTCAAAGTTTTAATTTAAAACATGCAATACATATCCAATATGCATTAGGCATAATTAAATTAAAAATTACTATAGCATAGATTCCAAATATGTGTTGTGTGGTTAAGCCTTTGCTATGATAACATTATGTTGGGGCAGTTGTGGAACCCATAGGGTCAGATCGGTGCCCCGGGCAGCGGAAATGGATCTAAACCATGGATATCAAGTATGGTTGTACTTTTAAATCATTTAATAAAATATTATATTCCATTACGAGGGTATAGGAAAAAATCGGGACTGAATCGGAGTCCGGAAGCTCCAGAACGAGAGAAAACAAAATCAGCGCCCGTAGCGCGTACCCGCGCGCACTACAGTGCGCTTGTCACTGTAGCGCACAGCAGCTGTCTTTTTTTTCTAAATTGTTTTGCAATGATGCAATTAGGTTCTATTACCCTAATTTCTTCCAGTTTTCCCTAAACACTTTAAAAATACCCAAAATTAATTTTAATTTCAAAACCAACATTAACACATGTTATAGAATAAAAATCAAGTTTTTCAAAATATCAAATATTTTTCCAAAAACATACATTTATTCTAAATACGCATTTGCATAAATTTTGAATCAAATACACAAACCATTTAGAATCCCAATTAGAAATATCTCATGAACAATTCTAGTCCACCTAAAGGTGGTCAAGTGAATCTAGAATGGTAGCCATAACTCCAAGCTTTAATTTAAAGTTCCAAACTCTAATTAATTGTTTCATGTCCAACATGAACATCTTTGACCTAATTACAAGCATGTTATATTTATACTTCTAAAGTATCATAACACAATTGATTAGTCTTATTCAACATTAAGTTATGTGATCATGTATCTAATACACAAATAAACATAGCTTAGGAGAATATCAAACATTACATAGTAAGCTTGATGCAAGATCCAATCTATTTCTCCTTTGTTGAAATTGTTCGAGAACCTCCAAGGTGTGCAAGCTTGACTTCAAGATCCAATCTTGTTTCCAATGCTTCCAACCTTCACTTCAAGATCCAATCTTGATTTCTCCTAGTTGAAATGTTGTAGAGACCTCACAAGCTTCTCTAAACACTTCTCTAACTTATGTTAATCTCTCAAGAATTTGCTTATTCTTGTATTTGAACTTGTAATTAAAATCTTCATAAAGCTTGCTATTTATAGCAAAACTTAGACGATTTTTAATTAATAAAAATTATAATAAACTTTTAAGTGGGCTTAATCTAATTTGTCCAAATATGTATAATTAGGTAGACCCGGCCAAGGTTCCGGTTCCGGAACCTAACCGGTTCGGTTAGGGTTCCTACCCTAACCGACCGGTTGGAACCGATGGAACCATTCGGTTCCAGCGATTCCAACCGAAACCGGTTTGAATTTATATAATAATTTTTTTATTATTTTTTATATAAGAATTTTATTTGTAATTTAATGTAATTATGTAATGTACGTGTATTATATAAATTCAAATTCATAATTTTAAATTATATTGATTTATCAATCTCAATTTTTTATTTGCAATAAAGAAAAAAAAAACGAATGGAACCGAAACCGAAACCGGAACCGAACGGTTCGATTCCGATTCCGGTTCCGGTTCCACATTTAGTGTGGAACCAGAACCGAACCGAAATTAACCGGTTCGGTTCCGGTTTCACACAAAGTGGAACCGGAACCGGACGGTTCGATTCTGGTTCGGAACCGAACCGAATCACCTGCTGGGTCTATAATTAGGTGTGACTAATCTCCATTATCTCCCACTTAGATTTAATCCAATTAAATCAAGCAAAAGATTAGGAAATTGATTAGTTAAATGTTTGCCACCTTGATTTAATCCAATTAAATCAAGCCAAAACCACCTATTATTACATACTTACAATTACCATAATATCCTCAAATGGTAGAAATAATTATGATATTACAATTAAGTCCTTTGTGTAATTATTGAATTAATCCAATTAAGTCAAAGTAAATAATCAATGTTATCCAATAACACTTGATTATCTTAGTTGATAATTATAATATCGAATATTATATTTTATCAAAAATTAATCTGCTACCCAAGTGTTAAACGAGTACACTTCATATTGGGACTCTCTATGTTCAGACACTTTCATCATATAAGTCTAGCTAATATGTATGCAATTCGGCCACATCCGAATTCGCGAAGAACACGAACGACCTTTCTGATCTATATAAGTCGAGGTCATCACATATGTTTAACAATCCCTCTGTCGTAGGCTATCCGAGTTGTGCTTAGGAAACATAGAATTTACAGTCAAGTTTCTGAGACGCACATCTCATGTCCACGATTCTTCATAACTGATGCGATACACTCTAGGTGATCGACTTTGGCCAAAGATTTAAGAATCATGACTTTACTAACATGGATACCTAAACCCCTTATGGTACACATATAAGCCGACGAATCTCATCTTGCTTCGCACTTGATTACTGAGTGCATCGGTCCACACCCAACGAACATCTAGAGGCCATACCATGAAAGGTTTCTGACATACATGGCATATAAGTTTGGAGGATCTCACACAAAATCAATGATATCATATAGTCAAAGGATTACATATGCTACTCGACTCGAGGAGATTCCTATTGACGGTGGTGTGTACTTCCAACTATTAGGAATCACCTATGAGTCATTCAGTATTCGCTCCAACGAATACCCACATGTCTATATGAGTTTCCAAAACTCATGCTACATCGCGTTAAACCATTGAAACTTTAATTCCAATATACGACATGTGCTAGTCTTCTAGGTTATAGGAATTCGATTGTATTCCAAAACCAACGACTATGAATATTTACTTTAAGAATAGTTTACACCCAGTGTCAAAACTATTCTAAGGTCAATGTCATTCTTAGCATATCTATACATCAATCTAATACGTGTAATAACAATACCATTAATAGGGTATGAAATGAAAAATGTAGTTATTTTATTAATAAATAATAAAATATACAAATCAGATTGGCACTTCAAGCACCAACTTCATCAGCCGCCATGTGTAAAATGTTGGTAGAGAGCAAATTTAGTTTGAATCCAATTCAATATACTTTCAATTTTCTCCAAACACTTCAATACACCTAAAATCTAATTTTAACATCAAAACGAACATCAATTATTCTAAATATATATATATATATATATATATATATATGTATTAGTTTGAATTAAAAAAAAAATAGAATCCCACAAAAAAGTGACTCATGAATAATTTTAGGTCACTTAAAGGTGGTCAAGTAATTGTAGAATGGTAGCCATATCTCCAAGCTTTTATCTAGAGTTCCAAACTCTAATTTTATATTTCATGTCCAACATGAACATATTTGACACAATCACAGGCATATTGTATTTATGCTTCCAAAGCATTCATACATAATTTACTAACCTAATTTCAACTTCAAGTTATGTTATTATGTATCCAATACATAATATATCACTATATGTTTCACTAATGAAAACAACTCACTTATGAAAAACATAACTATCGAGAAGATCAAACTTACCTAGCAAGTTTGATTTTAAGATCCAATCTTCTTTTCCTTGTTGAAAATGTAGAGAATTTCCAAAACTTATCTCACAAATATTTTCCTTAGGTTTATTTTTCTTATGTTTTGTCTGATGCTTGCTTAATCAAAAACTTATTCAAGCTTGTCTTTTTATAGATGAGTTTATGCATTTTTTATTAAAAAAGTTCTAATCAACTTTTAGGTGAGCTTAATCTAATTTGTCCAGATATGCATATCAGGTGTAACTAATCAATTTTGTCTACCATTTTGATTTAACCCAATAAATTTAGATAAAGTTTAACCAGTTGATTAGTTCATTGTTTATTATTTTGATTTAATCCAATTAATCAAGTCAAATACACATATTATTATATATTTTATAATTACTAAAATATTCTCAAATGGTAGAGATATTTACGAAAGTATAATAAAGCTCTTATGTGATTTTGGATTAATTCAATTAATCTCAATAGGATAAATAAATAATTAATATTATCCAATAATATTTAATTATTTTTATTGATAATTATAATATCAAATATTATTTATTATCAAATATTATCGGATACCTAAGTGCTCAACGGGTACACTTCATATTGTGAGACTCTCTAAGTCTAGACAGGTTCGTCATATAAGCCTAACTCATATGTACGTAATTCGACCACATCTGAATTTGCGAAGAAATTTCCTGGAAAACTCTCATGAACCCAAAAAATGAGACTTATACGCCAAAAGACTGCTCTAAGTATAAATGAGACATTATTGCAGATAGAGTCAAAATTTTATAGGAAAGCCATTGAATATCACGAATCAGTGGTTAGTTCGGATGAAATATTATATGATGGACTTGTAGCGAGTAGCTTTATGGTGGGAGGAATTCTCATTCTTATTGGTTTTACCACGGTAAGTCTGAATCTATTGTTAAACTTTTCAGAATGAATATGAAAAAATACCACAAGAATATATGCTGGAATTGCAAGTCCATCTCCTCTTCACTTGGAGGAAATTGAGGAAAAGAATCCTCATTGTGAAGTGGCTACTCAGGTCATTGAATTTGGAGGTCTAAAATATTTCTTTCCATTTATTTTCTTATTATTTTTTTATTTATTTGTATGCTATGGCCTTTCGTATGACTATGCTCTTCTTTCTTTTTTCTCTCTTCTCAGTCTTTTGTAAAAGTTTGGCTTCATGGCCACTTTAAATATGAATAAAATGAGTAAGCCAACTTATGGTTTATTTGAGAAAAAATCACAAAATATTCTATTAAATTCAATACACTCCAGTGATCATAAATGATTCACCAAATAGTCGTAATTTCAAATCATCCTGACACACTCACAAAGTGGTTCTTTAATCCCAAGTATAAGAGTGTCGAAGTAATAAAATAACCTGATAAGGCCGGGGTCGATCCACATGGAATAAATTTAATAGGATAAAATAATAATTCAACTAATAAAAATAATAAAATAAGATACTAGTTTTAGGTGATCCACTCTTGATATTTCAAATATAAATAATTTTTACTTTTTATAAAATATAAATTATAACTATTTCTCAATCAATTTATTTCATAATTATCATGTATTAATTATGTCAACACATGTAATTCGTCATGTCAAGGTACTAAATATGCCAAAAATATATAAAACTAGTCATAAAGACGGTGATAATATTTGTCTATAACAAGTCCAGTTGGGTACTCAATTATGCCAAATATATAAAACCAGTCATATAGGCAGAGCCGTATTGTCTATAATTAATCTAGATCTTTAATAGTCAACTCTCTCTCATTTATGGGATTAAAGTATTATATGTGTCAATCAATGAATGTCTACAGCTAGTTAAGAATCTTCAATAAACTGGAAAGAATATGAATTTTATTTGGGAAATTATCACAATTTATAAAATATAATAAAAATAAAAATCACTTATATTTTCATACCACTAGCGTCACCCTTTACCCCAGCATGATACAAAATAGTATAACAATATATAAATAAAAACACTCATAATTTTATTAATAAAAGAAAAATAAATTACAAAAGAAAAAATACACACAAGCTCATCTCACAAAGTCTCAAGAGAGACTTGTGGAAATTTTGCTGAAGAAAATGAGACGCCAGCACTTCTTGTGAGCTTGCAATTTGCAAGCAAATCTTGCAATTGCAATCATTTTTTTTTTTATGTTTTGTCATTTTTTGTTTGTTTTTATTCTTTTGTCTTTTTGTTTTATATATTTATATAAAATACATGTGTAGTTAAATACATTATAAGTTCATCTAAACAATGTGAATATTTTATAAGTCCGATTTGAATCGTCACACCTTTTAGGTTTCTGGGTCTTGAAATTCAAACTTCATGTATATTTTCATATTGAGCATCCGAAGCAGTATTTTACCTACACAATAAATAAAAATCACAATAAAATATATAAAAAACATAAATTTAATTATTAATTCACAAATGTAGTAAATTAAATGGATTAATGAAACTACAGGTGTAAATGATTAATTTTCTTTTTAATAAATATACATTTTTTAGTGTTCATCACATCCCAATAAGTAAATTACGACTCAAAAATTCTCAAATCCATAATCACGAACAAAGAATTACCTTGATAAAATTGGGCAAATCTGAAAGCCTAGAAACCATCAAGCCTCAAGGAGCCTCAAATGGAGGAGATATAATCATGGAGTCATAACTATCGAGCCTATCAGAGCCATTATCTTTGGTGAAGGTACGATCACCGTGGATGTTTCTTTTGGCTGAGCGTGAGGTGGATAAGCCATTATTGATGAGGCAGAAACACTCGTTGTTGGAGCCGTTCTTGAGGAAGAATGGGCGCTGGTAGGTGGTGCTGAAGCGGCGGATGCACTCATTATTGGGTTTGAAGAGGCCTTGTTTTCTTGTGGTGAAGCCATGGCTGCATTGTAACCGCTTCTAAAAAATGTGACAGATGAGCAACCTTTGTTGTTAGAGCGCGTGAAGGAAAAGTGTGCGCCATTGATGAAGTTGTAACCATGGATGTGCTTGCCGATGCCGTTGATAAAGAATGAGCGATCAATTTTTTTTGGAATCATTGGAAACCCTGCCACCAAACCACCTCTTTTGGGCTTAAGCAGAGCAGGTAAAACCCCCGGCTGTTACAGACTCTTACAAGAAACGCACTCCTTGAATTCGAACCCAAGACCTCAAGGTGAGATCCTGAGTCCTACACCACCAAGTCACTCCCATTGGGGATGAAGGAATGAGCGATCATGCTTGGTGGTAAATTGATTTTTGTTGGTTGGGTGTTCGGTGATGAGGCCATAAATGATGAAAGAAAGATTATCATGGCTGATTGTTGTGCTGGTAGCTAGGTTGGAGCGACTACATACAAGGTTGTTTCTGGTAGTTTTAGCTTCTTACAGGTGCACTTGGTGTGATAGTGCTCGATGGTGAAACAGTCTTCACGGATCCGCTTGGTGAAGCCATATTCGTTGGTGCCATGGAAGAAGAAACCACGCTCGTGGGTGATGGAGTCGTGACCACCATGGATGCTAACGTGGTAGAGGTTGTTATCGTGTACATGAGAGGAGAGTTGGTAGTCGTTGGATTAGTTTTTGAGAAAAAGGCTTGAGATAATTTATGATGGGGTGAAGGATATGAATTTTGACTTTCCATTTTTTGTAAATTATAGCCTGTTTTAAAATTTAGGGATTTTAGAATTGAGGGATTTTGTTGACTTTTTACATAAACAAAAGAAAATTGATATGAATAAGTAGAGAAGATAAGTTTAAGTACATGTTAATTGACCTTTCGGCCAAAATCATGCAGGGGCATTATTTGCACCCAAATTATTCAAGCCAAATCATTGCAAAGCCCAGCCTAATTAACAAGAAATTTGACCTAAACACAAGATTGTAACACCCTGGTTCATGTCCATAAGCATTTAAAATCATTTTTTGCCTTCATTTGTGTGCTGGGATTAGTATACCGGTGGATGAGAGCTCTTAACATAGCCACTGGAACTGGCATACCGGTGGCAAAGCACTCATGCATAACCCATGGTACCAGTATACCAGTGACGATACCGACATACCGATGACGATATCGGCATATTGATCACTAAATCGATCAACTCTGCAGTGTCAAGAAACACATATATATTAGCATTTATTTTATTTGTCTCCCTCTCCTCACGACACACACACACATAACACCTCAAATTTGCCCTCGATCAAGCACAAAATGATGATTTCCATGCATTCTCAAGAATTAAGTAAAGCAAGTAAGTCTTCCACTCTTGAATTTTGTGATTTCTTTATATTTTAGCATGATTCACTAGCATCAGTTGAAACCCTAAGCATGGCCCATGTTTATTTTTCATGATTTTGAGTGATTAAAATGTTAATCAAATATGTATTGATGTCTAATTCCATGATTTATGCATGGATTGTCATAAAACCTAGAATTTGAGTTTTTTGTCGCGCCATGAAATTGATGATTTGGGGTTTAATTTTTATGATGTGAGTGTATAATATAGCAAAATTCATGTCATTATTATTATAGTAATGAATTGTGAAAAATATTTTCGTTGTCTTGGGTGAGAATGTGTTATTTATGGGTTTAGCTGCGAGATACCCTTTTGTGTTGTCGTTAAGTGTTGAATCAACATGTTAGGAAACACCTTAGGTTTCTTTGTCAGCATGACTACACGCATTATTCACGTGAATGTTTAGATTTGTATGTTCGAGTATGCTAACCGTACTTGAATACATGATAAATTCTACACATGATGATCATTTCGGTTCCATTTGAGCACACGAGCATTATGATGTCGGTTCAGTAAGTGAATGTCATTTCATTTGCTATGTTTTCAAGCTATTACGGTCACAATATACCTTATCTACAGTTTATGTATTATAGTTTTCGGGTTACATTTCATGATTATAGTTTATGTTTTTCCAAGTCATGTATATACGCTTTTTCAGTTTATGTTAATACTTCACATGTTTACGATCTACGTTTTCAGTTTGTTTGTTTCCATTTTAGAAGTACTAGTTAGGAAATCTGTTCGGATGATATTCATCTCATACCTATTATAAAATATATAATGAATTACGTACGAACATTGTATGAATAAACTAGTACATATGTCAGTTTATAGTTACATATTTTCAGTCTATGATTTCTATGTTCTAGTCCATGTTATACAAGTTTACAGTTCATGTGCATAGTCTTCAGTTTATGTTTACAGTCTACAGTTCATGTTTACAGTTTTCAAGTTATGTTTTATACGTGTCAAGTTTACGCACTCACAGTTTGCATTTTCACATTATAAGTCTATAGTCTATGTTTTAACTTGCGTGTCATGTTTACAAGTTTTCACTTGAAATTTTTATATTTTCCACATGTCATGTTTACAAGTTTATAGTCACGTTTCTCATGTATTATGTTCATATTTACAGTTTTCAGCTAATGTTTCCCATGTGTTATGTTTATCGTTTATATTTTCATGTTTATACGTTTTCAGTTCATGATTTTCAATTTATGTTTTTCAATAAACGATTTACAAGAGTAAGAAATAAAATATTTTCAAACCACCAGTAGAGTGTCATCCCTTCATATATAGTCATCCCGGGGACGCTCAGCTTAGCAGACCTAATGGTCTTTCAATGACCTCTTACGCATATTCATGTTCATGTTCCTCTACTTACACGGTGCTGGTCCCGCTTAGTAGGTTTTACGCCCCCATGTTACGAAACTGATGAGGTTTTTCTGATAAGATATTTTTCAACATGTATTTTTAAGTACAAAGTTTGGATTTAGGCACTTATGTTTTAAGCTCATGTTTACGTTTTCAGTCCATGTTTGAGTTTTCAGATTATGATTCAGATTTCAGTTCATGTCTACACATTACAGTCTCGAATTCATGATTTCAGTATAAGTTTTTCAGTTTATAGTCACGATTATGTCAGTTCATGTTTATGTCTTCAGTTCATGTGTACGGTTCCAATATCGGTTCATGCTTACGTTCTCAACCCATGATTCAAGTTCAGCTCATGCTAAGTTTTCAGTCACGTTTGCAAGTTTACGCTATATAGTTTTCAAGCATATTTGTAGTCATAATCATAATTTTCAGTTCAAGAGTACAATTTCAAGTCGCGTTTATGGTTTCAAGTCATGTTTCAGTTTTCAAGACATGTATATGATTTTCATATCATCTTTATATTTTCAGTTCATGTCATTATTTTCATGACCACGTTTACAGTTTACGTTTACAGATACAACTTATTATTACATTTTAAGTTTTTCATGTATTGTCAAGTTTGCAGCTTATGTTTTTCAGTTTACAGTCATGATTATGTTTTCAGTTCATATTTACGTTTTCAAGTATGTTCACAGTTTACAAGTTTAAATTTATGGTTGTAGTTTTCAGTCAAGCGTGTGGTTTACGTTCATGAACATATTTTCAGCTCATGATATAATTTAAGTTTCCAGTGTACAATCATGTGTGCAGCTACAAGTTTATGATATATTTTCAGTCTGTGATAAGGTTTATGATTCATGTCTATAATTTTCAAGTCAGGTTTACAGTTTGCAATCATGTTATCATGTTTGTAGTTATAATTCATGTTTATAGTTTTTGATTCAGATTTACGCATTTTAGTTCATTTTTATGTTTTCAGTTCAACATTATGGTTCCAAGTCATGTTCATAATTTCCAAGTCATGTTTTCATTTTGCAAACATTTTATCACGTATACAGTTTTCAGTTTGCGCATATTATCATGTATACAAGTTCACGTATTACAGTTATAGTGATGATTATAGTTTTCAGCTCAAGTTTATGTATTCAAGTAATGTATATATTTTTCAGGTCATGTTGGTAGTTTCAAATTATGTTACACATGTCAGTTTATGATATCAAGTTACTAATCACGCTTACAGATTTTTCATTCACGTTTATAGTTTACGCTTCATGTTTATGGTAATAGTTCATGATTTACAGTTTAAGTTCCAAGATCTACAATTCATGATTCTCGATCCAAGATATATGTCCACGACTTTGTAAGTTTATACTTTCAAGAATCTAATTGAAACTATATTATTTATACAAGTTATAGACTCTATGTTTTTACTTTCTTTGTAGTGTCTACTCACTAAGTCGTTTATATGACTTATTCTCCCATTTTTAGTTTTGTGTTACAAGATTTCATTGCATGCAAAGGATAAACTCTTGGAGAAGATGGACACCAGCTGCAGTCATTAGGAACACGGTATCAGGGGTCCACATATTTGCATATTTGTCATGATAGGCCATGACGCTGAATGATATTGACATGTGTAAATCACGTTGTGTCTAGTGTGTTTCATGTAATTCAAGTATTTCAGTCATGTATGTATTCAGTAATAGTCAGTTCAATTATGAATCATGACACATCATGTATGTACACGTCAGATGCTTATGGAGATGGTAACGTCGTCTCATGTCGGTCACGTCTTGTAAATATTGGGATGCGACAAATATGTAAAGGATAGACGGTATCCACAAAGTTGGTTACTTCAAAAATCTTTCATGCAACAGTTTCCTCCATCATGTAGCAGTTTCCTCCAACATGCATCGGTTTCCTCTACCATTGGCAGACCATGAATGATAATAGTATGAAATAGCCCTGAGCATTATCGGATTCGGATCGGATCGAACCGAATCCGAATCCGATCCGATCTGAAATGCTCTGAAATGTTTGATTCGTTCGGATCAGATCATGTTATCGAACTCGATCCGATCCGATCCGATAATTATCGGATCGGATTGGTTCGATCCGATTCGAATTATTTCAGATCGGATTGATCCGATCCGAATTCGGTACACATAATCTGGTTTTGAGTCAAAAAAATCGAGCGGATCAGATTTTATCCGATCCGAAATAATTCGAATTTTTTTTATTTAATATGTAACGAAGTCGTTTTGCATATTAAATAAAAAAAAAATCGAGCGGATCGAATCAGATCAGATAAAATCCGATCCGATCAGAAATCCGTCGAACCGGACCAATTTAATTCGACCGGATTTGATAATCGGATCCGGTTCGATCCGATCTGATGCCCACCCCTAGTATGAAATGGAGGGACCAGTTATTTGTATGATTATAAATAGCAATAAAGATCGACAATTGAGGGACACAATAGCCACAAATGAATCCAACAAGGACAATAACTATATCTCATGTACTTTAATCTTTGTAGAATTCATCTCCAGTAATCTTAGTATTCTTAGAATTCCCTTGTGTCCAATAATTTTAATCTTTTATTAATTCCAGGAATTCTCTTGTAATTAAATTCTAGTACTATAAGCGTTCTTTTTCTGATTCCAAATCAATATTTATTTATTTCCAACATCCTGCTTTAATTTAATTGTTCATCACTTTCAGACTTTAGATGACCGTTAGCAATCGTTTGTTTTTTAGAAATCAGTCATCATTATCAATTTCAATTTTGAGGACTCTTTCCTCTAGCACGTCTGTGCAACACCACTTTTGAAGTCAACACAAGTTAATTGTAGAATGATTTAGTATCATAAATACTATTTTAACTATGTTGATGGTGTTTTTTAAGCACTATGATATTTAAGCAGTACGGCATGGGTAAAAGGGTAACTCCCAATACCAACCCGACCACATGTGTTAGGGGCCGAGCACTTATGATCGGTAACCCGACCACTTTGGTTCGGATGACCGAGCATTATCAGATCGGTAGCAGCATTCTCAGCTCAAAAGACCATCATGACCGACCTCATAAAGACCGAGCATATGGCGAGACATGCTCCAGAAGATAAGATACCCTATTCTTACGGATAAGATGACAAGTTGTCTTATTTTCATAGGGAAAACTGGTGAGTCAGAGTCCTAGTAGGATAAATAAAGTAAATGTAGTTTTGATTAAGAATCCTTATGGGAAAATGGAATTGTTTCAACTAGGAAATTCTTGTAGGAGAAGGAATCTGATTTCTACACTATTATAAATAGAAGGGGAAGTGTGCGTAAGGAGCACGAGAATCAAGATCAAGATCATTACGATCAGACTTGTAAACACAAGAAAAACAGAGCAAGCATATTTCAGTAATAAAAGTATCACCCGTTCTGTGCCCGTGGACGTAGGTTGGATCTGATCCGCCGAACCACGTTAAATCTCCTTGTTGATTGGTGTATTTATCTGTCTTTTGCTAAATTTTCTTTTGGTTCCCTCGTAACCGAACAAATTCACTGTTGAGGGAGGATTGTCTCGGGAGTAATATTCTCATATTGCCCTGAGACCAAAATCAGCCATCAACAGTTGGCGCCGTCTGTGGGGAATCCAACAAAAAGTGGCTCGCGTATTAAGAGGATGGCAGAAGGTGGAAATCACCAGTCATCGGGGAATTCAACAGCAGAATGGATGAAGAAAATAAAGGAAAATATGAGGAAAGATAGGGAGGAAAATCAAGCCCCGACTGAAACATATTCATTATGCTTAATCCGACGACTGAGAAACATATTTCATCCACAAGTCTAATTCGGAAACCAAAAGCAACTGGTCCACAATAGATTTTCTCATTATTAGAAGGCATCCCGCTCGAACCCAGCCGTCAACCTATATTTTCTCGGTTGAAGGAAGCCTCCCTTTTCATTTACCACGCAACCAAGCAATTCTTTTTTTCTCTTGAAAAGTAATTTAAAAATATAAAGAAAAATAAATTACAATTCATTATTGGGAGAAATAATAAAATAAAAAATATAACAACAAAACGACTTCGTGCTTCAACGTCCCGGTTAGTTACCTCTTCTCTGACAGATAAGGGGATATTAGGGTTTTTGTATATGCGTGATTATAGTTTCAGAATCAGGTAAATTTTTACGGTTCTGCTTTTTGTTAACGAAGACGCTGGATGGAAGAGACCAGTTAGGGTTTTGATTTATGTGAAAATAACTCAGATGGGTTCGTGTGAGAATTTGACATCAATTCATGAACCCTCGGGTGACTCTGTTTTTTAGCGGCATTCGTGTTTGGGATTTACAGATGAACCAGTTTCTAAGCAGTGGTCGTGCTTGGAAATAAGTACTGGTGTGGTTGATGCTAATGTGAGTGGCAGTGTGAGGTTGGATGGATGTTTGGGTTTGTCTAGTGACGATGCCACTTGTGGTATGGGCTCCACTGATGTTGGAGATACTGGCATTGGTAATAGAGATTGGTCAGTTAGTGAGTGTGAAAATGTGGCCTGTTCAGTTTTAGAAAAATTGGAGGATAATGAACCAAGGGTTTGTTTGAATGAGAGTCAGAATGAAGTGGATGTTTGTTGTGCAGAAATCAATGAGTCGTGTTTGGAGAAAAAAAGGTTTCAAGGCGAGGATTTGGAATCATTCGAACATTGGAAATTGCCCTTGAGAGAAATGCCTAATATCAGTTGACTGACAAATTGTGATCGACAGGGTAATCAGAAGGATGACCAGGGAGTCAATATTCCCTTCATAGAAGAGCCTATAAAGGTTATGGCAGAGGAAACTAATGTTTTATCTGAGGTAAATGTGGACAATGATAACCAAACATTATTGTCTGATGCCTTTAGAATGTCCTTGGAATCGATGTCTGTGACTGGTTTGCCAATAAATTATGTTCAACAGCATAAGCAGAAGGGTAGCAATATTGTTAATTCTCTCTCTGGGGAGGAATGGGTTATCATAGAGAAAAGTGACGTTTTAACGAAGTTGGAGAAAGATCATTGTGGCCAAATAGTGCCTTCACAAAGCTTCGAAATTCCCTCGGACCTAAAACCTGTGACTGGATCACCTAGACAGCAGGATGAGCAGAAAGAAATAAGGAGTGTAAGTTGTCCCTTTCCAGAAGGGGTTATGGAGGACATGGAAGAGAAAACTGATGCCTTAGACAGGATATAGAAAGTTACCTCTGCCCAAATTTTGACTTCACAATTTTGTGAAATGCCATCTGAATTATTACCTCTCAATGGTTCACCTATAAATTATGTTCAACAAGATGATCAGGATAATGGTAACAGTGTTGGTTGTTCCTCTTCCGAAGGGGATATGGAGGGCAAAAATGAAAAAACTGATGCTTTAACTGGGATAATGAAAGTTGCATATGATCAAATGTTGCCTTCACAATTTTGTGAAAAGTCTTCGGACATTGTATCCCTGATTGATTCACCTAGAAATTTCGTTCAACTGGGTGACCAAGAGAATGACAAGAAAGATGGTTCTCCCTCTTCCGAAGGTCTCAGGGAGATAGTAAAAAAAAAGGGCACTTGTGGTTTGCTTTCACAGGGCTGTTCAATGCCCCCAGATTTAACACCCAGTACCGATTCACTGAGAAATTATGCTTTAGCAGGATTACAGGTAGATACTTGTGTGTGTGTACTGTCTTTACAAGACTGTGAGGTTCCCGAGTCAACACCTGTGGCTAAGGAACCATTTATTATAGAAGAGAGAGGAGCTTTTATAGGTGGGATAGGGCATGATATTTTCCACCCAAGATCACCTTCAGAGCATATTGAATTGCCTACGGAACTAGCGTCCTCAACAGGCTTGTCAAGTAGTTCTACTCTACAAAATGAGCAGAAGGGCATTGAGAGCATTGGCTATGCTGATGTGGAAGGGAAAGCTGATGCCTCAGCGGCTATAGAAGCTAATATGTGCAACTGTATCACAGCTTCACAGGATGCTGAAATGCCTTTCAAAGTTTCTTGTGAGGATGATTTAATAAGAACTTGTGAAGGACGTAATAATCAGAGTTGCCAGAGCTCATTGGAAAGTCTAGATATAGCTGATTCACTGAGTAATTCTCCCCAGCAGAATGAGCAAGGGAATAATAAGAGTGTTGATGGTCTTTCTTCAGAGGTTGTTTCAGAGTCTGTGGAAGAGAAAAGTGATGTTACAACTGATTTTAAAATTGAGGTTTGCAGTCAGCTATCACCAATAGAAGAAATTATTAAGGAGTCATCCGCAGTGGCTCCTAACAGTTTTGTTGTGAAGCCAGTTTCTTTGCAGTCATTCCAACCCTCTGCTGTTGGTGAGAATGGCTCTTGTAAGAGTTTGGATTTTGCGGACCTCTCTCAAAAAGATGGTTTCAGTGCTATTAGTTCTAGTAGTGCAGTTGACAGTTTTTGACAGATTAATCATGAAGGAAAATATGATGTGGGAGCGAATTGCTTTTCTAAAACCAATTATCCTAAAATTGTATCATTATCTTCTAGAAGGAGCAGCCGAATAAGTAGATCGAGCCAGAAGAGACAGTCGAAAAAGGCTACAAGGAATTTTAAAACATCAGTTTGCAGCTCATTATTCCTTGAAGAGGTAAATGATGAACCCATGATGGACAGACTGGAGAGAATGGAAGAGGCGAATAATGAAAGACTCGAAGCCGGAACTAGTCGGAGGAGAGGTGAAATAACGGAAGGAAAAAGGATTGCGAATATGAGTGAAGACGATGAACCCAGGAGGAAGGGTCTTTACGGGATGAGGTCCATAGTGGTGGAAAAAGATTTACAAGCAGAGGATATTCGGGAAGAAGAAGAGGGGCGACAGTCGCCAGATTCTTCCTATGATAGCCCCCGCAACACCAGAATGGGAGATAGGAAGCATGGTGAACCGGACGGGAAACCTCAAGTGCATGAGGGAGCACGAGAGCCCTTCGCAATAGCCGGAGCGCAACTACCCCACGACTTATATTTACGAGGGACATTCCAGGATAGCATAGCACGGGCAGGGATGATGCCCCTGTGGCGATTGCTTGCTCCAGTGTTACCGAACATAAGGAGAAATATGACATTAATGTCTCGGACACTCTTTGATCCCTATTTCCTTAATCATTCGGATCCGTGGGAAGCATAGCACGGGGAAGGATGATGCCCCTGTGGCGATTGCTTGCTCCAGTGTTACCGAACATAAGGAGGAAAATGCTCTTAATGTCTCGGACACTCTTTAATCCTTATTTCCTTGATCATTCGGATCCGTGGGAAGCATAGCACGGGGAGGGATGATACCCCCGTGGCGATTGCCTGCTCCAGTGTTATCGAACATAATGAGGAAAATGCCCTTAATGTCTCGGACACTCTTTGATCCATATTTCCTTGATCATTCGGATCCGTGGGAAACATAGCACGGGGATGGATGATACCCCCGTGGCGATTGCTTGCTCCAGTATTACCGAACATAAGGAGGAAAATGCCCTTAATGTCTCGGACACTCTTGATCCCTATTTCCTTAATCATTCGGATCCGTGGGAAGCATAGCACGGGGAGGGATGATACCCCCGTGGCGATTGCTTGCTCCAGTGTTACCGAACATAAGGAGGAATATGCCCTTAATGTCTCGGACACTCTTTGATCCTTACTTGATCACTCGGATCCAGGAGAAGTATAGCCCGGGGAGGGATTGTGCCCCCGTAGCGTATGCTTGCTCCAGCGTTGTAAGGATGAGCCCTCAAACGATACGCAGGTTCCATGGAGACCTGAAGTATAGAGGATGTGCCATTACCATTCTAAACGCTCTTTGATCCAAATCCTGGTTCGCCGGGACGCTGAATTGAAAGGTTCAGAATTGTGTTTTGGAGGCCTCGGACAGGACGATGTTTTGAGGTTCAGAATTGTGTTTTGGAGGCCTCGGATAGCTGTTGTTTTAGGGTAAGTGATTAAGTCACCCCAATTTCATGATTTTATTTTCCAAAATTTTGTTTTTGTTTTCATTAGGTCTCGCAAGGGGACGCCCGCGCCAAATCTAATAGGGCTTCAAAGGTGGATTCACTTCCCTTCTGAATAAGTCCCAAGGATTAACCGACTCGGGGCTGGATTCGTTCCGTCGAGGGCACCTGGTTAATCGGCTCGGGGCTGGATTTCGTTCCGTCGAGGCCACTTGGTTTCTCTCAGCTCGGGGTCGGGTTATGTCCCACCGAGTCCGTCCTTTTGGTCTGGGGACGCAACATTCCCCCAGAGCCAAGTGATTCTTTCCGGCTCGGGTCTGCTCTTGTACCGCCGAGACCGATGTTTCTTTCCGGCTCGGGTCTTCTCTTGTACCGCCGAGACAGATGTTTCTTTCCGGCTCGGGTATGCTCTTATACCACCGAGATTGATGTTTGTTTCAGCTCGGGGCTGGATTTCGTTCCGCCGAGACCACTTGTTTATTCGGCTCGTGTCTGGATTTCGTTCCACCGAGGCCACTTATTTATTCTGCTCGGGGCTGGATTTCGTTCCTCCGAGGCCGCTTGGTTATTCGGCTCGGGGCTGGATTTCGTTCCGTCGAGGCCTTATGATTTATTCAGCTCAGGGTCGGGTTAGGTCCCACCGAGTCGGCTTCTTTGGACTGGGGATGTAACATTCCCTCAGAGCCAAGTCTTTCTTCAGCTCGGGGTTGGGATACGTCCCACCGAGAGACTTATCATCGGCATGGGATCGGAGCATCTCCCCCATGGTCGGCCCTCTATTGGTCTGGGGAGGTGACATTCCCCTAGAGCCAAATGTTCTTCTCAGCTCGGGGTCGGGTTACGTCCCACCGAGTTGATCGTCATCAACATAAGGGCAAAGCATTTTCTCCACGGGTAGATATCGGGATCCTCGTTGACTGAGCACATGAAGGTGGCAGGAAGGACCAGATTTGCAGCCAAGACATTTTTCTCTGCGGTTCCTGGAGTGACCACCGACGGATTCATCGGCACACCATCTTTTTTTTATAGTTCCTGGCATCAACTCGCAAACTCGTTTTTACCGAGAACTATGGGATAGATGTTGATGGTGTTTTTTAAGCACTATGATATTTAAGCAGTACGGCAGGGGTAAAAGGGTAACTCTCAATACCGACCCGACCACATGTGTTAGGGGCTGAGCACTTATGATCGGTAACCCGACCACTTTGGTTCGGATGACCGAGCATTATCAGATCGGTAGCAGCATTCTCAGCTCAAATGACCATCATGACCGACCTCATAAAGACCGAGCATATGGCGAGACATGCTCCAGAAGATAAGATACCCTATTCTTACGGATAAGATGACAAGTTGTCTTATTTTCATAGGGAAAACTGTGTGAGTCAGAGTCATAGTAGGATAAAGAAAGTAAATGTAGTTTTTGATTAGGAATCCTTATGGGAAAAGGAAATTGTTTCAACTAGGAAATTCTTGTAGGAGAAAGAATCTGATTTCTACACTATTATAAATAGAATAGGGAAGTGTGTGTAAGGAGCATGAGAATCAAGATCAAGATCATTACGATCAGACTTGTAAACACAAGAAAAGTAGAGCAAGCATATTTCAGTAATAAAAGTATCACCCGTTCTGTGCCCGTGGACGTAGGTTGGATCTGATCCGCCGAACCACGTTAAATCTCCTTGTTGATTGGTGTATTTATCTGTCTTTTGCTAAATTTACTTTTGGTTCCCCCGTAACCGAATAAATTCACTATTGAGGGAGAATTGTCTCGGGAGTAATATTCTCATATTGCCCTGAGACCAAAATCAGCCGTAAACAAACTATTAATAACTAATATTGAATTTCATGAATAACCTACCTTTTTTCCTCTACCAGAAAGGAAAAAACTATAATTTTGCCCATTTCGTTGCACACGTGACTTTGTGTTTCTTTACAAAATACAAGAAGTCACATTGCGATGGATACATCCCAACAACTAAATTTAATGGTATTATTAAATAGAGTGACACACAGAAACATAGGTTTGCAAAAATAGAGCCTATACTAATTTAAATAACACAATTATCAATGTAGTCTTAGAGTTTTTTATAAACGAAAAATAGTAGCTATCACCTACTCATTTCATGCCAAAATAAAAAGATCAATTATATTATAAAATAATTACAGATTCCCTATTGAACTAAACTTTATATATAATTTATTTCTTAATTGTAATTGATATATATTGGATAAAAATTTATATATAATTGAATTGTAAACGTTAATTATAATTAACACATAAGTGAGACAAGATTATAAAAAATTAATATATATCATATCCAAATATTTTAATTTCACATAATTTATTTCAAGATAAGTGTCCACAAGTTACATAAAAGTGTATCTAAGGGGTGTGACTTGGTGGTATAGAGCTCAGGATCTCACCTTGAAGTCTTGAGTTCGAATCCAGAGAGTCCGTTTCTTGTAAGAGCTTGGGACAGTCAGGGATTTTATATGCTCTGTTAAAGCCCAAAATGGATGATTTGACGGCGGAGTTTCCAACGATTCCAAAAAAAAAAAAAAATCTTACATAAAAATATTTAATTGAACATTATAATTATTGTAACGATAAAATAAAAGCTATAATTTAAATGAGAAATATCTCTATTCATTATCTTATCGTTGATAGAAAAAGGAGTTGCTTTACAACCAAAAAAAAAAAAGGTTCAACTTGAGTAGGTATAGTATGTAATATTTATCATTGTAAATAGAAGAAGCACCTTTATCACGTGCTTTTTTAATAAAAAAAATTAGGAAAATATAATTATTTAGTCCATCAGACCCGCCACACGGCAGCCAATATAGCGATACTATGTGCGCCGCACCCGCACGAAGAGAGAGAATTTTAAATGACACAAGACTACCCTTGATTAAGTTATATATGAAAATATTTAAAGTTTTAAATAAGTTTAGCTTTACATCCAAAATTTTAATTGTTATATTAATTTATATTTTTAAGTGTAAATTAACATATTAAGTGATATATTTTATAATTGAAATTTTGAATATAAATCAAACTAAAAAATATAAATTAATATATTGACTTGAACTTTCAATATAAAATTAAATTTATTTAATTTTTTTCACGTAATTCAATACCTAACGGAATCTTCAATTAGAGGTCAAAGCCAAATATATAACCAAAAAATTTGCTTTCATAAATTTCCATGAACCATGACCGTTAGATCATGTCGTCGAGTTGTGATGCATGAGTATACGGCCGAGACCTGCTTATATTTCATTCAAGTTGACGTGTAAGTGTAAACAATGTAGACCAACTCAGGTGCGCCACACCGAGTGACTGCGTCCAAGGTTACAATAGTAATTTAAACTGTACGAGATTGTGTCTCAAGAGTCTGTGACATGCGGCTAGATTTTCCCCGCTCCTGTAGTCGCTGCCTAATCTGATCAATCACCCCCCAAAAAAATCATTTTACAGCTTAAAGGTTACCAATTATGTTTCGCCACGTCATCAAAACACCTGGCCTATGGTACAGATAGGAACACCAGAAACACTTCGTTACTTGCACTTTCGGGGTTTGTCTGCTTGCTGACTGCTGAGAGCTGATCTTAAATAATATAAATAAATAAATAAAATAAAATAAAAATTCCAATAGCGGTGCAATTTTGAAGTCAAAATATCCCTTTGAAGTGATTCAAGTGTGATCCGGTTCAGGATTAACTCATCTTCAAACTCCTCGTTCTGGTCAGCACCGAGCGGCGTCGTTTCGAGCTTCGATTTGGTGTTTCTAGTTAACGCCGTATCGATCTCAAGTTTCGACGCTTCCTTTTCCATATGACTATGAGCCTTGAGTGAAAGACTTTCTCTGCAATTCGTCTAGTTCTGATTTTCATTTTTGTAATTTTAATTTGTTCAAAACGATGCAAGCAGGTAATTCTATAATGCTCATGGTTTGTTCTTTGAAAAAAAAAATTGTTAATTTTAGTCCTTGCGTTTGATTACGTACACTTAGAGCTAAAATTTACTTTGAAAGCACATCCAAAACTATGTCGTTTACTGTAAAGTTAGTTTCATATGAGATCTGTTTTTGGTGTATGATTGCAGGATATGATGTTGACAGTTTATTTACAGAAGCACAAACGCGTTGGCTGAAGCCTGCGGAGGTGCTGTTCATATTACAAAATCATGAGAAATACGAGTTCACGCAGGAGCCACCTAAAAAACCAACTAGTAAGATTCGTGCTCATTGTATTGAATTGAAGCAATTCATTTTCAAGTTTCTCGTTTGTCAATATTGCTTCATTTTTTCATCAGGTGGATCTTTGTTTCTGTTTAATAAGAGAGTCCTTCGGTTTTTCCGTAAGGATGGTCATAATTGGCGTAAAAAGAAGGATGGGAGAGCAGTCGGGGAAGCGCATGAAAGGCTTAAGGTTCCTAATTAGTTGGAAATGTTTTCTCTGGAGATTGTCGTTTATTTATTTGCTTTGTTGACAAATACACATGGATTACATGACTTTGATAGGTGCTGAGAATTAATTGTGTTGCATGATAAAACTTCTCATAATTCACAAGTTATGTTCACCTTTGTTGTATGGAAAGAAAAAGGTCATTCATATGAAATTTTTGGCTTACTTTCTGCACTGGAGGGGCTATATGATAAATCTTCTCCGAGACCTTTAAAT
Source organism: Zanthoxylum bungeanum (assembly GCA_019454045.1). Lineage (NCBI taxonomy): Eukaryota > Viridiplantae > Streptophyta > Magnoliopsida > Sapindales > Rutaceae > Zanthoxylum > Zanthoxylum bungeanum. The sequence continues at coordinate 157,133 of SKCR01023785.1, forward strand.
TCTCTCCATTTGTCTATTCTGGAGATCTTTTTTTTTCAACAATATAAGTGGATTTCATTTCCCTGATATGTAAATTCGTGTTCAAATTCTGGATAAATTACGTAAAAGAACCTGATGGTTCATGTTCTAGTTGTAGAATGCTCTTAACAGTGGCATTATGAAATGGAAGTACTCTATTAAACTGGTTTAGAAGCTTAGGTTGAAAGGGACTTGTGTATCCTGCACAAAGTTACTTTTTGAAGTAATTGTTTGTCTCATTGCACTTCAGTTTTGTTCTGAGAACAGCGGTATTCTGTGTGTATTGTTTGGTTCAGTCTGAGGGATGACATTTTATCTTCGTGATTAGGTTGGAAATGCTGAAGCTTTAAATTGTTATTATGCACACGGTGAGCAGAATACCAACTTTCAGAGGCGTAGTTATTGGATGCTGGATCCGTAAGTTCAGTTATATTGTTATGTTTGTTGTCAAAAGAAAAGAAAAAGTGTTTGTTTGTGAGATTTATATATTCTCATATAAAGAATGAAATTTTATATTTTCTAAATTTTAATTCCCACTGGGATGAGGAAAAGTCCTGCTTCATTGAAGTTTCTATCACTTTGTTGCATTTCAGTCCAAGGAACAATGTGGAATGGTGATTTACATAATTTTACTTAGCAGGGATATCTTCTGATAATTACTTTCTTGGCCAGGGCATATGAGCATATTGTCCTTGTTCACTACAGAGAGATAACGGAGGTGAGCTTTTATGAATCTGAATGAAGGCAAATAAGATCTTACCGTACCTTTAGTCTTACATCTGTATATAATCTTTTATAATCACAATATAAACCCTGTTGTTGTTGTCATTGTTTAAAGCCGTAGACTGATCATTCTATCATATTATTTTTTCCATTCCTTCGGACCCAAGTTTTTTTCAGCTGAATATTGCCTGCCCTGATCAGATAGGCAGCCTATTTTGAATCCAAGTACTGCTTTTCAATTAGCTGCATCTGAAATTCCACCCTTCAGGGAATCATTTACATAGGAATGTTTCGCCGTTGTGATTGATATTGGAGTGAGATTGAGTTGGTTTTACCATGAAGTTTCTTACCGTGGGGACTTTTGGTTCCCAATCATATCATCTGTAGATCAGGATCCTTTATTCATCTTCCATTGGCAATAGCAGCTGGTGATGAATAGCCTGAGCTTTAGACTAACTTCGTTTGTCGCATTTTGTTGGTACAGGGAAGGCCTAGTCCTGGATCTGTTGCAGTATCACCGGGAGCTTCTTCTACTTCCATTATGAGTCCAACGTCTTACGCTACTCAAAATCCAGGCTCTACCTCTGTAAAAAGTGATTTCTACGAACCATATCAGAGTTTATCTAGTCCAAGTTCCGTAGAGATTACTTCTGAGATAGGCAGCAAGGATAATGGAGTTGATAGTATAGGAGGATCGACTAGTTCTGAAGCTAAGGTTAATCAAGATTTAGCTTTACGGAAGCTTGAGCAGCAGTTAAGTTTGAACGATGACATGTTTGAAGAAATTGATTCACTCTCCAGGCAGGATCGGGAATGCAAAAGCAATATCTCTCAGCAGGACCAGTTTGGAGCTTTTCTGCAAAGCCCAGAATTTGGTGTCCAAGAGGAATACAAAGGTGCACATGCTGGATTCCAAGATCATTCAAATAATCTCGTGCTGCATCAGGATGCAGGTTGGTTAAGTTGTGTTATATGTTATGTGCTCAAAGTTGTCAAAATGTATTACTAGTTTTGAAATTTCTTAAGGACTGTTTGGTTGTGTTTCATCTAGTCGTACTATATCATATATTTTCTGATATGTTGTTTGATATTGATGATCTTTGTTGCTGAATCTGTCAATCTGATGGGATTTTATTTCTTCTTATTTGATACTTTAGACCATCATTGGCTTGTGGAATTTGTGAAACTGTTGTTGAACATATGAACTTCTAAAATTCAGTGTGTGCTTACTGTAGTTGAACCAGAATTATGGAAATAAAAACCATTTCATTGAAGCAATCAAGCAGCTTCCTCTGTTTTCTTTCCCTTTTTTTTTCTCCTTTGTTTTCACATTCACTATATTGATTACCTTTGTTCTTAATCGAATTTTAATTACACTAATCAGGAAAAGTAGCTGGAAACTGCTTCTGATGGGTTTCTTTCTATAGGAAATGATGGGAAACTTCTTCAGCAATTCTATGGACATGGTTATGCTGATGGAAGTAAAGGACCTTTATCTTGGAAAGACATGCTGGAGTCATGTGAGAATTCATCAGGTGTTGAGACCCAGGTAACACATTTGTTATTTTGAATGGCAGTGAAAGAAAGTAAAATGAAATTACCATTATCTTAGAGGTTATGTTATCTTGTATTATGGTGTACTGTCGTTTTCTAAAATTATTCTTTTAGTTATTTTTGGTAATTCGCCTTGGTGTTATTTGTGCGGATAACACCAACCTCCAAATAATTCTCTGTTTCAAAGCTAATTGGGTTACTTGAAAATTACTTCTTGTAGCTTTAGCAATTCTTCTACTAATTATTTCATGCTTAAAATAGGAGAAGCAGCTATCTTCTTCTTGGAGTGGACCAGTTGAAGAGCAGGAACACTCCTTTTGGCCAAATTTCAATGGGTCTAATGTCGAACATTGTATGATTTCCCTCTGTTCTTTATAATGTTCAATTATTTAGCTTTCGGCATCTCTTTAATTTTTTTCAAGCTCTGACACTCTCCTGTATTGCCAGCTTCTTTGTTGCTGCCCCAGGGGAAAAAATTTGAAATTACTGAATATTCATCCGTAGTAGGAGCTCAACAAACCAATTCCAATTACACAACATTGTTTGATCAAGATCATATTGGAGTGCCTCTGGAAGAAGATTTGAGATTGACTGTTGCTCAAAACCAGAAGTTTGCAATTCGTGAAATATCTCCTGACTGGGGTTATGCCAATGAAGCTACAAAGGTATAGCTCATGGAAAGAAATGACAATCCATGTATTGTCCTTTCTTTCGGAAAGATTTATTATGCTTCATTATGTAGATCGTAGTATATTTTCAATAATGGATCTCTTGATTAGTTAGTGAACCTACTTCCCTTTTTTTTCCATTTGAACTTTCCTGCGTTCACGAAAGCAATTGTAATAAGTAACTTATAAAAGTTGAACAGGAATATTTAACCTGGTCTATTGACCACTGATAGAAGATCCTCTTGCTAGACTCACTTTTTGTCATGATAAGTAGGATCGGCGAAGTTCAAGTGCTTACCATCCTGACTTTAGATGATTATCCATAGTCACCTCTCTCTCATTCTGGTGGTTGTCCCGTGGGGGGTAGGTGCGGTTACGAATAAATAGGACGAGGTTAAGCAGGACCAGAACCAAGGCATATCCTTGTCACATCCAACCCTTCTACAACTACAGCCAATCCCCGTAGTCATCCTCCTCCTCAATACAGATGTTTCAGAAGCCAAACAAGCTGGTTCACAAATTGCCACATTCAAATATTAGTGATGGATGCCGCTTAGTAGGAATTGTTTGACCCCTGGATAGGTTTTTAGTTAAATTGTTTCATTGCTTACTGAATGCAAAAAATAGGCATTTGGTCAATGCTGAGACAAACTCCAAGCGACTTTTCCCTTGAAGATGAAAAGGAAATGAATAACAAAAAACAATCAACTTAATGTGGTTGGCTTGCCGAGGTGGAATATATAGAAGGGAGACCTTGTTTTCCTGAACTAAATAACAAGAGGCGCATGAACTTTTTGGGTGCTCTCACCTGGGATTCTTGAAAGCCCTTAATTTCGTCAGTGGAAATAGAGTTACCACCCAGTATCCTGTGGATTTTTGTCCTACAGTGTTTGGCCCTGATTCTCGGCTTGGTATAAATCTGATTGTGCCAATGATACTAAGACCTCTTGGCTCAGTACTATTAAATCAGATTCGGGTTCACTTGATTTTTCATCTTTTTGGGGTTATATTTTTGTTGATGCATCTGTTGTTTTCGTCTTGTTTTCTCTGACAAAAGTTTGTTAAGACATTGAATCTGAATTTAATCAATGCAGGTCATCATTGTTGGATCTTTTCTCTGTGATCCGTCAGAATCTGCATGGTCATGTATGTTTGGTGACACTGAAGTGCCTCTTCAGATCATTCAGGACGGTGTTATCCGTTGCGAAGCTCCTCCTCACCTTCCTGGAAAGGTCACTCTGTGCATAACTTCCAGCAATCGGGAGTCTTGCAGTGAAATCAAAGAGTTTGACTATCGAGTCAAGACTAGTAGTAATACTCATGATAATTGGTCCCAAAGAGAAGCCACTAAGAGCCGTGATGAACTTTTGCTACTTGTCAGATTTGTGCAAATGCTTTTGTCTGATTCATCGGTGGAGAAAGAAGATGGGGTAGAGTCAGGATTTCAACTATTGCGAATAATGAAAGCCGATGATGATTTGTGGGGACAAGTCATAGAATCTCTTTTAATTGGTAGCGGTACTTGTCCGGATACTATTGATTGGCTTCTGCAAGAGGTTCTGAAAGACAAGCTGCAACAATGGCTATCTTCCAAATCCTTGGGAGAATCTGATCAGTCAGGCTGTTGCTTGTCCAAGAAAGAGCAAGGGATAATACACATGGTTGCTGGATTGGGCTATGAGTGGGCCTTAAACTCAATTCTTAGTTGTGGAGTGAGTATAAACTTCCGGGATATTAATGGGTGGACAGCTCTTCATTGGGCTGCACGTTTTGGAAGGTAAAGTAAAAATCTATTTGATGTGTACACATTTATTTAGATGCTTATCTATGTGTAAACAAATTACGTGGAAGCAATACTGTATTACTTATGCATATCTATGCTGTTCTTCTGTAACAGGGAAAAAATGGTTGCAGCTCTTTTAGCTTCTGGTGCATCAGCTGGGGCCGTGACAGATCCCAATGCTCAGGATCCAATTGGTAGAACCCCTGCATCCATTGCTGCCTCCAGTGGGCACAAGGGACTTGCAGGTTACCTTTCAGAGGTGGCACTTACAAGCCATCTTTCCTCCCTCATTCTGGAAGAAAGTGATCTTTCTAAAAACTCTGCTGAGATTCAAGCAGAAATAACTGTGAATAATGTCTCAAATGGTAACCTTTCTACCAGTGAGGATCAGCTTTCACTCAAAGATACCTTGGCTGCAGTTAGGAATGCAGCTCAGGCTGCTGCACGCATTCAGTCTGCTTTCCGGGCACACTCTTTCAGAAAGCGACAACAATCGGAAGTTGCAGCTACTGGTGCTAATATAGATGAGTATGGTATCAATTTAGATGACATTCCAGGGCTTTCAGCTATATCAAAACTGGCCTTTCGTAATGTTCGTGATTACCATTCAGCGGCTTTATCTATCCAGAAGAAATATAGAGGATGGAAAGGTCGCAAAGATTATCTGGCAATTCGTCAGAAAGTTGTCAAGATACAGGTATTTCATTTCCTGCTATAATTACTCAAATTTTCTCACATAACATGTTAGAAATGGAATCTCATCTAGGCTGAAGTGCTAATGTCTGATGTCAAAGTCATACCACCCACAGATTAATCAAGTGATACATGGAGTTTTTTAATCTCATGCCCTCCTGCTTCTCCAATTTTTTTCCATAAATGGGAAACGTGCACACAGGGTTTGAAATTAAGATTTATTTATCAATTATTAGTGGAATGGGAAAGATGATCTACAATAGTATTTACTTGAATCTTTTTGCAGGCTCATGTGAGAGGTTATCAAGTTAGGAAGAAGTGCGAGGTAACATGGGCTGTGGGAGTTCTGGAGAAGGTTATACTACGGTGGCGGCGGAAAGGAGTTGGTTTGCGAGGTTTTCGGCAAGAGATAGAGTCCAATGATGAAAGTGAAGATGAAGACATTCTCAAAGTTTTTCGCAGACAGAAAGTGGATGCAGCCATTGAGGAGGCTGTCTCACGAGTATTGTTCATGGTTGAATCACCTAATGCACGTAACCAATATCGCCGGATGCTTGAAAAATACCGACAAGCTAAGGTCAGTAGAGAAACATTTAAGTGAAGGAATGTCCATGGGCTCATCTAATTATTCATAACCTATCTGAAATTAAGCCTAAAACTTACCTCTAAACATCAGTTGATTATGCCGTCCATGCTACCAACATTGAGCATGGGTACATGAGTGCTGATATTTTTTACCAAGTAAGATAAATTGTCCTGGTTACAACTTCGGTTGGCACAATCTTGTCCCTAGAAGATAACCTACATCTATTCTGCACTGCTTTTTTATCTGTATCCATGTGTTTGAAATTCCGTTAATCCAATTCTGTCATACCTAACTTCGAAATTAAGTCTGGGGTTGGTGTGGCAGTGCTTTTGTCAATCTTTTCACCCCATAAGCTACCTTAGAATAGTACTTATTTATCCTCTTATAAATGTACCGAAATAGGACTTGCATACAATTCATTATTGTCATGCCATGCCAACATGAGAAATAATCTTGGCCACCATATGATGGTTTACAAAATCAAAATCCATGTGATCAGACCTAACATTTTCTGTAATTATTCTACATTTATTTCCGTGGTCAATAGTGTTTGATCAAGTCCAACCTGCCAAAATCATGTTATATAGTAGATTATACAAACATACAGTCATACTAGTGATCTAAGTAATGGATCGACATCCTCATAGTAGAGCATTGTAGCTAGGAAGTTGGACTTATAATTCAAGTATATGATCATGAAGGACGGATCACTTTACTTTTCTGGAAAATCAGGTGGCTGTCAACTTTTCGAAAATGACCATTTCAATTGTGTTTCCTGATATATTCAATTGTTCTTGCAGGCTGAAATGGGTGGATCGAGTGAAGCAGCGGCTGCATTATTTGCTAGTGAAACTGTCGATATGGATGATGATGATTCATACCGATTCAAGTAGAACCGAATCCTTGCCATCCTAATTTGTGTACACCTTTGGCTTCACTATTTTTTAGCTTGTACTGCGACATGATCATTGTATAGAGTCTGTATATAGTGCTATGTGTTTGATTATATTTGGTAGTGATTCTCATTGATAAATTACATGTTTCCATGTTTGATTATATTTGGTCAGATAAGGGCGATAGCATTTGAGAGTTTGTCTTCTTATTTTTGAATTTTGCAACTAACAATTTTTCCTTGTCTTTAAACAATCATCTCGTAAAAACAAATTGGAAATAGACTCAGATTGATCACTGTTTTTTGCTTTTAAAATTTTAAAAATCTTCTTCTCTTACAATTCACAAATTTAAATGTGATTTCCGCTTCATTTAGGCCCTCTTTGATAGTGTATTTGATTGGTTGTGAGCTACAAAATATTGTAATTTTTGTCCAAAAAAATTGTAAATTTTTATTATTTAATTTTTATATATCACCATCTATGTCTATCAATTTCATTTTTCATAACCATACCAAACAAAACCTTACCTTAACGATGCTTGCAAACTCTAGAATATTTGCCCCGGTGATTAGTGAACGTGAAAAATCCATGGGCCCCACATATTAGTTTGCTATAATTGGGGAGACGATAGGCACGAATGCCACGTGTTTCCCAAAAAAGGTAAGCTCGTTAAAAAGGGTTTGGACTTTGGTTCTTATTAGCGATCAAAATTGGAACTGAAAGCAAGATCAAGAGCCAAGAGGCAGTATGGAATCAGAAGGCAAAGTAGAGCTAATCAATCTGACAGAGAGGAAGAACAACAAAGATGCGTCAGCTCAGGACGATGATCAGCTTCTGCTCTCTAACTTGCTTTCTCAGGTTCTATTAATAACTTGAAACCACTGGCATCACTTGCTATTTTATTTCTTTTACACTTTGGGTTATGTTATGAAGTCTGGTTCCTGATTTTGCAAGTCTATAGGTTTTTGAAAGATAGGAAATAAAAAGCTTGAATTGGATTCAAAATGGGTTCCTTCTTGTGTCAGTTGGTTCTTGTTTTCTTAGCTTTCAGATTAATTCTTTGATTGTTCATGGGACTTGCTGTAAAAATGGGTCATATTGGGTTTTTCTTGTACTGAGTTTTACAACCTCCAAGATCATATTTGCAATAAATATAGAGTAAGTTTGCAATGTATCCCCTTGTTTTGGCTATATTGCTTATTTAGTACTGGGATGTTCTTTCAACATACAGTAGTTTTACAATTGTGTTCCATTTTTCTAAAGGACAGTCTTAAGGATGCACATAATATAACTGATTTTCAAAAATTTACTAGTCTTCACCCTGTTGTTTCCATATTTCTTTTCTGTTGGTACAGGCACCATCAGTTTAATCTAGGGCCAGTCTTTGTTTCTATGTATCGTCAAGGCACTACAGTATACAGATTGTCTTGTTGAATGAATTATTTCAATATAATGGGAGTGGTTTTATGTTTAAGATGAATCTTACCTCTTCTTGATTCGCATTAATCAAGTGTGATAAAATGTTTTTATTTCTATTTCATAATTCTTCCAGCTTAAACGCTTTTCAAAATGTATATCTAATGTAATTAATTTAGCTGTGCCAATTTTATTTGATCGGATTGTTTGTAACAGCACTGTAGAGATTAAATAGCGAGTCAAATATGTTATCATTAGCATATATGAGTTTACTTCGAATTTAGCTTAAGAGAACAGAGGATGGTAGACAAATTTATGTGCCTGTACTTTCTATTGGTGGTAGGAATTGTTAGGAGGAGACGGGGTCCTTGAGCATCCTGGAGGAATAACAGGACAAGAGGAGGCAACTTCCTCTGCTGTTGGTGAAGTGGATACTGAGGGTGAGAATGCGAGTCAGGCTGGTGGCGACGGTGCTGAGATTAGTAGAGAGGAGATCATCAGAGAGCTTAGGCATGTAAAGAAACAGAACATTATAACTCATTGTCTTCTTTCGGTTATGATTGTCGTCACTTTTGCCTGGCAACTATCTGAGGTCCAATTGATTTTGAAAGTTAGAGATGGAGTCAAACACCCTTTTAAAGCTGTTGGGAGTATGCTCACTGGGATGTTTAAACGTCCTCGGACCAATGGCCAGGATGCGGACGAACGTCACCAGATTGAACCTCGTCATCTCAAAATGCCAGAGCTACCTCGTATGGAATTTCCAGAATTAGGAATGAATGGTGAAAGACACTGAAACCATTGTGATGTTTGGCATTAGATGCCGAAAACAATTTGGCTTGATTATTCTGTTACTGTTTCAATGTATTTGAGGGGAGTTGTCTGGCTGCCTCTTCTCCTCATTCGTTAAAAAATCAAGTGTATCATCGTAATTCTTGTGATCAAGTGTTGGTACTTTTTTTTAATTGAACTTTGATTGTGGAATTGAGTTCTTAATGGCTATCCAATGGAGATGGTTTCGGTTTGGTTGAATCTTAAAATTTAATTTAAAATTAGGACTAAAATTAAATAGATTTCAATTTTTAAGTGTATAATATAATTTTTATATATATTTTTTATCATTTATTAATATGATTCAATTTTAGGAACTAACTTAAGCCGATGCAGCCCCCGCTACCCAAAAAACGTAATCGAACAACAATTGCGCAATTATTTGTGATTCATTTCACCAAAATCAACCAGAAAGTCCTCAGATGTCCAATACCCACGAAAGCATCTTTCACTGCCTCAATCAATCACAGCAAATATGTCTCTCGATTAAAATTCAGAAAAGGCACAAGGGAACATTAAACATAACCAACCAAAACAGTTTTCATTTAAATGTTTAAAATTCAACAGAGATGAGAAAACATGTTTCAGTCCTTCAGGGGTTGCAGCCCTTTTCAATCAATCCTCCCGAATTCATGCGTAGTTCAACCTGAATATGTCGTTAAACACATAAAAGCTTCCCTGAGGTGTAGGCATCAAATGGAACATCTGGAAACAGAAGGGTGACCGTAATTATTGGTTAGCAGCGATAGCAACACCAAATAAAAACAAGACATAAACCACACAAATGCAGGCAACAAACAATAAACAACATACAAAGATGTCTTGAAGCAAAACATAATGGCCACATCAAAATGACTGATATAATGATAACTGAAAGACAGATAGATAGAGAGAGAGAGAGAGAGAGAGAACACATAAGCTAGCCATCACTGCCTCCTTATCATGAAAGAAGACAGTATATGTTCATAGTAAAACTCTTACACATCTCAGGCCCAGTATAAAGAGCTTAATAGATGTTCTTTGGATCACAAAACAATAGCAAGAATAAATCTCGTCACAATTTCACCACATAGGAAGCAAACATGGATACCTGGAAATACATTGCGTGGACAAGCTATAATAGCATTCACAAGGTAAACTGGAGTTATTCCAGAATGCAAGATGCATAAAATCACCAACATCCTCCAAATAACTTTGAAACTCAACAGTTCAAGGTGGTTGCAGTTCTCTAACCTTAGCTACCCCCCAATCACTACTTCATGCAACCAATGTTTAAAAATACGGGGCGGCGCCTCGAGGCGGCCGGCCATTGAGGCGCGAGGCGGACCTCCTCGAGGCGGTGAGGCGGGCGCCTCGATCCGGAAATCGGAAAAATAATTCAAAATACATTCATTTCTTCATAATTCATAGTATGTTCAAAAAACTATTGATAAGTAATCCAAAATACATTACTTTCTTCATAATTCATAGTATGTTCAAAAAATTATTGATAACTAATCCTTAAATAAACTATCATTAGTGTCTAGCGGCATGAAGCTTGGGTCAAAATCTCTGTCATGAACCTGAAGTTCTGACACGACAATTCAATCTGCTAAGACTGCTATAAACAATTAACCTTTAATTTTAGACAAATAAAACATTAAATTCTACCCCTAGCTCAAGCTAATTGTTGCTGGAGACATTGAATCAAACAACTTGCATTAAGACACAGGGAAACCAGGACATTTTAGTTGATGATGCAACATAAGCCATACGTAATTTTATCACATATAAATGAAGAGAAAAAAGTAAGCAACAATATCAACATAGGCTGCAGAGGCTTACGCCGAGAGAGAAAGACATAGCAACAATATCAAAATGTAAGCAACAATATCAACAAATGAGAGAAAGTCATTGCAGAAGGCTTACGCCGAGAGTGAGAGAGCTTGCAGAGGCTGAGAACAAGAGAGGTTGGATCGCCGAGAACAGGAGATGTAGTCGCCGAGAACAGGAGATGCAGCAGAGACGAAGCCGAGAGAGATATGCGACCAAACGACGAGGGAGATGAAGCCCAAAATTGAAACCCTAATCTTGATTTGGGTTTTTATTTTATTTTTTTTCATTTTGTCAACTGAAACGACGATGTTTTGGAAGCCCAAAACGTCGTCGTTTCAGTTTAGAAATTTTAAAATTAAAAAAAAAAAAAAAAAAAAATCTGCTGGCACCAGCAGAAGGCGGCCGTTTCGAAAAAAAACGCATAAGGCGGTCGCCTCAAGCGTTTTTTTAAACAATGCATGCAACTAACAGTGACTACGCAAATAGACTGTCAGGGAACTACTTGATTTTCAACAATATAACAGTCCAACGACTGTGTGTATCCTTTCTCACTGGCACTGCAGTGAGAAATTGGCATTAGGATGCAAGGAAATATTAAAAGCGGCATGCAATTTATATAGCAGGTATGAAGAGATGTTTCACTCTTCCAATTTCAAGGATCGAAAATTAAATTACAAAAGCTGTCATACTTTGTAATAACAACGAACCAGCTATCGAAACAAGTGGGCAAAACCTTTCCAACCATAGCATAAGGAACCTACATCTCACTTTTTTGTTGCAGCAAGAAAATCAACAAATAGCAATCTTCACATCTGGGGGTTAGTTGCTGAACATTAATAAGAAATAAACAATGCGTGCAAACACTGTCAACAAGATAAAGAATGTTTAGAACGGAAAAGCAATGAACAAACCAAATCCATTACAAAATCAATAATATCATACAATGCAATGAAGTCGCATCAGGAGTATCCTTCAAATCTAAATATAAAAGAAAAATACTATTTCAAAATCAAGCCCTAAAAAGTCATACATTAGGAAAAAAAATTATCATGAAACCTCTGCAATTAGAGGCAAAAGGTCTATTAAATAAATGTAACAAATTATCAAAAATAAACCGGAAGATACATACTTAATAAAAATAATAAGCCAAAAAAGAAAACCTAGATGTAGCCTTCAAATCCATTACAATATCATACAATAGGTACCAGATAGAGAGAGAGAGAGAGAGAGAGAGTAAAGACCTGGCTGAACTTCAGAGCATGCTGTTCACCGGAGAGTTGGAGAATACCGGAGACGAAAACGAGCATGCCGCCGGCAGGTCCAGAGGGCTGGCAATCAACGGTGGTGATGGAGTGGTGGCACTGCTGAAAGGGAAGACTGGTGAGCTTGGCCACGATGTTTGACGAGCCTTTGACTTTTTGACCTTCAAAAGTCAACATGGAACCTTCTTGATAGAGATTAGCAAGGCCCGCACGATTCGCATCGAACGTCGTGTAGTAGTGCTCCACGAAGGCTTTAGCCACTGCGCCTGGATCCATCTCATCAATTCCAATAATTTTTTTTATTATAGTGATTTTTCTTTGGTTTCGGTCAAATAGATCAACGGCTGAGATTTTAAATTGAGTCGCTACGGGTTTCATCAAGGGGTCTTCGGGTTTCATCATAATCGGTATTCGGAATTATGAATCATTTGACATGTAATTGAGGAAGATTTTTTCATCTCGAATAAAAATATGAATGAGATTCCTTCAATTTTAATATAAAATATCTCAAAATCTTAATCGATAGTTAGGATTCTCAATCCTTCGATCCGTAATTCAAGATAATTTTTCGTCTCGATTTAAAAAATCATGCCGCAGACAAGACCCATCCCGATTCAGCACTACTATCATTTGTATCTGATTCTTGACTAATTACAAATTCAAAGTCGAAAATAATGGGATTGCCCAAATTCGATTACACAGTGGCTATACTTGTTAAGCAAGTTTCTACTAGTGCTACATCTCTTTGCATTGCATGTATGGAATTAATAAGAGAATGAAAAAGAAAAGCAATTATAAATAAATACTTGTCAATAAATTTTACTTCACAGTGATAAATATACAAATGATGTATTCTCCCCTTGTTGCTGAGAAGCTCATCTTCAATCCTTTCAACTGAATCAGTGTTTACGATATGATACACAAAGCATATTCACAGAGAGAGCGCTCAACATCTGCTCTAATAGTTGCAGCTTTTATTGTTCCATGGATTAATTGGTGATGCACTCAATGCCATTAGATTTCTCCGAACAGTATACTTTTTAGTCCTAACTTTGCCAGAAATCGCATGTTACTAAACCTAATGAAAGGTCCGGAAATAAGATGGAATATACAACCGAATAAGGGCGCTCCTGGCCACAAAACTCGTTGTGTTCCTGAAAAAAGAAGCGGAGCAAGGAGTCAATAAATTCCTTCCGCGCTAAGAATGTTTAGGAGGGAAGACAAAAATGAATGAACTGAGTTGAGGACAATGGAGAACTCACTCTACGGAAGAACTCCGAACAAATTTAAGAAATCTGAAGCATCCTGGAGAATAAGGCCTTGTGCCAATGTCATCAGTGTGCCTCCAACAGACAACTCCTCTATGGACTCCTATCAGGATTCGGTGGGAAAAAGCGTGAAACTTCCCGATATAGTTGTTCAGCTTCAAATGGTTTTGAAACATATCCATCCATTCCACACCTTAGGCATTCCTCATGTGTAGCTTGGATCACATCTGCAGTCATTGCCAAAATAGGTACATGGAAGTTGGAAACATTATCATAAGCTTCTACAGATACTTCTCCACGTCGAATTTTATTGTTGAAATTGTTCTCCATATCCCGAATTATCTTTGTGGCTTCAAACCTGTGAAGAAACCAAAAATAAACTAGCTTTTAGAATGAAAAAAAGATTACAAGTGAACCACGATAAGTCGCTATCACGTTTAGCCCAAAAAATATCTAAACGGTCAACAGATCATAGCCTCATGCCATACAATGACAATTTTACTGTAAGGTTTCAAAGTTTTAATTTCCAAACAAGAATTGCTTAAATAAAAACTCTCAAAGCAAGGAAGCATCACATACCCATCCATTTCTGGCATCTGGATATCCATGAAGCAGGCATCAAACTGATGGGCTGGTCTGAGCAGTTCAGTCGCCTTTTTCCCTCTGTCTGCACAGACTACTTCAGCTCCATACTTCTTCAAACCAGCAGCAGCTACTTTGAGGTTTACATTATTGTCATCTACAATTAATATTTTTCTCCCAATGAGGAGATGACGGAGAGACACGCTGGGGAGCTCCCCATTGCGGGTATTGCCCTTGTTCCCAACACCCATGGCTCGCTGCAGAGATGCAGCCAGCATGCTTGACCTTAGGGGCTTCATGATTACAGTTGGATTACCAACACCATACGTTGAAGTGTTTGCTCTAGAAGAGCTGATAGAATTAGCCAGAAGAAACAGCTTTGACTGAAACCCACACCCAAGTTTTCTCAAGTTATTTATGAAAAGGGTTGAATAACTAGTGTCCTTCTCCCAAACCTCTTGCTCGACAAGGATCATGTTGATAATCTTACTCCCACTCGCTATTTGAGATAAACCTTGAAGTAAATCAGAAACCACTTCAACTTGAATTCCAAGACGTTGGATATGATATTTTGACACCTTGGCTCGGATAGGTCTGGGGTCCACAACTAATGCATTCATACCTTGAAATTCTGAGGTCATAGAGTTAGGCTGGCTGTTCATTTGCTGGCTCTTGTGCTCATTTGAAGGGGAGGTGTCATTGCCGAAAACAGCAGTAAACGTAAAAGTAGATCCAACATTTGGAATACTAACAAATCCAATTTCACCATTCATGCGACCAACTAAATACTTGCTTATGCTTAGCCCAATACCCGTACCTCCATGTGTTCGGGAAATAGATGGACCAACCTGCATAAAAGGGGTGAAAATACGAGATTGGGCTTCTAGAGGGATGCCTTGCCCAGTATCTTCAACCGACACAATTAAATTGATGAGATCAGAGGACGATGATTTGAAGAGGCTAGTGGATCCATCTTGATTGAGAGTTCTAAATCCTTTCCAGCTGCGGCGTCTATCTGCAACAGCACAACCACTCAAGGTGTTCTTTGATGATGGCAATTCTGTCTCAACTTCTATAGAGTCAAGTACCTCCTCAACAAGATAAACAGTGACGAAGATGTGTCCTTTTTCTGTGAACTACACAATGAAAAATTCATTTACATTACTACTCATGTAAAGAACACAGGACGTGTCCTACATTCAATATGTATTCAAACTGATTCCTTGTATATTTATATATGCAAGAGAGTGTGTTCTTAGTTCCCCAGTAATTTCTCAAGTAAACCCAACTGAGAATTGACTACAAACTTACTTTAATTGAGTTTCCCATGAGATTGGTGATGATTTGTCGAAACCTCCCCGGATCACCAATTAGAGTTTCAGGAACCCGATCAGAGATATAAACTGCCAACTGCTCTTGCCCACGAATTATTTTATGCAAGTTTCAAAAGTTCAGATGTTAGACAACAAATTATCAACACCAGTAAGAAGTCAGAGCAGCAATAGAGACACAACTCACCTCTACACCTTTATCTTGAGACTTCCCAGAAAATAGTGATAGTACATCGTCCAAAATTGCCCGCAGATTAAAGCTCACTGCCTCAAGCTCAAGCTTACCAGATTCGACCTTCGCCTGATCCAAAACCTCATTTATAAGTGAGACAAGAGCTTTTCCACTGGCTTGTGCAGTTCTGACATAATCCTGTTGAGTAACATCTAATTCTGTATCCATAAGCATATCCAACATTCCTGCAAAATAATAAAATCACCGTCGTAAATTATAATCCTCTGAATTTCACCAAGTCAATAGTTTTTCAGAATAATCATTATGCTCACATAGATGAGAAAGAAAGCTTTAAAACTCACCTAGAACACCATTCATGGGAGTTCTGATCTCATGAGAAACAGTGGCAAGGAACTGCAGAAGGTCAAAGTATGATTAGAACCACATAAACACGAGGTGAAATTCAAGTTGCTAAATAAATCTTTATAGAATATATTAGAAGTATCAAGCACCTGTGACTTTGCAACATCAGCTGCCTCAGCCTTCTTTTTAAGTTCCATCATCTCGTGGTAATCTTCTTCAACTTTAGCGATTCGATTCACAGTTGCCTGGAATATATGTCCAACAAGTAATGCAATCACAAGGATACCTATTGATGTTGATATCGCTAACCATGGCCATGGGGCTTTTTGCTTGAATCTGCATTAAAACCAAGACCAATTAAGCTATTTACATCTGAATAACTGAAATAACAAGGGAAATGAGGAAACCTCCTTTCAGACAGTAGATACCCTATCTTTTGGGTAAGAGATTTAGCACATATAAATTACAGCAATTCATAGAAACGTGAACCAGACAGAAGCTGAACCTAAAAGAATCTTAAGTACGAGAGAAGAAATTATTAATCACCTGCAACGCATCTCATGCTTTCTAAATGGATCTCCAAAATTAAGAGAGCTAACATGCGGCAAACCATCATCTGATATATTTGAACCATACATGCTGATTGGATGAGAATCATTTGAAATGTCATATACATTGACAATTATGGTTTGTTTGCTTGCTAGCTGATGAAGTAACTTCTCCACAAGTGATTCAATGTCAAAGATTCCACCAAGATACCTAGTTTGGCAGCAGCAGCGACATTAGAAAAATTCTTGATATTATTCTTCATCATAATAATAGTGTATTTTTCAAGTGCTCATTAGAAAGGCTACCACTACTAGATAGCTTGATATCAAGAAGAATGAAATCTTTTAATTTTCTAGTTCGTAGCATTAACATGAATTTGTTTTTTGCACATTGAGTTCGGAATATACAACCAATTGTAAGGCATTAGCCTTTTTTATTTTTTATTTTAAAATATATATATATATATATTCTATAAAATTCTTTCCACCATGTACATGTCTTTATGAACAGATCTGTTTTAATACCAATCTTGTCTTTTGAAGCACAACGGAATGCAAACCTGTTAAAATTTTCTCAATCAACAATGAATTTTCAACGGAATTCAATACATACCCATCAGTTGCTGCGATCCTCTCCTTTGGAGTAGCATTTGAAGGGAGCTCCCTCTTGTAGACAGCGAATGTCAAAATAACTCCGAGGCGGTTTGTTTTCAGTAACCTGAAAGGAGCAGTTAGGACTCCTTTTCCTGATTGTCTTGCTCGCAACACATTTTCACTATCCTCCTGTCATATCCAAGCAATGCAATTTCACAACTCAGCTTTCAAAATGATAAAGTATGACAATGAAATGTCAAGATAACTTCAATTTATCACCATTTAAGAAAAAGTAAATACAAAGTAGCCCCCAAGACTCTGCATTTTCCAGTCAAATCTATCGTTATAGCCAAGAAACTTAACAGCACGAAACACTGAGGATGTAGAAAATTAACTTACTTTTCCTGAAAGCATATCGAGAGAAATCACGTATGAAACAGTTTCCTGTGCAAAGATAACGGGAGCATATTCTTCCTGAATTGGGGATGGCTCCAAAGCATCTGGAGTATAGTCATCCATATGAACAGGATTATGTTCGAGGGTATCCATCCTCTTAATTGTCCAGCCTTGTTGCTTTTCAAATTCTTCCCTTTCAGAGTGGAGCACCCTTACAGCATATGCCACGCCACTTGTGAGCGGTCTTTCAAAAGCAGTTCTTTCTGTGTACCTAGTGAAAATTGTCTACATGTCCTTAAAGTTAGGTTTGTTTTGTTCTCTGAAGACTAATAATCAGAAGTCCACACAAAAAGAACTCAGATCTGGCTTTAGGATGAGCTAAACTGACCAAATTAACAATATCTACAGAATCTCATATAAATATACTTAATTAACATTTTGAAACGAAACCAAAGTATCATACAAAAAATGTCTGTGCTGCAAAATTAGGAGCAACTGCTCAATTAAGCAACCCAATCAATCCAATCTAAACCCCCATTCAGAAAATAGTTAAGACAGTAAAAGAAACATTGAAGACAAATTCTCTTGCCATAAACAATATTAGAACAAGGCAATTGAGAACAGAGAAGATCCATTTACCTGATCTATAGCAGATGGGTTCTTGCCATGGTGAAAAGTTGAGATCAATATGGCCATAGCCTGGACATGATTCATGCTCACATTAAACTGATCCTGTAACATCCTAGCCCTCTCATCACACATACTACCAAGAGCCTCCTTCCTCTTTTCAGTAGCTTGTGAGCTCATGTACCAAAAAATCCACACAGAAACCAAAGTCCAAAAAAGCAACCATGTGATTAAGACCTTTCTCCACCATGTTTCTCTAACCCTTTTGGACCCAATAGACTGATAATACAGATGATGAATCTTGTAACTGTTCCCTGAGATCTTCTCCCAGCATTTTAGCCACATCTTAACAACTTCACCAAGCAAACCAGTCTTGGTGGTATCTTTACTTTCACAATTCATGAAGCAATTCATTGAAATCACAGAAACAAACCAGCAGCATAGCATCCAAAGTAACTGCCCCACCTTTAAACCAAACCCAAACACAGGAAGCAAACTCATCCACGAGAATTTAATTAGTTTTCAAACTCAAGATAACTTGAAACAGTTCCAAAGTTGAAGTGGGTCTTACTTGTTGTTATTTACAGCTAGAAATGAACTAATACCAAAAATCTACAGAGACTGTCTAGTAAATACCCAACATAAACAAAAATCCAATCTTGAAACAAGAGAAATAGAAGTCAGCAAGAACTATAAACACCCCCACTTCTAAAATCAATACAAAGAGGCTATTCCAATCCTAAAAGGAATGCATGAACTTCAAAAAAAGTATCAAGAATCCCCCAGAAGTTTCTAATTCTTAACAAAGATTCGAAATTTAGTAATCAAATCAGAAACCCAACAAAGAATCTGACATAAAAATCTAGTCTATTAGACTCTCCTTAAACTCCTGAGATCAAACATAAAGAAAATCAAGACAGTGTTGTTGTACAACTTCTTGTACATGTAATAGAAGGTAAAAAAGAATGAATTAGTTGACACTAAAGATATAAAGAAAGAACAATTTGAAGGGAGAAAAAAAAAAGGATGGGCTGAAAATGAAAATGGTGGTACAAAATAGAAAATATACACAGGCCATTATCTCTATCCATTCCATCCACCCAATTTTTTTTTTTTAAAAAAAAAATGACTTTAAACTTGATGAATATTATAATTAAAAAATATATAATAATAATAATAAATAAAATAAGGACATAACAGGCAAGCTCCCACTGAGTAGAAAGAGAAAATGACTGCGTCCTTTTCTCTCTCTCTCTCTTTTTTTTTTTTTGAATTTCCGTCTTAACTTTCCTTCGTGTTCACATCTATATCCGTCCATCCCAGTAGGCAACTCCTACACGCCAAGTTGTTAACCTGTGTGTTTGTATGGCTGTACTTTTCATTGACAAAAGTACCCTTGAATGACAACAATATTTCACACAGTAACCATCAATTTGTTGGGCTCTCGCTCTTGTGGCATTAATTGCCCTTCTGTCTTTCAAAAAATTGCCACAAATCACCTCCGGCTCCTTTTTGAGTCAAAAAAAGATTAGGTAAAGAGATAAGGCGCCTCCCGTGATAGGAACCTCTCGAGGTCTTATTATGTCTTCTCTGTTTTGGAATCTTAGCCCACCTTTTGCCTACTAATTACATTATGCTTAACCCCGACGTCGAGTTTTTTTTTTTTTTAATATTTTTTAGGGATAAAAATGTGTTTCATAATTTTTTTCGGGATAAAAATATTCTCATCTTATTTCATCCTGTTTTTATCCTATTCCGTTAAAATCATGTCACGTTTCATTAAAATTTCAAGATATTTTTTACCTTATCCCGATTTCAAATTGGAAAATAAAAGTATATTACAAATCTCGTCTCGAATGGGACGAGATTTTGATGGGACGAGACAAAATAGAAAAATTAGCATCCCTATTATCTTTCATTCATTTAATTACCAACCATTATTTATGCAAAAATAAATAATGCAACGGAAGTATCACATTACACATTCTAAAATCTAATAATATCTTACCACGTGTACCAAAATATTAAAAAAATACCGAATAAATAACAGTTTTATTTAATACAACTATATATGTTATATGTTTAATAATTTTTGGTATCACATCATTAGCATGAAAATAATTACTCTTTATTTATGAGTAATTCTTTGACACCACAGATGTACGGGTGTTGCGGTACCACTAATAAGTATATAACATGTTGAGCTATATTAAATATAACTACTATTTATTTAATTTTATTTTACTATTATAGCATGTGTGACATGATAACACCATTATATAAGATAACGTTTTCCCCTTCTAACGTAAAAATCAAGCATATTGTAATAGTAGATGCCATACGCGGCTTATGATTTGAAAGATTTAACATTCTTTTTGAAGGTTAATTAAAAGACATAATAAGGATGTAATATATACAGTAATTTCGGCTCGATTACAAACTTAGAATATCCTAAGTCTCAAATCTAATTAGGACAAAGTCTAACAATATAAAAACAACATACTGCGGATCCCATAACTGGACAGATCAGATGCTGGATTCATACTTAAACCTTCCGAGTCTCTAAAAAAAAGAAAATAATAAAATAATAAAAATGTGAGTTTTTATACGAATCTGAACGATTTTTAAAGATAAAAAGATGTCTATTAATCAGTCGAAAATGACGATTTTCAATAGAAAACTAAAATCAACAATATTCAGCTAAATTGAATCACTCTACTAACGATTAATCATTGATTAAATAATTTATATCTATAAACTAATGTGAAAAATGAAATTAATATAATTAAGATCATTATATATAATGCAATAATAGTTATATTGTGTTTATGCATGACACCTCAGCTAAACTAATAATGTAAGTTAAAAAAGCAAAACCCCACCAATGATAGAATAAACTTTATAGTACAATTGTAGTTGTAACAAACACTCTATGGTGATAGGGTCGGCAATGGGCATCTTTTTTATTATTTTTATTTTTATTTTCATTTTTTGCTTTTAAAAGTTTGTTTACATTATATAGTAAGCTTTTAATACAAGAACTGGGTATTGCATGCAATTAGATAGTAGTAATAAGGGCATTATTGTCAAAATAGGTCCACGAGTGTCGGAAAAGTTGTTAGACGACAACAGTGGCAAAATGGGAAATAAGAGAATAAAGTGATGGCAAAAGTAGAAGGGACACATTAATCAAGGCATGTCACCCAAGTGATTAGGCCATCACTACCTCTGTGAAGCTCTTTCTGACAGCAACGTTCCACGTCAGCGCACCGGTTCTTTTGGCCCCACCCAATAATGTCACTTAACGTGTCAACGCTTCAATGGCTATGATTTTGTACGTGTCGCTCATTCATTTTAGATAAAACGAATAGCATCTCTCTCCCACGTGTACGAGTGTCCGTATTAAAATTCTTCAATTTTTTTTGGCCGCATCTGCTCAGTGATTTTTTGGACTACTGTGTCGGGTCACTGTGATTCGCGAAATTCTTTAAACTTATATATATACTGGTGTGTGTCCGTGTCTACGATATAGTGTTTCAGAATTTACAGAGAGATTGAGATTTTGTTATTTAATTTATTTATGATGAAATGATTTTATTTTTAATTATATGATTTTATTCTTTAATTTATTTAGTAGTTTTCATTTTCCATTAATAAATGATTTTATTTTTAATTTATTTGGTAGTTTTCATTTTTTATTTTTATAGAGATTATATAATGAAATGATTCTTTATCAGCCAGTATATTATAATGAAATGATATGAGCCGCCAATTAAGCCATATAAAGATAGTATTTGGATACATTATCTCTATTAATTTTAATCATCTGTTACACTCTCTTTCCCTCACATCATTGTGCTTTATAATATAAATATATATGTGTGTGTATGCGCGCCAAAATATATGTGGATAAATATATCATATCATCCGTACGTCCGTCTCGTTTTTATGGGGAATTGCCATGAAAGTTTAAATAATTATTTTCCTTCCAATAAAATAAGTAAGGTAAGAAATAAATAAATTTTTTAATAATCCGTTACAAATTTAGCCCAAATAGTAAACGATTACTCATATCGTATTTATACCATTATATGAATATTATTTATATTATAAATGAGTAAATATATTTAGATGGTATAAAACGAATATGACACGATTAATAAATTGACTTACTAATCTTATCAATTTAAGTCAATTAAAGTAATAAAATTTTGTATTCTATTCGTATAATGTAAATGTGTTTCTACTCATATTGACTCCTCTAGTATTTTAGGTTGTAAAGTTGGGGAAACCAAAACAAAATATATATTTACTAAATTGTTCAGTATCGGTCATTACAATTATTATTAAAGATGTTGTGACTCAATGTTTGGATGAATATATTTTTATTGTATCATGTATTTTTTTCATTATAATATGAGAATTTAATTAAAGTGTTTGTAATATTTTACCATCTTAATTTATTTTTAGATGATAAAATTTAAGTATAAAATCGCGATTAAACGAAAGGAGAGGATAATACCATAAAGGGGAACAATTGGAAGGTTGTAATTTATTTATTTATTGAAGGACAATAATTTTATATTTAATTACAGAAAATGACAAACATATTGATGGATAGAAATTTAGAACTTTATGAAAATTTCAATTAAATAAAATAAAAAAATAACTCAGTTTTGAAGCCATTCAAAAAAAATATCCAGGCCTAGAGCTACAGATAGAAAAAGGATATGTGGGTCCCCTTGTGTCACGGGCTTGCGTTTCGCCTGAAAATTTACCACAAATAGTTCTATTATTGTGCAATATGATGTTGATATTACTATTTCAAATTTAATTGATGACAGAAATAATTCGTAATAATTTCTCTCTCTTTGTTTTTTTACCAATTAGTTTTTTTTTTTTTTTTTTTTTTTAAAAAAAAATAGTTTCCAATAGAGAGATTTTATCAACGCCCACCAATTAGAATTCGCTATATTCAAATGGAACCGAGTTTCTTATTAAAATGGGTCAATTTAAGTGAGTGTCAGTTAGTTTAGTTGATAAAAATTATTGATCGAATCGTTCCGACCTTTTTTTTTATAATGGTTCGGTTATTGTGATTAAATCGGTTTTTTAATTAATATTTTTAACTTTTTCGTTTTTTCGGTTCGATTAAGGTTTTGATATTTGTATAACCGAACTGACCGATTAATCGATTACAAACCCAAATTTGACTTTCTATATATTTGTAATTAAAACATTTACCCTCTGCCTCTATTGATTGTAGCTATGAATTGTTTTTTTTATGAATTTAAATTTACCTTTTGTTGTTAAACACATATCTATTTATCTTTTTGATGAATTTAAATTTGTATTAATGTGTTACTATGGATTATTATTTGTGGAGATTCTGACTGATATAATTGTGTTAATTTAAAATGTGTTATCTGTAATGACTAATGATTGGATTGTTATTTTATTTGTGGAGATTCTGACTGATATAATTATGTTAATTTAAAATGTGTTATCTGTAATGACTAATGAATGGATTGTTATTTTATTTGTGGAGATTCTAGACTGGTTAATAACCGAATTAACCGAAACTGATCGAAAAATAATGGTTCGGTTGATTAATGGTTATGTGACATCATATGGTTAAATCAGTTGATTATTTACCTAACCAAATAATTTATATTCGATTAAAATATCAATGGTTGGTTCGACCGATACACAGTCCTAAAAATAATACGTAAGTGGTTCGAATCATGTTAATATAAATATGGTGATAATTGAATTGCTATCAAGCTATAAAAAAAAAAACTATCTGTTAAAAAAATAAAAAATAAAAAAACTGGGTCATTTTTATAAATAGTTGACAGAGGTTTAAAGTTTTTAATTAAGACAATAAAATATAAAAACCCCCGATTAGTCTAATTAGAACCAGTAATTATAGAGAAATTAATGCATAAAATAAATAGGTCAGCTATTTTTGTCTTACATGGACATTGAAATTAATTCAGCTTGATTGTGACATCAACTTTTCATAAAAATTGTATGAACAGGCTTGTCCAGCTTGAAATTTGTATACAGCTATATAAATATAAAATAATTGCAAGTCATTATATGCCAAGGCCGGCACGGCCTTCAAAAATTGTTCTTTAAATACTTTATTATTTTTTAATTTAATTGCTTATTAAGTTGTTTAATTAAGGCAACATACCGAGAATTATGGCGGCTTTTTTAGGTCTTAATTATTTATTTATTCACATTGTCATTGGTCGATTAATTTCTTATTCAATGAAGTGGGCTACCATGTCGTTGCTTGATGAATTTAGCATCCTAAAGCTAAACTTTTTTTTTTAATCGTTGTAAATTTGACAATTTATCGTCAAATTATTTATTTCGGGCTTAAATAGAATATGTAAAATTTTCGATTGTCTCAAATTCTTATAAAATATGTACTCACTGGATTCGAATCAATGACTTCAATGTGAGATCTTAATCTCTACACCACCAAGCCACGCGATACATCCTAAAGCTAAACACTAATACCATTTTATTGTTTTCATTAGTAGTTTAATATTATATTTTTTAAATTGTAATTCAAATTAAATATAGTTAAACGAGATATTCACTTTTTGAATGGCAAAAAGACAGCTAAATTATGAAATTAATCATTAGAATAATGAGTATTTAATTTGTAACACAAAATTATCAAGTAAGGTTTTTACTAATATATAAACTCATTTTTAAACTATTAATTCTCATTTATTTTCATTAATTATTGTATATTGAAGCTAACTACTAATTCATTGTTACATCAAATTATATAAGGTGTTTTTTATATGTACAATTTATTTACAAAAATTATGAAAATTTCGTCTCATCAATTGTTCTCATTTACAAGTGTTGTCAGTCGATGACTAATTTTTACGAATATTTTAAAATTATATTAATTTCAAACAAATCTAACTATTTTTTTCCTTTTACTTAGATTTTAAAATTAAATTTCTATTAAAAAATTAATCAAAATTGATTCATGAATCAAAGCACATTAACAAGTGACATCTAATAAATATAGGTAGGTAACCATAGTTATTAGTAAATTATATTTAAAATCACACAAATATGTAGGCAGGGTGGAGCTACTTAGAAGCGATCAAAGGCAATCGCACCCGTTGAATTAAAATATTTGTTAAAATATATTTATAAATTAATGAAAAATCTGATTTGTTAATAAAATATCACACTAAAATTAAGAATATCTATCATTTTTTATTAAAATCTTATTTTGTTCCAAATAAATCATAGTTCTAGCTAGGTAACTATAATTGTTAGTAAATAATTATATTTTAAATACAATTCTCTTATATTCTCAGCTTTTACCTTAGTAAACACAATTGCGTAATTGAAAGTTAACAAAAATAAATAATAAATAAATTTCGGCGGCATATAGACAGAAATGAGAAATGTACGCATGGCGTCATGGTCTCTCGTACAAAATACACCAAATTTGGGGTAGAAACTCATATATTTAATAGTTGAAGGGTGTCTAAAATATTTCCCAAGCACCCCGTAATGACTTCACGTCATCAAATTCATAGACCCATTACTATTCTCGAATTCCAAGGAAGTCACTTTTTGTGAAGAAGATTTCATCGCCGTACTGAAATTACACGAAAGACAAACTAGGGTTCGGTGAGCATTACTTTTTTATTTTTTCCCCAATCCTTCTTCTTCACAAAAGAAACAGACAAACGTGTAGCATAAACATTTAAGAAAGCAAATTAAGTAATTAACACTAATTACATTGAGTTTAAACTTATACCCCACACTAGAAACGGACCAGATTATAAATTTAAAAAGAGTACAACACCGTAATAATGATTTTATATATAAAAAACTCGTGATATGATCATATTTTATCACGGAAAAAATATTTTTGATGAATGTCTATAGGAATCATGACAAGCGGTAGAACTCCGCCCATGCATTTAATTATAATTAATTCAAATTTAAAAAAAATTAACTACTTCTTCAAAGTTCAAACTATTAATTTAGAATGTTCGGTTCAAACACTTAGATTATAGAAAGACACCGATAATTTACTTAGTCCAAAACCCCTTAAATTAAATTTTAAAAAACGTTGAGAAATTGAAATTAATTAAACATAACCTTGGGCATCACATTAGTCATTAAATATTATTAAACAAAACAAACCAACCAAGGCGTCAGATATTGCGGCATTGCACCCACCACCACGACACGACGCCGGATTGGCTGATGAGATGCTTTCGTCAAGAGGAGAATAAACAAATATAATTATATAAAGGGTTAAAGTTACTCATTAGTCATCAGTGTTCTTTTTTCAATCTAATTAATTAACTCATATTTCATGTCTAAACATGTTTTAATAATGTCTTTCAAGTTTTTTGGTAAGCGTCGTGTCCGGTGATAGAGCTATATAAAAGTGAATAAGACAGTTGGAGTCGTTTTATTTAAAATTTTATTAAATTATATCATATAAAATAATGAAATGTTTGATTTATTAATTTTAATTTATCTACACTAAAATAAATAATTTTATAAAAATCAAATTTGTAACCACATCAGCATGCCGGCAGCAGCCAAATACTGTTATATTCCGGCACGTGGCTTATTATTGACGGTCGGATGGCAAAGGGAAAAACAATAGAGATATATTTATTTGTTCACAAAATTTTTCCAAAGTGAACCAACACGCGATAGCGATTCGTCCACGTGATTAATGGTGAGAATTTGCCAACCTTATTCCTCGATAGTTTAAAAATACATAATAATTAAGATTAAATTACATTTGATCAGGGTAATAAATGAATTAATTAATTAAACTAAACCAAAAATTATGGGGATTTAAAGGTTGGATCCA
The DNA here is from genome assembly GCA_019454045.1 of Zanthoxylum bungeanum. Taxonomy (NCBI): domain Eukaryota; kingdom Viridiplantae; phylum Streptophyta; class Magnoliopsida; order Sapindales; family Rutaceae; genus Zanthoxylum; species Zanthoxylum bungeanum. Next base: position 184,143 of record SKCR01023785.1, read on the forward strand.
TCATATGCTTAACTACTAAGCGCCGCAAGCACTATCAAATCACAAATTTCACTTAGCTGTCTAATAATGCAAATTGATATGGGTGATACTAACGAGTGTCCTAAGGGTATTTATTAAGGATATATTTTTGGAAAAATTTCACATCATTTTTATGGGAAATGTAAAAAATTATCAAAACATTAATTACTTTTTCATTTTTTCCTATGAAGATATTTAACGAGTGTCATAAGGGCACTCTTTAGCATTTCCCAATTAATATTGATTCCTCTTAATTTGAGTGATTTGTTACCATGTCATTATAGATTCATCAGAAATTGATGCAAATTCAATGTAACACTTTATTGGTACAAAAAAATCCAACTTATAGTATGGTTTGAATTTCTAAACCTATTCGAGCTATGATTACTCCAAGTAATTATAGAAATTTAAGACAGAAAGATTTAAAAAAACGCCACATCCTTTGAGGAAATTAAAAAAAAAAAAAAAAAAAAAACTACGACCAATCCTGAAAGATGATTTTTTTCATTTAAAGATGTTTAATTGTCACCTTCAAGAAGTGTAATTTGGTGATGAAGAGTTTTGAATTTGATTGTCATGAATAATGATTTTTGTCTATGCTTAAATGTGAGTCGAGTAATTTGATAACGGAATTTCAAAAAAATGTCAAACTGACACCTATAGAATTTGAATTTGAGGGAGAGAGTGGGGGCACATCATTCTAAGATTGCTAAATTACGAAATTAGTAATTAGAATAATGAGTATTTAATTTGTAACACAAAATGATCAAGTAAGGTTTATACTAAAATAGAAACTCATATTCAAACTATTCATTCTCATTTATTTCATTAATTATTGTATATTGAAGCTAACTACTAATTCATTGTTACATCAAATTATATAAGGTGTTTTGTATATGTACAATTTATTTTTAAAATAAAAAAATAAAAAAAATTTGTTACATCAATTGTTCTCATTTACAAGTATTGTCAGTTGATGACTAATTTTTACGAATATTTTAAAATTAACTTAATTTCAAACTAATATAACTATTTTTTCCTTTTACTTACATTTTAAAATTAAAATTAAAATTTAAAAAATTATCAAAATTGATTCACTAATCAAAGAACATTAACAAGTGATACCTAATTAATAAATATAGGTAGGTAACCATAGTTGTTAGTAAATTATATTTAAAATCAAACAAATAGGTAGGCAGAGGCGGAACCACTTATAAGTAATTAAGGGTTTTATTTATTGCGCTTAATCTCGAATCGAGTGATTTAACGGTGAAGTTTCAAAAAAAATACTTAACTGAAATTTGAGGGAGATGGTAGAGACACATCATGCTAAGATTGCTATTCCGCTAAAAATGCTTATTATATAAGAGTATTTAAATTAGAGGGTGACAAAATGAATTAACGAATCGAATTTGTATCAAATCCTAAACGAATCGAATTAAAATGTGATGGATTCGTATTCGATTTGTTTATTAAACGAATCATAATATCAGGATTCGTATTTGATTCGTTTATTAAACGAATCGAATACAAATATTGAGATTTGAGTAGAAAAATATTAACAGTTCGACTATCGCATGGACATTATATATATGTATATAATGTTATGACTCATATTATTATTCTATAATCGAAAATTAATCAAAATTAACCTATTAGATTAACTATTTGATGACACAAGCTAAAGAAAATGCTTAAAGAATTATATACATGCTGTGTGTACTCAGTAGTACTAATCAAGACTAATTATAAAAAGGAGTTTATATATACTTATTCCATTCATCGGAAACTAACACGCAGAAGTTCCTATTCCACCTTTATTTTAATTTTATCCCAAAAAATTAATATTTTTGTGACCACTCGAGGAATTAATGCATTATGCATGCATTTGAGGAATTTTTTTATTTTTTTTGGAGAATCTGATTCATTTTAATTTAGGTTTTAATTCCATTCGTATACCCAGAATCTGGTTGAGGTTTCTGACAGATGAAAAATGTTGATAATTTATGTTATATATATAGTTTTAAAATGTGCATAATAATAAAACACTTTTTTTTTTTGAAACCGTTATAAACCTCACCGCCAAACCACCCATTTCGAACTTAAGCAGAGCATGTAAAATCTCCGGCTGTCTCATGCTCTTACAAGAAACGTATTCTCCATATTAGAATCAATAACCTTAATATGAGATCATAAACCCTATATCACTAAGTCACACTAATTGATGACATAATAATAATAATATAATAATAATAATAATATAATAATAATAATAATAATAATAATATAATAATAATAATAATAATAATAATAATAATAATAATAATAATAATAATAATAATAATAATAATAATAATATAATAATAATAATAATAATAATAATAATAATACAACACGCCTTCCACTAAATCACTGTGAACAAAGAAAATATTTGAACTAGATAAGGAATAGCCGCAGCAGCCAGCAACACATGTTACTTTTGATCAATACAGAAAAAAAGAAGAAACTTTTTTCCTTTAACACGTCACAGTGGAAAATGGACTAGGCAGTAGGCACCACGACTGGTGCACAAACAAAGCTCAAAATCTGGCTACTCCCCAACAAATTTGTTAGTTCCAAACTTTAGGTTAAGATAAAAGAAAGCAAAAAAAAAAAAAAAAAAATCAAACATCAAGAAACCCTTTAGGCAATTTTTGAAACTATATGGGTCCTCTAAGCAAATGGTTTGTTCAAATTTTCAATCATTGTTAATGTTCAATTCAAAGAAAGGGAAATTTCATAAACAATTAGTGGGAGATGAAATCATCAAAAGCTTATAGAATCATGCAACATGCAACAATTGTTAAAAGGCTTTAAGTTAATGGAAATTAAGAGCTTATACTGAAAAAAACATTTGAGTTTAGACGCAAAATCACTTTAAAAATCTAAAATTATTCTCCAAAATATAAATTAAATTTATAGGTCCGCAAATGACAGTGTAGCTGCTGTATAAATGGGTCCCTGTTTTTGCTTTTGATTTCTGCAAGCAAGCAAGCAATAATGTCATGTATTATTATTTGTTTGGCGCACAACCAAACAATCTCATCATTTGACCTCAGCAACAATCATGTCCAGTAAAAATCCTCAACAACTGGTGCTTTTGCAAACATTTTTATTATTTGATATGCAAATCTCGATATATATATATATATATATTTATATTATAAAGTATAATCGTGTGTGAGGAAAGAGAGTGTAACAAATGGTTAAGATTAAGAGAGATAATGCATCCAAATGCTATATTTATGTGGCTTAATTGGAGATCATTTCATTATAATCTAACGGCTGATAGAAAGTCATTTCATTATAGAATCTCTATAAAAAATGGAAAATGAAAACTACCAATTAAATTAAAGAATCAAATTAAAAAATAAAATCATTTTATTATAAATAAATTAAATAACAAAATCTTAATATCAAATAACAAAATCTTAATTATAACACTGTGCCGTAGGCACGGGCACACACCATAATAAAATTATTTATTAAAGGAAAATGAAAACTACCAAATAAATTAAAGAATAAAATCATTTAATTAAAAAATAAATTCATTTCATGATAAAATATCTCTGAAAATTAACAAACAAATAAATAACAGAATCTTAATCTCTATCTAAATTTTGTAATACCGTGCTGGAGGCACGTGCAATATATATATATATATATATATATATATATATATATATATATATATATATATAATATATATATATATAGAAGAATTATTTTGACATATCAAAATCATTGACGGCCCGCGTGTAATAGCTTAGTTAGAAAGTTCCATCCAGGTGTTCAAGTTGGAATTCATTTAATGATTATGGATGATAATCAAAACGTTATATTTCGATCAATATTATCACCATCCTAAATTGATCCTCCATCACAAAGTTCACATACATGGCCATGGAGCAATTAAGTAATAGCTATAGTGAGCCTAATTAAAATATGAATCTATCTTCATCCAAAGAGGCTGCTGTAATTAATTTTGATTTCGTTTTATTTACTGTATTTGATTAGTAGTTTCTGTGAAATGAAATCACGGGAGTTGCGTTATTTTTAGCTATAATTATTAATTCAAGATATCATGATACTTCCAATGTAAGAGGCATAGAAGAGTTAAAATCAAAACCCATCATGGGGCTTTGAAAAATTAATGCAACAATCAATCCTCATGCAATTCATAACCTCAAAGGACATAATTAGGGCAGGTGTTTGTGTCCCGTAAAAAAAAAAATATTCTGAAATTTTAGTGGGAAAATATGAGATAATAAATAAACGTGATAAAATTTTAACGGCACAAGATGAGATAGAATAAAATAATCTTTTTGTCCTACAAAAATAATGGGACAAGAACCAAAATAATTTTTTATCTCATTTATATAAGCTCGACATGTGGATCAGATTATGTCCCATTATCAAACAAACAACATTGGAGATGTCTTCACAAAACAAATGACTATACTGTTAAATTTGTTTAAAGCCCATTCATGCATGAAATAACCGAAAAAAAAAAAGCCCATCCAAAAGCTTATCAACAAAAATGGAGCTTCTAACACTCCTTTAAATTTTATATGAAAATGAACCCTTTTCAATAAGTATTTTATTTTTTAAAATAAAAATGATAGATTATAAAAGTTAGCATAAAAAAATAGTACAAACTGTTAGAGGGGTGTGTTGTTATTACTTAAACATGCATATTTCATAAAAGAACAATAATCAACAATAATTATCATATATGCATTACATAAATCGAATGTCTTAGACAAACCTGAAATTGATTTGTGGATGAAGAAGACAAGAATACCGAGTCGAGTAATTCTCTATCCTTAAGAACTTATTAGCCCCGCATCGGTGCACTACGGATTTTATGGTTGATGTTCTCATAAGATTCTTGGTAACTTGATTTAGGGGCACTCCTTGAATCAAGAACACGAACTTGGACAAAATGATATAACTCTCTCAAATATGGAAGAACTTTAGACTTTCTAATATGACTTTCTATATAAGAATTAATTGAGTAAATTGAATGAATAAAATAAGAACTCTATGCCTTTGTTTATAGATATGGAGGGTTGTCTTCTAAAGGTATCCATATTTCAAAGTGTAAACCCCTTTAAGAGTCATGACCCTCCACTGAGACCTTTCAACTCTAAGGGTCATATCATTTCCTAAAAAAATATCATGTCTATTCGTTCCTATATATTTACATGCACATTTTTATATTTATGAAATTTACTACACAAACACACTAAAAGTAAGTAAAATTATTTATCTTCAAATCAAATATTATTATTATTTTTTTAGAATTTTATATTAATTTCTGTACTATTTTACGTGGACATATCATCCCTCTTTTTTAAAATACACCATTTTAATTTATAGACAACTACCATTTACTGTTATTTTAATGAAATCCATAAAAGTAAAAATCAACCATTAGTCCTACAACTTTGTCCTTAAACGAAAAAAAACTTGCTCTTTTATTTATTTATGATATTATTTCTTTTTATTATATCCAGCCCTTCAAAGCTACTTTTTCCACAACTACCATTTACTGTTATTTTAATGAAATCCATAAAAATAAAAATCAACCATTAGTCCTACAACTTTGTCCTTAAACGAAAAAAAACTTGCTCTTTTATTTATTTATGATATTATTTCTTTTTATTATATCCAGCCCTTCAAAGCTACTTTTTCCAATTTATATATAAAAAAAGTTCTCTGATGCGAATGCCCGCATAAATTTTTCACACGGATATAAGGTAAAGTACTGATATTTTGTTGTGTAAATTTTTATAATTTTTTTACATGACAAAATATCTGCACCATAAAATCCATATATATATTATGATAACCCCTCCCGTTCTCTCTTCATTTTTCTGGGAAAATTGATCTCCCTTCTCCTTGTTCATTTACCACAATACCCTTATCAATATGTAAAATGACTCATTCTATTATTATACATGTTAAACTTTTGTCGCAAAATTCGTCAAACCAATCAATCAAGAATTCACGATTTTTACCGTGGTTCGCCGGAAAAATTCCCGACTATATCCACGTTGAACTCCGGAATAGGGAGCTCGCTGCACTAAGCAATTTCAAGATTACACACGGAATCTTGAATCCGTTTACAAATTGTAATTCCCAAATCTCACAAACCATAATCTCTAAAAGTGTCAATCTCTCAAATTTCCAATTGAGAATTACACTAACTTGGACTAAGGAACAAGGCTTAACACTTAGCCAAAAATAAGGGAATACAAATAATGAAAAACCTCTTATTTAATTCTCAACCTAAGTGCCTTTATATATGATGAGCAAATACATGAAATTGGGACAACGGCAAGGATTGCGCCACATGTCTCTTATCCAACGGACGACAAGGTTTCACATTTTACAATCTCCACCTTGAAGCCAAAAACATCTATCACTCCCAATCATACACAACGACACATTAAGGTCAAGATAGCACATCAAACTCACCTACTCACATCATTGCTCATGTCGGCTGCAAGTTCAGCCAACCCCCACCTGCAACAGCTTCATGCAGTGGGAGAGTTTGGTTGCAGTCACAATCTTTGTCCCCATGTCCGATGGGTTATCTTCTGTTGGAACCTTCTTTATCTCAATCTTACCGCTTGTGATGACTTCCCTCACAAAATGATACTTCACATCCACATGCTTGGTTCTCTCATGATGTACTGGATTCTTGCTCAGATGGATTGCACTCTGACTGTCTGAATACACAACTGTCTTACCCTGCAGCTGTTGTATTTCGGTTAAGATACCCTGAAGCCAAATTGCATCCTTGAACACATCAGTTATGGCTATATACTCCGCTTCGGTAGTTGACTTTCTTGAGTCCCTGTCACCTGCAAAATCAGAATCAACATACCCTACCAAATCTAAAGCGTTAGATTTGTTAAAACATAAGCCATAATCAATAGTAGTATTCAAGTATCTTAACGACCATTGTAAAGCACTCCAGTGTGCTCCACCTGGATTAGACATAAACCTACTTAATAAATATACAGCATAAGACAAGTCAGGTCTAGTACTAATCATGGCATACATCACAGAACCAATAGCATTTGCATAAAGTACATTTTCCATTTTTATCACCTCAGGTCTAGTACTAAGAGAAAACATCTCCTCTTCTATAGCCGCTTCCCATTCAAGTTTATGGGTAGACTTTAATGCCTCTCCTAAGCTAGCAGGCTCAACCCCATTAATTTCATGACTTGATATTAACGCACAGAAATATAAATCATTAGTTGAGTAATCATACCTGGTAGGAGGCCTTACCCGCCTCCTACTTCTGTCTCTTGCTAGCTGGTAGTTGGCCAATGTGTCTTGAGGTGTTTCATCATGCTGCTCAGTTTGATCCAGTTGATCTACTGTGTCATCTTCAATTTGTTCTTGTATATCTTCTACTTCATTTCTGTTTTCCTCCTGGTTATTTCTCCTGGGCTGGGTGTCCTCAGATGTCTCCGTGCCTACATGTCACCAACTTGCTCAGCGGTCCTTGATGTCCCTGGCTCCACCTGCATCTGAGCTCCACCTGCAAGATCAAAATCTGCTAGATCCTTTTCTAAGGCACCTGCATTTTTGTTAGTAGATTTACAAGGAAAACAAAGTTCATTAATATAACATCCCGACTAACTATGACTTTGACTCCAGGTGATTCCCTTTCCCATAACCTATTATACCCTTTTGTCCCTTCTTGATATCCTAGGAAAACACACTTGATAGACCTCGGTTCAAGTTTACCTACGGACTGGTGAGCATAAGCTTCACAGCCAAACACTCTAAGGGGGCAAGCTTATGAGCCCTACCAGACCAGATTTCTTCTGGTGTCTTAAACTGAACTGAACTATTAGGGCTAAGGTTAATCAAATGAGTAGCAGTATTGAAGGCTTCACCCCAAAAGGCCCTCGAAAGTTCGGAAGAAAATAAAAGACATCATCTGATCTTTTCTAATAAGGTTCTATTCATTCTTTCCGCAACTCCATTCTGTTGAGGGGTGTTTCTAACAGTCATATGTCTCAGGATACCCTCACTCGTACATTATTGATCAAACTCAGTATTACAAAATTCTAAGCCATTATCTGTTCTCAAGACCTTTACTTTGTTACTAGTTTGATTTTCTACCAATACTTTCCATTCTTTAAATTTTGTCAAAGTTTCATCATTTGATTTTAGTAAGAATGTCCATACCTTCCTACTGTAGTCATCAACAATAGAGAGGAAATATTTCTTACCCCCATGAGTCTGGACCTTTGCTGGTCCCCACAGATCACAATGTAGATACTCCAGACTCGCCTTTGACAAATGAATTCCAGTTGGGAAGCTCTGTCTGTGCTGTTTGCCCAACACACAGATCTCACAAAACTCAAGTGGCTTCAACTGGTCCTTTCCAATTGTCCATGCTTGCTGAGTACCTGCATTCCTTTCTGGCCAATATGGCCAAGTCTCAAATGCCATATATTAGTCATATCAACATTAGAAGTTAAAGCAGAAATGGGTTTATCCGAGAATACATGTTGGCCATTTAGAACATACAATCCATTTCTCTTTATGCCAGTTAGGATCAGTTTCCTTAGATATGTGCATGTTTCCATTGTGTGCTTTATATGTGAAACCTAATTCATCTCGTGTTCCTAGTGATATCAGGTTCCGTTTCAAGTCAGGTACATATCTAACGTCAGTAAGTATCCTAACTTTACCATCATGAAGTTTAAGTGTTATGTCCCCAACTCCATGTATCCTACAAGTATTGTCATTATCCATATACACAGTGCCTTGGTCAGAATTTCTAAAGTTGACAAACCAGTCTCTATACGGACTCATGTGAAAGGAACACCCGGAGTCCAGAATCCATTCTCTACTAATGTGATCTCTACACACAGTCAATGCCTTTGATAGGCACATCGACTCCTTTTCGGCAGCCACAGTGGCGCTGCCTTCATTTTCTTATTCCCTAATGAACTTATAACAATTCCTTTTAAGGTGTCCCATCTTTCCACAATGATAGCACTTCTTGTCACTATTCTTATTCTTATCCTGTTTATTCTTTTTCCGTCCTTTAGGTTCTTTGTTATTAGTCTGATGATTATTCGGACCATTACATTTTTTCTCATTTTTTCCTTTCACGAATAAGTTCGCTCCCCCTCTCATACTGGTTCTAAGTTCTAGCTCTCTAGCCCTTATACCAGATATCACCAAGTCTAGCCTAGGTACAACTCATGTGTACTGTAGAGAGTTCTTAACGACACTATATTCTTCAGGCAGTGCATTTAATAAAATCATAGCTTCGCTAGAGTCTCCTAGGGCTTGGTCAGTTCCTTTAAGGATTTGAGTCATTTTCGTGAATTCATCCAAATTATCATCAATCGACTTATTAGTATCCATCTTGTAATTAAACAAATTTCCTTTTAAGAACACTAAATTTGGTGCAGAAATAACAGAATAAAGAGATTCGAGTTTATCCCAGAGTTGAATGGTCGTATCCATTCCATCAACTTTTCTGATGACCGAGTCTCCCAAGTGGAGGAAGATCAAGTTGTATGCCTCTTCCAGGATTTCATCCTTCGCTTCCTTTTCCATCTTTGGCCACTTTTCTGGATCCGGTTCCAGCGCCAAAACCACCTTATGGTGAGAAAGCAAAACCCTCATTTTCTTTTTCCAAGTGGTAAGTCCCCCTTTCCGTCAAAGATACCTATGTCGAGTCTAACTGTCGACATTTCTATTTTTATCTAATACTCAAACTGCAATCCCAATCCGAAACTTATTTTCTCAAGTTTCAATTTCAACAGGGTCTTGTTTTCCCAAATTTGTAACTTCAACAGAAAATTAATTTCACAAATTTTCAATTTGGAAACACCCAATAACACAGAGTCTTACGCACACTGAATTTTTCTGTTTGGCAACACACAGTATATCACAATCAAAACAGCAATACACTGTCCTTTGCACCCAAACTCAATTCGGCAGCCCCACAATCTTTCAATTTTTGGCAGCACAAACAATCTGCCCAAACAGGACATCAACCTAATCACCCAACGACTAAGCCTTCAACACCCAAACTTCAATTTGGCAACTTAGTGCCCTGTTTAGACCTTCAAACTAGCTTCAACAGATCTCAAATTAGGAAATCAATTTCATGATTTCGACAGGACAAAGCTCAACCCCTCAATCTATGCCAATACAAGTTCTTGGTCAATCACCCAAAACAACAACCGGCAGAGACACTTTCTCAAGTGACAACAGAGCCCCCAATCACCCAATTACACAGAACCCAAAAACGGTTAGTGATTGATTTTGGCAACACTCTCAATTGTTCTTGGATTTACAGTCCCTTTGATTCTTGGCAACTGAGACCTGCTTGAATCGACTTACCCCTTTGATCGGATCGGCTACTTTAGCAGACGATCGGCCACCCAGATCTGTTACGAAGTCGGCAGTAACCTGTTCGGATCTTTCTAGGCCATACAGTATCTAGATCGGCAAGCCCTGTTGGTGACTCAAATCTTGGTCACCAATTCTTGATTTCTGATTCTGTTCTTGACTCTTCTTTGGTTTGAAGAAGATGGGTTGGCTTCTAGATCACAGATTTTCGAACTTTGCAGGCCCTGATCTTGTTTCTCGTTCTTGGCAGTGGTCTTCGTTCTTCTGGTTGACGGATTCTTGATCTTGTTGCCCTTTATTTTTCGGCTGTGATCTTCGGCTGTGGTCTGTAATTCGTTTTTGGCGATGGCTCTGTTCTTCAAGACTCTCGATTTTAGGTTTTCCTTTCACCGGATGAAAGAAAAAATGGATCTTGGGCTTCTTGATCTTCAAACTTCCTTTTCAGCCCACTGGATTTAATTCCAAAGGCTCTGATACCAATTGTTAAACTTTTGTCGCAAAATTCGTCAAACCAATCAATCAAGAATGCACGATTTTTACCGTGGTTCGCCGGAAAAATTCCCGACTACATCCACGTTGAACTCCGGAATATGGAGCTCGTTGCACTAAGCAATTTCAAGATTACACACGGAATCTTGAATCTGTTTACAAATTGTAATTCCCAAATCTCACAAACCCTAATCTCTAAAAGTGTCAATCTCTCAAATTTCCAATTGAGAATTACACTAACTTGGACTAAGGAACAAGGCTTAACACTTAGCCAAAAATAAGGGAATACAAATAATGAAAAACCTCTTCTTTAATTCTCAACCTAAGTGCCCTTTATATAGGATGAGCAAATACATGAAATTGGGACAACGGCAAGGATTGCGCCACGTGTCCTTTATCCAACGGACGACAAGGCTTCACATTTTACAATACACATTACAAAATTTATATATTTATATATATTAATTTAAAAATAATTATATACTAATTATAACTCCATTTGTCATTTTATTAATTATTTTTTTATTTTATAATTTTTTGATTTTTGTTAATAAATATTACAGATTTCGTATCTATTCATTTATTATTTTGATTTATTTTTAATTTAATTAATACTACTTATGTATTAAAAAAATATAATTTAACCAAATATAATTAATTTATAAAATAAATTTTTTGATAGTCTATTTGTTTAATAAATCTAATATATTTATTGTTTTATTTTTTTAAAAAAAATTACTTTATTAAAAGTAGTGTTGATTCTGATTTTATATATTTTTTATTAAAAGTTGTTTGTCTTATTTAATTTCGTAAATCAGTATCCATATCTATTTTTTTTATAAATATTTTATTAAAAGTTGTGTTGATTATGATTATGATTTTATATTTTCTTTATTAAAAGTTATTTGTCTTATTTAATTTCGTAAATCAGTATCTATATCTACTTTTACTTTTTTTTTAATTATTTATTAAAAGTTGTGTTGATTATGATTATAATTCTGATTTTATATTTTCTTTATTAAAAATTATTTATCTTATTTAATTTCGTAAATCAGTATCCATATCTACTTTTACTTTATTAAAAGTTATTTGTTTTATTTGTGTTTATTTCATATATAAAGAGGTAGTTTGTAATTTTGAAGGTAAGATCATTTGAGTCTCTCTCATCTCATTCTCTATTTCCCCTTCAACATATCATTCTCTCTTCTTAGAATATAGTTATCATCTTCGGAAAACATTATGGATAACCGTAACTTGGGCTCATTTTCAGATAGTTGGTCAGACGAGAATGAAGTTCGAAGTGGGGAAAGCATCTACAGCAATAGTCGCGATTATACAACCGAATTTACTACAGACCATGTTATTTTTATCGTTGTATTATGTATATTCGTTATTTATTTAAAGTATATAAATTATGTATATTTGTTATTTATACATCTTCGTTATTTTTTTTATATAGATCTTTTAAAGTAGATAAGGTATGATAAATTTGGCGAAAAAAGTTGGTCTAGAAAATAATATTGTGATAGTGATTAAAAATTCTGCTAATTTGAAAGGCGGCAAGCTGCCAAAGTGTCATCTTATGTGTGAAAGAGGAGGAAAGTATAAATCACCACCGTATCTTGTTGAAGGTCAATCCATAGTAAAAAATAGTGGGATAAAAAAATGTGAATGCCCATCCCAATGTGGTGGTGGGAACATTCATCGTACGAAGCTAAAGAATGTGCCACTCGTTATAGGATTCGCAATCAATTATGGTACGAAATATTGGGTATATCACCAAGTGCGCCAGAAGGAGACTTTCGAGGCAACATATATTAGAATTTATGTTTTTATATTTTTAAGTGTAAGTTTTTATGTTGTTATTGTTGGAAAAATGCTTATTTATAAGCATTTTGAGGCTCAATTTTAAGCATGGTCCACTTCGTGTTAGTGGTTGTTATTGAATGATTCGGATACTCCTACGTGAGTACTTCGAAATGATATATTCATATGCTTAAAATGGTGCTTGGGTGAATGTGAAATTGTTGCTCAAAGTTCACAATTTTCAAGCCTTTTGTAATTCCATAACAGCTAATTTAATTAGCTTGGTGGTTACAAAGTTTAATCTCCATAAGTGCTAATCTAATTAGCTTGGTGGTTATATAGTTTAATTTCCATTAGTGCTAATTTAATTAGCTTAGTGGTTACAACAATGTGTAACATCTCCCATTATGAAATTTAATTGGCAAGTTAATTTCTATTAATTGAGATGTGTTTTTCTTTTCCTATATAAACAACATCAGTTCTTGTTTTTCAATATATGAAATAGAAAATAGAGAAAGACATAGCACACACACGAAAGATCATTTTCTTTGTTTTGTTAAAAGGAGAGTTCAAACACTTTGTGGTTCGTTGGATACGAGTCTGGTGGTGCCCTTTCTCGTACGTTTCCGTTGTATCCTGGGAAACAATCGTCTCACGTTCTACTGCACCTACGGTAGGGGACGAATTTGTTTTAAGGATATTGTTGTTTTACAACAAGCCTCGGGAAAGTTCTGATTTGCCTCAGCTTCAGCTTCTGCCTCTGCCTGACTCAGCATCTGCCAACAGCCTCTGCCTCAGCATCAGCATCTGCCAACAGCCTCTGCCTCAGCTTCAGCCTCTGCCTCAGCTTCATCTTCTGCCTCTGCTTTCAGCCTCAGCCTCTGCTGTCAGCCTCTGCCTTCAGCCTCTGCCATCTGCCTCTGCCTCTGCTCATCAGTCCCTGCCTCCGCTTTCAGGGTCTTCCGTTAGGGTCTGCTCCGAGGATAATAATTATAATTGTAATTTTTGTCATATTCGGATTTCCCAATTACCGTGTAATAATTGTAATAATTGTTATCTACAGTTATTTGTACTATTTTTTAAATATATATTTTTCTAATATATATGAGAACATTTTTATAATACACAAGTAGTGTTAAATAAATTAAAAAAGAATCACAAAAATTAAATGAATAAATGAACACCAAATAAATAATAATAAATATGAAATTTGTAATATTTATTAAATAAAAAAATATAAAGTAAAAAAAAATATAAAATAAAAAATTTAATTAATAAAATAAAATAAGTACATATGTTATTTTTATATTTTATATATATCAATATATAAAAAGTGTAATATATTTTGTTTATTTGAGAAATTGAATTTTTGAGAAAGATGAGGGGTAAAATCGGGTATACAGGGAGACAGATATTAAGTAACTGTCAGGGGGAAGATAACGTCTCTTTTTATGGTAAGGTCTCCAAAAAGCTGTGAAGTGCAGTGATTACGTTTCATTTTACAAGGAAAAAAAACCACGAACACTGTTTCTAAGGCGGGACGGGACTCGGACTCAAAATAATCCGGATAGTCCGGGTGTACAAATTTTGAACTTATATTTTTTTCTTCCGGATTTAATGATACAAAAATTAAATTAAATAATTAAAAATAAAAAATCTATTACATAATTTATCTTTTAGTTTAATTTTTATTTTTATTTTGTAATATGTTTAATTTTCAGTGTTTTATCACTTTTCATTAAATAAAATAATGAAATAAAAAATTACCCCAAAATTAGGGGCAAAAAAAAAAAAAGAAGCAGCAGAAATAAATAAATTCGAGTCCAAGATCCCAGATTCAAAATCCCTAGGCCCATAGTTATAAAATTCGAGTACGATAGCACGTTCTCGAGCTGAATTCAATATAATTTTGAAATCGAAGGCCTCATCCACATTTCATATGGAGATGTTACACTTGACTCATTCTTTCTAATTTAAGCTTCTTCTTTTCTTGAATCGTTGGAAACCCCGCCATCAAATCACTCCATTCGAGCTTAAGCGGAACAGGTAAAATCTCTGGTTGTCCCAGACTCTTACAAAAAACACTCTCTCTAAATTACTCTTACAAAAAACACACTCTCTAAATTTGAACTCATGACCTCAAGGTGAAATCTTATTTTCAAAGGTAATTAGTTGAAGCTGTTCATTAGTGTTGGAAATTTAGCATACGATATGCGGCGGAAAATTAAAATTTTTCAATTTTAAACATAAATTTCCAATCAAATATCATAATGAATTTTTCATGCTTCATGATAATATTTATTTATAAAACATAAATAAAAACATACCTTAAATCTTTAAGTAATCCTCGTACCGTTCCTCGTAAATTCTTCAGAGCCACCCACACGTTTGGCCTCCAACAGTATCCACACAAAGCAGAGAGTTAAGGATTTTGGATTTCTCAAATCCAATATTATGAAAGTGTCTTTTCTTTAGTGTTAACTTAAGAAAATAGACTTGTTTTAGGGTTTATGTAATATTGGGAATAAAAGAATTTTGGTTAAAGAAAAATCAAAATTTTCTTTTAAATTCTTTTCTTTCTCACGTGAAAGACAAAAATTGCTTTCCAAATTTTGCTTCAATTTTTGGTTAAATTTTTATTGTGTTAAGTTAATGGCAAAAGGGTTAATTTATAGGCTTTTGATTTGAGTTGTTTTAATTCCAATCAAATTAGAATTAATATGATAAGATTTAATCCTAATCAAATAGGAATTTTAATCCATCATAAATAAACAACCATTATCCTATTTTATTTAATTAAATTAATTAAATAAAATTTATCAATTTTAATCAAATTAGAATACTATAAATCTGAAATTATAATTTAATACAAACACTTTGGTAAATTACATTTCAGCCCTTATACTTTTGGAAATTACAAAATGACACATGTACTTTTAGAAATTACAAAATAGCCCCTAATTTTCAGATTTGCACCTTGGTCCTAAAATTTCCAAAATTCCATTTTTTATCCATAATTTCTAAAATTACGAATTTACCCCAAAGTTTTAAGAACTTAACACTTAAGTCCTAAAACTTAAATATACATAATTTATCATTAACTCTTCAATATTTTAAAGTGTGTGACCCATTAGGTTATTTCTTATGTTGACAATGAAGATAGTTATAGACTTCATAAGTCTCGATAAATTAATCTAATTAATTTATCCTCAACTAACTCCTTAATTAAGAAACTAATTTCCATAGATCAAGAGCGGCATCTAGCAATGCATTATGACCCCCAATTAAGCAAGAATAATAACTTTAGTGAAACCTATTCTGTATACGATTACCGTATAATTCAATCCTTTCGCCTCATACATATCCCGCCAACGATTCTAGAGTATGGAAAATGTCTACTCTATTAAATCATGGCTATTAGAACATTGACTTAAGTTGATAATATCTATATAGAGTTTATGAAACTCCTTTCAGAACTCGCCATGGCCATGGACTTATATTATCACTTATGTCAAATCGCGCATCTTGGGATATCGTCTCTATGTTATCCAAAGCGGCGAATCCATTATTGATCACTCAATATCTTCGTACGCTTTTCATATTGATCAATCATTACTTTATGCGCAATCTCGCTATGGACTACGGAGTTGTAATGTCGAAGCATATATGATCCACATACAAGATGTCATGGAGACCTAAAGTCTAAGGATCATTCATACTATCGTTACAAAGAGAAATCCCATAAACATGTGGATAAAACTTTATATGGGTTCTCAAGCGGGTCAGTTCGATGTACTTATTCTCCAACAAGCATCCATATGTTAGACTAAGTAAACACCTCCACTAGTAGCTTATGAGATTAGCTACCTTCTTTCGATAAATAAGCAGACATAACATATGCTGATCTAAACTGGATCTATCAATGTCCTGCGTTGATAATCCTATGATCGAGAATATTTAAGAATGATTGGATCTCATAAATTAAACTATTTTAATTTATTTAATCGTCATTCAAAGGACTTTATTTTTCAAGTAGTCAAAATTACTTATTGACAATACTTATAAATAAACTGCCAAATTTTATTAATCAATGCAATAATATAAAATTACATATTTATCCCTATTGGATCTATGGCATATAACCAATAATCTCCCACTTGCACTAAAGCCAATCTCTATAATATTTTACACCGAACAATTCAGCGTGCCAATCATGCTTCTATTGGGTTAGTGCTTTAGTAAGAGAATCTGCTAACGAAGCATACTTGATGCAAATAAGTTGACTAGACCTAACTTCACGAATTGGTACCTCAACCTAAGAATTGTTCTTAGGCAAGAAAAGAAGGTTTATATCTTGGAACATAGTGTTCCACCAGAACCTGTCGAATATGCAACACAAGAGGAATATAATGCTTGGTTGAAGCATTATGATGATAATGAGCAGACAATATGTGTGATGCTGAGCTCAATGTTATCCGAATTACAAAAGCAACATGAGTCTATGGATGCGAGCACAATTATAACACATCTCAAAAAGTTGTTTGATGCATCCGTTCGCACTGAAAGATATGAGATATCTAAGACTCTTTTTCGATCCATGATGAAAAATGGTTCTTCAGTTCATGACCATATGCTGAAGATGATTAGCTACATTGAAAAATTAACTGATCTTGGTTTTATCATGGACCATGGCTTATATATTGATCTTGTATTGCAATCACTGCCAGAGTCTTTCTCTCAATTCATTTTGAATTTTCATATAACAAGTTGGATGCTACATTTGCTGAGAAAGACATAAAATCACAGAGAGGTTATGTGATGCTAATTAGTGGTTCCAAAAAGTTTAAGAAACGCCTTAAGAAATGTTCAAAGGGTAAGGCCCAAAAGGCCAACACTCACAAGCCCACTGATGGTGTTACTAAAAAGAAAGACAAGGACAAGTGTTTCTTATGTGAAAAAGATGGGCATTAGAAGAGAAACTGTGCAAAATACCTTGAGGAAAAAAAAAAGCAAGCAGTTGCTTCTACTTCAGGTATATTTATGATTGAGGTTAATCTTAATGATAGTAAATCTTCTACTTGGGTATTGGATACTGGTTGTGGTTCTCACATATGTAACAATATGCATATTCTTAATGATAGTAAATCTCCTACCTGCATATTGTTACATATGTGAGCACCACAACCAGTATCCAATACCCAAATAGAAGATTTAATATCATTAAGATTAACCTCAATCATAAATATACCTGAAGTAGAAGCAACTGCTTGCTTTTTCTTTTCCTCGAGGTATTTTGCACAGTTTCTCTTCCAATACCCATCTTTTTCACAGAAGAAACACTTGCCATTGTCTTTCTTTTTAGTAACACCACCAGTGGGCTTGTGAACCTTTCTTAAGGCGTTTCTTAAACTTTTTGGAACCATTCATTAGCATCATAGAACCTTTCTGTGATTTTATGTCTTTCTCAGCAAGTCTTAACATATTAAGCAATTCATGAAGTGTAGCATCCAACTTGTTCATATGAAAATTCAAAATGAACTGAGAGAAAAACTCTGGCAGTGATTGCAATACAAGATTAATATATAAGCCATGGTCCATGATAAAACCAAGGTCAGCTAATTTTTCAATGTAGTCAATCATCTTCAGCATATGGTCATTAACTGAAGAACCATCTTTCATCATGGGTCAAAACATAGTCTTAGATATCTCATATCTTTCAGTGCGAGAGGATGCATCAAACAACTCATTGAGATGTGTTATAATTGTGCTTGCATCTATAAACTTATGTTGTTTTTGTAATTCTGATGACATTGAGCCCAACATCACAAATACTGCATGCTCATTATCATCATAATGCTTCAACCAAGCATTATATTCCTCTTATGTTGCATATTCGACATGTTCTGGTGGAACACTATGTTCCAGGACATAAACCTTATTTTCTTGCCTAAGAACAATTCTTAGGTTGCGGTACCAATCCGCGAAGTTAGGTCCAATCAACTTATTTGCATCAAGTATGCTTCAGAAGGAGATATTGTTACTCATGTTTTGTTTGGAAACCTATATGAAGAATAGAGAATTTTGATTAGATTTATTGCATTGATATAAACCATAAGATATTTGGCCTTTTAATCTAATAGTTACTCCCATTATTTTATTTGAATTTTGTCAACCCTCTTAGTGACAAAATTATCGTGGGCTATGATCCCATTTTACTTAAAATAAAATGACAACGATGGTTAATCACTTTATTTAAGTTCAATTGGGTAGGTATTTGTTACCAATTACATCTCATGTAACTTATAGATCGTTAAGTTGACAACTCATGTCATGACAACTATTGTCATCATATCTTATATGAAACTTAATCTTTGTCTCCAAAATAAATGATCATGACGAGGGTCAACTCATCAAATATTTTGGTTAAGTCAAACCATTATTTATAATTTAAACATATTCGATGTTAAACTTGATCTTGACGAGGGCCAAGTAATCAATAATAACAAAGAGTTTTGGTTTTGATTATAATAATGGAAGGCAATGTTATGGACTTAAATTATTCAGAGGGATTTTAGTTTTAATTTATTTTAAACTTTAGAATAAAATATTTTGAATGAAAGAATGCATCAGTTAGGTTCCCAGAATAGTGGAGGGGTCACAGCGGTCCCACTTAAAACCCAAATTTCTTAGGCTCTTACCGCCCTTTTGACAGAACCAGCTTGACATGCATCAATAAAACAAACAGCTAAATTCCAAGTCTATTTAAATTAGGTCTCTTATATATATATCTAATGTATTTTGGTTCATCACAATTTCTTTAAAATATTCATAATATTTTATTATCCAATCTTATTGGATAAATTTCTGATATTGTTTTATTATGTTTAATTATTTATGGGACTTAAATATTGTATCATAATCTTATTAGAATAGGAAACAATTAATATTCCATAATTAGAATCATTATTCTAATAGGAAATAATTTCCTTTATTTGAGATTAAATGTATCCTATTTAAATTTGAATTCTAGATTTTTAATCTAATTAGAAATCATTCAAATTTAATTTGTATCCTAATCTTATTAGGTTAATTTAAATTTATTTTAGAGATAAATTCATAATCCAATTAGAATTTTATTTCTTAATAAATTTTAATTGTATTAGGATACATTAATTGAAATAATATTAAATTCTATAATTAAATTTTAATATAAATCAAATTTATTTAACATATAATTTATTAATTTTTTTGGTTGCTGACGTCAGCCACCAATTTGACCAGCAGCAGATGAGAGAAACACCACGGCGCTGTTCTTAAAAGAACAGTGCCGTGGTTATCAATTAACTTATTTGAATTTTCTTTTATTTTTCTGATTTAATTCTTAATCAAATCAATTTTTAATTAATCTCAACACAATTATGTCCCATAAATTTAAACATAATCAGTACAATATGCATAAAATCATATCAAAAGCATGCAAATTAATTTAGGCTACTATACCACTGTTGGAAATTTAGCATACGATATGCGGCGGAAAATTAAAATTTTTCAATTTTAAACATAAATTTCCAATCCAATATCATAATTAATTTTCCGTACTTCATGATAATATTTATTTATAAGACATAAATAAAAACATACCTTAAACCTTTAAGTAATACTTGTACCGTTCCTCGTAAATTCTTCAGAGCCACCCACACGTTTGACCTCCAACGGTATCCACACAAAGCAGAGAGTTAAGGATTTTGGATTTTTCAAATCCAATATTATGAAAGTGTCTTTTCTTTAGTGCTAGCTTAAGAAAAGAGACTTGTTTTAGGGTTTATGAAATATTGGGAATAAAATAATTTTGGTTAAAGAAAAATCAAAATTTTCTTTTAAATTTTTCTTTCTCACGTGAAAGACAAAAATTGCTTTCCAAATTTTTTGTTCAATTTTGTGTGTGTTAAGTTAATGGCAAAATGGTTAATTTATAGGCTTTTGATTTGAGTTGTTTTAATTCCAATCAAATTAGAATTAATAGGATATGATTTAATCATAATCAAATTTGAATTTGAATCCATCCTAAATAAACAACAATTATCCCATTTTATTTAATTAAATTAATTAAATAAAATTTATCAATTATAATCAAATTAGAATATTATAAATCTGAAATTATAATTTAATACAAATACTTTGATAAATTATATTTCAGCCTTTATACTTTTGGAAATTACAATTAATTGTCCCACATTATATCTATATTTAATTTTTGAATAATGATTTATACACAATCTAAATCTCCATAAATTATCAAAAATAGCAAAAACAATTAAATTATAATTTTTTTGCTCACTTTATCTATATTTATTCTACTATTTCCTGTAAGCATGAGGGTATCGTGGGGACCATTTATACACAATTAAAATAAGCACATTTATTATCCTCGAAAATGAATGCTTTAAGGCCATTGAACTCGCCTCACATATTACTAGCTCCATCATACCCTTGGTCACGCAACCTATACATACTCAATCCATGTCTAGAAAATAGCTTAACAAGTGTAGCATCTTTTTCTATACTCAAACAAATATATCACAACTATTCTGTTTACCATTATCTTCTTTAAAAAGATAACAAAAAAGACAAAATGTAGTATATTTTTCTATGCTATATTCCAACCAAGATCCAAAATTTTCAAACCAAGTTGAGACAAACCGCCGTATTTTATTTCCAAAATTTGATAATTTAAAGTCGTGATTTTTAGGTTGAACATGACTCTTTTGTAGGTACGCTCTTCGGACTTCATCTCATATATTATGACTATAATAAGAGATTCGAGGTCTTAATCTAGGATCTGTAGTAAGATCTTGTAAATTAACTTCTACATCTTCGTTTGAACAATATTTAGTTTTCTTTGGAGAATGTTGTAATGTTGATTTTCTTTTAAAATATTTCTCGATAACTATATCAAATAAACAAAAGAATAATTCAGTTTCTTGTAAAAAAATCTATTGAAAAAAACCTAAAGGAATCAACAAATCATTATTAGGTTTCGAAATTAATATCATATTGTTCAATTTTTTTTTTTAAATGACTATGTTAAATTAATAAAAACTTGACTATGTTAAAATTACAACAAAGTTCTTTGGCAGCAAAAAAAAAAAAAATTTATTTTTTTTCTTGTTGATCACGTCCAGGGAATTTCGTTGGAACAAAATTGACTATGTTAAATTAATTATTTTTTTCTTGTTGATCACGTCTAGCAAACAAAAATAATTTGAACAATACAATAATAATTTCAAAACCTAAAAATGAGCATAAAAATATATAAAGAGTGTCATACTGAATTGTTGGAGAATAATCTATAAAAGTGGAACCGCCTCTGTAAAAGTGGAACCCTACTTTACTTTGTGTAGCTGCTTTCTCACCTTTGAATTTCGTTGTTGTTTTGCTGATGACTTGTTGTGTTTGTTTCTTAACAAGTTTCAGAATTTAGGGAAAAATGGGAACAAGAGATTTGATATAATTTTTTTTTTATTTTTTTTAATTAATTTGGATTTTTTTTTTGGGGCCAACGTGCAACCGCCTCTGATCACACACACATAATAAATAATAACTTACAAAAAAAAAAAAAGTATAATGGAAGATGATGATTTTTTACTTTTTTTTTTTTTTTGCTTAATGCTGCTTGTAAAAAAACAACCAATATAAGTATATTTTAGACTTAGATATTTTAAGTTATTCATCTTAAAAAATCTACAAATAAAAATTAAAAGAAAACTTTAAACTTGTTTAATAATCTCACTGATATCGATTCGACATCAACTATCCTAAACATGAATTGATAATAAAATTATTATACATCATTTTTATTACATGAATTCCCGTTGAATAATAAAATATTATAAAATAAATATTATAACTATTGTATTACATATTATAATATGAATTTTAAAAATAATTATAATAAATTTTGAATGTATCCCAATTTACTGAATATATAGATCGATAAAGTGTTGGATTTGGGTGAGTTGGTACATGTTTGCACAATTTTACGTTAATACGCGTGTAAGGTTCAAACTAGGGGTGATCACGGTTTCGAGTCAAACCGCAACCCGACCCAAACCGCGCGGTTTGAAAAAAAAATTAAAAATGATTTCGAGTCAATCAGAATCGAACCGTAAATTTCGGATCGGTGTGAGGTTTAAAACCCAATCGTGACCCGAACCGCCCAAAACTGCAAATTTTGACTCAAAGCGCGACCCGAACCGCCTAAACCGCCAACCCGCGTTAAAATTAGATATTATTTTATATTTTTATTCTTCTTTAACCATGAAATTTAAGATATTTAATGATCATATGACAATATGCAATGTATAAATGAAAATTAGGTATTGTTTCTCTTCAATTATTATGTGAAAACACACAAAATTTCCTTTAAAAAAATTTATAATTCAAACCGCCGACCCGAACCGCCCAAACCGCTAAATCGCCAGCTCGAACCGCCGCGATTTTCCTTATCAAATTTGCGGTTTCGATTTCTAATTTTCCAAACCGCCAACCCGCGCGGTTTGAAGTGAAAAACGAAAAAAACGACCCGAAACGCACCGCGAACACCCCTAGTTCAAACCTCTTGAGACACAGTCTCAGAAAGGGGTAATTGATTCCAAGAAAATTCCTCCAAGTGGCACAAACACACAGATTACAGCTATAAAGATTAAAAAGCTAAGAAATTAAAATACTTGCTCTTTTGAGTCATTTCTCTTTTTTTTTTTTTCTACACTTGAGCCTTTTATAGTGCATGATTCCACCAAACGCTCGAGCAGTTTCGCCGTCTTCAGCTAAGGGTGGCAGAAAAGCCCAGACCCGGCCCGACCCGGGAGACCAAAATCTCGAGCCGGGTCTTAGGGACAGAAGGCCGGCTCGGGGTCGGGCTCGAGCCGGACTCAGAGATTTAAGCCCGGGCTTAAATTCAAAAATATATATTAACAAATCAGTGAAATCGCCTCTCTCACTCTCAGCTTAGTAGCCCATGCCATATCCTAACCTTCCTAATTCACATTTCAGTTTTCACAATCTCAATTCCCAAATCTCGTATATCTCAGTCTCTCTCAAATCTCAATCTCAACACTCTCAGTATATCTCTCTCACTGACTGCTCGGCTCGCTTCTCACTCTCTCTGGTCACTGCTCCTGCTCGGCTTGCTTGCTCTCCACTCTCGCCTCGCCAGTCGCCTCTCAGTCTCACTACTCGTCTGCTCCTGCTCGGCTTGCTCCTGCTCCTCTTAGTCTCAGGTTGCGACTAAGCCTGCTAAGAGAGGTAAATTTAATTAAGTGTTTTATTTGGGGCTATTTTTATTTTTTATGTGATGTTTATTTTGTGGTCTTGAATATGCATATAGTTTGATGAATGTGAATATGTGATACTAGTCATAGTTTCTCTTATATAATAGATTAAGATGAATGTGATACTGGTTTTTTCTTTTTGGGTTGTGGGGTATCGTTGTATTAAGATGAATGTGATACTCGACTCGCCTCTCACTCTCTTTGGTTATTGTTGATTCCATTTTTGGGTTGGTTATTACTATGGATGACATTGGGTAGGGTATGGTGCAGGTTTTCCATTATCAAACCCGCACCCGCATATGTAAATAAATTACCAAACCCGCACCATACCCATTGCGGGTTTTAATTTTCATTACCAAACCCGCACCACATATAAAAATAAATTACCAAACCCGCATTAGTACCTAACGGATTTTTTGCGGGTTTTTAAAATATTGAATTACTTTGTGTTCTTAATAATATAATTTTTTTAATTAAATAATTAATTTTTAATTGCTAGTTGTAGTTTTCACATTTTTCATTTGACATATATAACATGCAATGTATGTATATACAATACATAGATAACATAATGTATGAAAGACTCAGTATTATATGTTTATTTTTTCATATAAACATAATTAAAACGAGTTCTTCCCTTCATAATTATAATGATCTAAGTTAGCCAACTCAATCGAAAATAAGATAAAAAGTAATCACCAATCTTTGGTCATATTTTTTATGTTAAGTGTAATGAAAGTGATGCTTACAAGCTCAAGTGGGGCAGGTTGCGGGCTGCGGCTGAGTGGGAGTTTGGAACTATGGATTAATGTTTTAGGTTTAGGTTTTGTTAGTTGTTTTTATATGAAAGTTTATTTATATTGTCCTAAAAATATTAATTAATAAAAAATAATATTGCTAGTATGCGGATACCCGCATTTTTTTCTTAAATACCAAACCCACACCGCACCCGCAGCGGGTTCTGCTTTAAATTACCAAACCCGCACCTGACGGGTTTTACCAAATCCTACCCATTGCGGACGGGTTTTTGCGGGTTTGCGGGTAAAATTGTCATCCCTAGTTATTACTGGTTTGCTTTGCTTCCTGGAATCCTGGTTATTATTTTTCCTAAAGAGTATATTTGGGTTGGTTATTACTTGTTTGCCATATTTCAAATGCTTTTTAGGTTGGTTATTACTGGTAATTGTTGATTCAATTTTTGGGTTGGTTATTACTTGTTTGTCATATTTCAAATGCTTTTGGGTTGGTTATTACTAGTTATTGTTGATTCAATTTGCCATATTTTTTGAATTTTTTTTATAAAAAAAATTAGGCCGGATTTTGGCCCGGCCCAAATTTTTTTGGTCGGACTCGGGCTGGGCTTTTCAAAGCCCGGGCTCGGCTTGGCCCGTTTCAGCCTACTAAGCCCTCACGTTCTCTGCGCACATGTAACTGTTGGATCGTGCGTGCAACCACTGGGTAACTTGCTAGATCGTGGGGGTTACCGCCAGTTTGTGCAATAACCGTCGAATATATAACTGGTCAACCGCTTTGGGAGTGTTTCCTTCTTTCTTCATGATTCTTTACCCATTCCCTGAATCGTCCTGAATTAAGTCTTTCTGGGCCGAATCCTTATTCATCCTATCCATAATGACGCCATGTCTTTTCGTCCTCAGATACGTCATCCATTTTCGTCATTTGATACGTCATCTTTTTCGTCATTTGATTCATTTGGCCTCTTTGTCATTGAGAGAAATTTATTTTCTGTTAACAATACCTATCATTTTTCTAAAAATATTATCCAAATTGGTGCCGGCCAACCACTATGGGAACCTTGGTGCTCATCTGTCATCACTACACGCTTGCTGTGTTAAGCTGAACAGGAAAATACGGTGACCGTTGAAGCAAAGATTAATTTAATTTGTAATCTTATTAAATACGGTGACCGTTAAAGCAAGAGTAATTTAATTTTTAATCTTACTATATCTATATATATATTTTATTTTTTAAATGTTTTATTAAAAAAATTATAAATTATTTATTATATATCATTTTTTTTTTCTTTTTTCATAAATTAGCACATGACCTGTAATTTATGCGGGTTGAACATATATTTTAGATATTGATCTTGTAACTGTGAGACAATTGATTTACTTACACGTAATATTTATATCTCATTCGTTTGTCTCTCATTTCTCAAATGATATTTATAATTCACCGTGTAAGAGCTATTAAGTTTCTTTATTTTAATTTTAATAATTTAATAATATTAAATTAAAAAATTAATTAATTAATTAAGTTAATAGGTTTCTTACTTGAATATTTGATTATGTTTTTATATTGTAATAGATTTCTTATATTAATAATTATTATTTTAATTTTATAATTTAATAAAAAAATAATTATTGAAATATTTTAATTTTATAATAAAAAATTAATTTAGAGATTATGTTAATTTTAAATAATTTAATAATTTTTTTTTTTAATTTTAATAAAATAATATAATATAATTTAAAATTTTTCTATTACTTAAAATTTTACCATTAGGCCAGACGAAAATCCCCAAACTCAGCCGGACCTCGAACTTTTCTGACCCTTTGATCACACGTTTTTTCAACTAATACTTTTGGATAAATAGTCCACATTGACCCAAAATTCATCCTTACAAAGACAGTCTTATTTACACCAATAACAATACGCCACGTGTTCTTTACAAGCCGTGTAACCAATCACAAGACAGGCTGTGACGCGATACCCGGGGAGACAATCAATATCTCCCAGAGCCGTATAAAATTAACAGAGGACACGTTGTTGTCTAACTCGCCGGAAGAGTTAAGAGAAGTAATCGCCTGGACACTCGACTCCGCTTTCTTTCTTGCTACAACCGTCCCCCGCTACCGGATCTACAATAATCATGGTAATTTATGATCTGATCTGTTTTCTTCCTTTCTTTTTTCTCGTTTCTATGGTCTGATCTGTTAATTTATCTGCTCTGCTTTGTAAATTTATTTCATCTGATCAATGGATCCGTTTGCTGATGAATTTTAAATAAACTGATTCAAAATGCGAGCTTTGTATGTTTTTTTTATTCCTATCGATGATTTTTTTTTTTTAAAAAAATAAACTGCGGTTTCAATCGAACTTTCATCAGATCTTGAGATTTCGTATTGTTATTAAATTTAATTATTCCAATTATGATTAATACAACATATTTGATCCTCAAGTCTTGGATGTTGTAATTAATCCGTTGAATTTGAGCTGTAATTATAAATATTGATAAATTTACAGCTTATATATCTAATTGTCTCACAGGAGATGTCATTATAAATTAGTGATTGCGTCTCTCTTTATATCTAATTGTCTCACAGGAGATGTAATTATAAATTATTGATTGCGTCTCTCTTTGTTAATGTTGAGATTGATTATGGTTTTGGATGTGCAGACAACATCTAAGCGTCTTGCGGTGAGGAAAGCTGAAAAATTCGAGAAGAATATTACAAAGAGAGGCGCTGTGCCTGAAACCACCGCAAAAAAAGGCAAGGATTATCCTGTAGGCCCTGTTCTGCTTGGCTTCTTCGTATTTGTCGTCATTGGATCATGTAAGTTTCTCCCTACGAACATGTTAACATTGTTTTGTTATAGATGTGAGAAGTGTTATTTGTTTCAGGTTATTTTTGTTTAATGTTGTAGAATACACATAATCATTGCTTCTATAATCACACACCCTGCGTTTGAACTCGGAAGAATTAATAGAAATTATATATATGTATATATAGTGCGTGCTTAAACTAGATGGTGAAAATTGTTCTGGCACAAATATTTGGTTTCAATCATGATTATTACTCAGGATTTAGGGCATGTGTCGTGAAAATCGAATGAAAGATACTATGAAAGATACTTCTCTCCCAATTTACGTAGTCCTCTTCATGGTTTACTGAATGCTGATAACGTTTTTGTTTTATGATTGTTTCCAACAGCTCTTTTCCAGATCATCAGGACAGCGACAAGTGGAGGGATGGCTTAATTGTTTTATCAATGCTGATAAATAGCAGCAAATGGCCCTAAAATGTTATTTACTTCTGTTAGTAGTGTAGAAAAACCTGATGATACATTTACAAGACCAGTATTTATTATGTGTTGTGAAGAACTAGTATTTTGAATAAAATCTCTTGTTCTTTTTATCTTTTTGATTTCCTTGTTTCATGTGGATGGAAAATTTTCCACAATAATGCACTGCATCATGATTTCTGACTCTCTGTTTAACATGCTAATGGTATTAAATTTGGTATTCCCGTTTGTGATGCCAATTCGGTTAGTTAGACTTATTTTGAAACGCCGACGTTTTGTACACTCAAAATATGTAATGGTTCATCCGGCACTCATTCAACCATTAAATGGCTGTCATAATCGAGGGAAACGGCACTCAGATTGTAACTTGTAAGGTAATTGTGCATTACAAGCCAAAATAGGTTTGGGTTGTGGCTCTCTTGGAGGACAGGAGAGATGTTTAAGACTTGGATATATATAGTTGAATATAAATGACCCAATTAGCAACACTTTTTTTTTTTTTTTTTTAAATCGTTAGAAATTCCACCGTCATTCTGGGCTTAAACGGGCATGTAAAATCTCCGACTGTCCCAAATTTTTATAAAAAACGCAGTATCTATCAAATCATGCCTCTTGGGACCCTAATTAGCAACACTCTGAATATGACTTTCATAAACTGGACTCTGATGGACTTTTCAAGTATATTATTCATAAACAAGTTTGTACATGAAGAGGAAATTCCAAAATCATACATCCTATTGTATCAATTGCTTCATTATAACAACAGGGTAATTTGGACAGGAGCGAAAGATTGCAGTCAACCAAGCATAAATAATAACCAGATGGAGGGGAAAAAAAACCTATCTCTAAGGTAAAATAGCTGCCACAACATTTAGCCGTCCCCTTCTTATCACATTGTAAGTATCTAGTTCTAGTTGGTTCATTTGAAACGATCATAATGACACCATGAGCAAACCTTTGTTGCCCAACCAAGTCATTCTATAATTGGCATTCTGTCGACCTCCTTCCACAAAAGAGTCATCTTCTGCAGCTCCCAGATGGAAAAAGCAGCAGATATTTTGTTAGTAAAAAACTGCAGAGTTTCTCTGAAGGGGAAACAATTCCGTACCAACAAAGAAATTCATAGCAGAAATTATATTGTTACCAGAAAGAATAATATCTTATAATGTCTCAGCATCCCTTTTCAGCAATTGATTCCATCAAACTGAAGAAACAAAGTTTTACATGCAATTGAAGAGAAAATTCAACATGATTTTGAAAGCAGATGGACAAAATCCCAGGGAAATTAAATCAAAAAAAATTTGGACCATTTCTCGATTTGTGCGTGTCATCCTTGCGCAGGGGCCATGCTAATCTTCTCTGTATCGTTCCAATTTTATCGGATGTCTCCGAAGAGACAACTCTACTTGCTAGCTTCCTATATTTTAAGACTTGAGGATTAATAAAACTGGACGATGTGGGAGTTGGTTTGATTTGAACTAAATCCCAACCGTTAACGTCACTCATCCCGTTGGTTATTAACTCCTTAACGATTGGTTTGGGCCCGCACTCAGCAGAACAAGGCCACATGCTGTAGTCCAGTCAAATATCTTATTAAAATTCCTACAGGTTCAAACAAAAGGAGATTTATGTACTATTTTCTGTCTTAATTTTTTCATAACTCAGCTAACGTGGGATAACGTATCCTAAAAATTAATGAAAAATGGGATTTGTTAATGAAATAATTTTTTTCCTTATTTTTATGAAAATTAAATTTTATATGTAATGAAATCAATTAAAAATTGATAAATGTAAATAATAGTTTATATATAAAAAAAACTTTTTTTTTTTTGGAAATATGGAATATTTTGCCACTAAATCATATGATCCGGAATTTAAATTTAGCAGATAAAATTCTCGACTTTCCCATATTTTTATAAAAAATATATCTCTAGTCTTGAACCTATGACTTATGTAACCAAATTATTTTACCACAAAATCACACCCCATTTTGGGAACACAATTTTTTTTGTTACATATACGTGCTTAAGGAAATAGGGCATTACTTATGCCCGAAGATTATTACTAAAATTTGTACCATCCAGTTCAGGCATCAAGCATATATTGCTTCTTTTGTATTATAAATTATGTTATTTGACGTGTATTAATTTATATTGTTTTTAATCATTAGTATGATAATGTGTTTGATTTGTTTAGATGTTTCTTCTTCAGTATGCATTGAAAGGAAAGGAGCAGAGTGGTTGGTTTTAAATTTGAAAGAACATCATTAGTACTTTACTAGAGAACACATTTTTCCACAAAAAGAAAATATAGAATTATCTATTGAAATAATTGATCGGTATCGAATATCGAATGAAAATATTATTTTCTGACCAATTACCGATCAAATATTCAGTCGATAATCGTGTTGAAGACAGCATGCTTGCAGGCATGCGCCGAAAGAAGAAAGAAGCTGGCAACAGCTTTCACTCAAGCTGTAAACGTGTACCAAACCGCGTGGCACTGTTCACGCGGTTTGGACACTATAAATTGAGCCTTCCATTGCTTTGTAAAATCATCCCTAAATGTGTGAAAGTGTAGTGAGAGTGATTGGTGAGAGTTTTTTGTAAAGCTTATTGGAAGCTTTGTAATTCTTTTGTGGGTATATAAAAGAAGAGTTTTCTCTCAAATTATCCTCTATTAGTGTGTGTTTATTCACAACAAGTGGTATCAGAGCTACGGTTCCACGGAGGGATCCCGAAATTCAGTAACGAAGTTTCGGTTCGGAAAGTCGATTCCGACAAAAGTTGTCGAAAATCGATTTTGAGCATATCATCGGACTTTTCACGGCGACGAGACAAGCACGACAGTATTTTCCGGCGATCAAACGGAGGTCCCAGCACGCCTCACGCGCCGCACGCGCCGTCCAGAGAGAAGCCCACGTGCCCGACGCTCAATCCACGCGCTCCACGCGCCAGCTTGAGGTTGAAGACGACGCCACGTCATCCGCCACGTGTCGCCCAGTCAGCGCACAGTCAGCGCCACGTCAGCGCACAGTCAGCAGCCCAGTCAGCCGCCACGTCAGCGGTGCCCGGTAAATTTCAGATAGGTCCCTGAACTTTCTGGAAATTACAATTTAGCCCATATACTTTCAGAAATTTTCAATTTAGTCCCTGAAATTTTTGGAAATTGCAATATAGTCCCTGAACTTTTCCGTAATTTCACTTTGGCCCCTGAACTTTCGGAAATTGCACTTTGACCCCTGTAATTTCTGGAATTTGTAATTTGGTCCCTGTGTCGGAGTTTGACAAACAAAGTGTCATTTCCACCATTTTCGACCATTCCGGACGCAACGGTGAGGTCCGGTTTTTTGAAATTCTGCTTAGAATTTTTATGATGGAGGGGAGCAGCAACGGAAAAATGTTTGTAACCAGTACAAACTATTTCACATGGAGAGGAAGGATGAAAGACCTTCTGTATGTGAAGGACTATGATGGACCAGTATTTCTGGAGGAGAAACCAGAAGGAATGACCGATGGAAAGTGGGCTAATCTTCACCAGAAAACATGCAGTACTATTCGTCAGTGGATCGACGATAGTATCGTCAACCATGTCAGTGAAGAAACAAATGCACGTGTCTTATGGAGAAAGCTGGAGGAGCTTTTTCGAGCAAAGACTGGAAACAACAAGCTGTACTACATCAAGAAGATGATGGGTTTGAAATACCAGGAGGGTACAGCTGTGGCGGATCATATCAACGATTTCCTCGGAACCATGAAAGAATTGTCTGGATTGGGCATAGACTTCGGAGGATGAGATGAGGTAAATGGTTTAATACTCCTTAATACGTTACCAGAATCTTGGGAAACGTTCAGATCTACGGTGATCAATTCAGCCGCAGATGGGAAAGTCACTATGGAGATGGCAAAGACCAGGATCTTCGAGGAAGAAAAGAGGACGAGAATGCAGGAGTCAGCATCAGCCTCAACCTCAGAAGCTCTAGTGACAGAAAAGAACACCAGAAGGGGGAGGAGTAAAAGAAAGAGGCCCAGGGAGATCAGACAAGAACCGAGGGAAATCAAGAACGAGGGATATTGAGTGCTATCACTGTAAGAAGAAAGGCCATATGAAGCGGGATTGCTACAAACTGAAGAACGAGCAGTCCAGGAGAGATGGTGACTCTAATCAAGAAAGAGTTGCTACTACCACCGAGAAAACCTCCAAAGAATTTTGCATAATATATGAAGAAAATGTTGTGAATCTTGCCAGCCACGAGACCAGTTGGGTGATAGATAGTGGCGCATCCATACACGCCACATCTCGCAGAGACTTCTTTTCATCTTACACACCAGGGGACTACGGTGCTGTAAGGATGGGGAATGACGGACAGTCCAAAGCCGTCGGTATTGGAGACATCTGCCTTGAAACAGAGAACGGGACAAGGCTAGTGTTGAAGGGAGTCAAGCATATCCCAGATATCCGGTTAAAACTGATCTCAACAGGCAAGCTGGATGATGAAGGTTTCTGCAGCACCTTTAGTGACGGATGCTGGAAGCTCACTAAAGGGTCAATGGTCGTGGCACGAGGTAAGAAAGACTCAACCTTGTATTTGATGCATGCTAAGCTTTCAAATAGTAGCATAAAACAGTCAACAGTAATGAGGCAGCCGAGCTGTGGCATAAAAAGCTCGGTCACATGAGCCAAACAAGGGATGGAGATACTACGCAGGCGGAATGTTCTTCGGAATTGAAGAACTCACACTTACGCAAGTGTGAACACTGCATGGCTGGAAAGCAGAACAGAGTATCCTTCCAGAGCTCCCCGCCTCAACGGAAACCGGAGGTACTAGATCTCATACATTCAGATGTATGCGGTCCGATGCAGACACGAACACTTGGTGGGTCACTGTATTTTGTGACATTTATTGATGATCATTCAAGAAAGATCTGGGCATACACCTTGAAGAGAAAAGATCAAGTGTTTGGAGTGTTCAAGGAGTTTCATGCTTTGGTGGAGAGAGAAACCGGCAAGAAACTGAAGTGCATCAGAACAGATAACGGTGGAGAATACAGAGGTCCGTTTGATCAGTACTGCAAGATGCAAGGAATCAGACATCAAACGACACCTCCGAAGACACCTCAGCTGAATGGCCTAGCTGAGAGGATGAACAGAACCTTGTGCGAGAGGATCAGAAGCTTGCTGTCACAAGCCAAGCTGCCGAAGACATTCTGGGGGGAGGCACTCATCACAACAGTTCATGTTTTGAACATGTCCCCAGCGATCGCACTGAAAGGTAATGTTCCTAACCAAGCTTGGACAGGTAAAGAAGTGTCGTACGAGCACTTACATGTCTTTGGGTGCAAAGCATTTGTACACATCCCGAAGGACGAGAGATCCAAGCTTGATGCAAAGACGCGACAGTGTGTCTTTATTGGCTATGGTCAGATGATTTCGGCTACAAACTCTATGATCCCGTGGAGAAGAAGATTGTCAGAAGCCGAGATGTTGTCTTTGTTGAAGACCAGACCATAGAAGATATCAGAAAAGAGATGAAGACAATGCCCCAGCAATACAGAGATGTGAATCCAGAACCTCATACACCGGTGCCAGTACGAGTTGAGGATGAGGTTCCCAGACAGGAGGGTACAGGTGATGAAGCTCCCAGAGATGATGATCATGATCAACCACCAGTACCAGAAGTTCCACCAACAGTTCCACAGAGAAGGTCTGACAGAGACAAGCGACCTTCAACTAGATACTCTGCATATGAGTATGTGCTGCTTACTGACGGGGAGAACCGAGAGCTATCAGGAGGCTGTGGAAACAGATGACAGAGAAAAGTGGGAGGAAGCCAGCAAGATGAGATGAAATCTTTGCATGACAATCACACTTTTGAGTGGTGAAATTACCAAGAGGCAAAAGGGCTTTGAAGAACAAATGGGTGTACAGGGTGAAGCAACAGGAGCACACTTCACAACCCCGGTACAAAGCCAGATTAGTTGTCAAGGGATTCAATCAGAGAAAAGGCATTGACTTCGATGAGATCTTCTCTCCAGTTGTGAAGATGTCATCCATCAGAGTAGTACTCAGCTTAGCAGCAAGCCTCGACCTGGAAGTTGAGCAGATGGATGTCAAGACCGCATTTCTTCACGGGGATCTGGAAGAAGAAATTTATATGGAGCAACCAGAAGGCTTCAGAGTCAGCGGGAAAGAGGACTTTGTGTGCAGACTCAGGAAAAGCCTATACGGTTTGAAACAGGCACCGAGACAGTGGTACGTGAAGTTTGAGTCAGTTATGGGGGAGCAGGGATACAAGAAGACCACTTCAGACCATTGTGTATTCGTTCAGAAGTTTTATGACGATGATTTTATCATCTTACTGTTATATGTAGATGATATGTTGATAGTTGGCAGGAATCAATCGAGGATTGATAATTTGAAGCAGCAACTGAGCAAGTCTTTTGAGATGAAAGACTTGGGGCCAGCTAAACAGATTCTTGGCATCAGGATCGGTCGTGATCGGAAAGCCATGAGGTTATACTTGTCACAAGAGGAGTACATCGAGAAGGTACTTCAGAGATTCCAGATGGACAAGGCTAAAGCGGTTAGCACTCCTCTTGCTACCCACTTTAGATTGAGTACGAGTCAGAGTCCCTCTACTGAGACAGGGAAGGAGGAAATGAAACAGGTTCCATACACCTCAGCAGTGGGAAGTCTTATGTATGTCATGGTGTGCACGAGGCCAGACTTAGCACACGCAGTTGGATTGGTCAGCCGGTTATGTCAAACCCAGGACGGGAACACTGGAATGCTGTCAAATGGATTATACGGTATCTTC
Source organism: Zanthoxylum bungeanum (assembly GCA_019454045.1). Classification (NCBI taxonomy): domain Eukaryota; kingdom Viridiplantae; phylum Streptophyta; class Magnoliopsida; order Sapindales; family Rutaceae; genus Zanthoxylum; species Zanthoxylum bungeanum. The sequence goes on from SKCR01023785.1 coordinate 219,096, forward strand.
GAGGCACATCCAAGATGAGGTTATGTTTTGGAAGCAGCGACAAACCAGTGTTGATGGGCTACACCGATTCAGATATGGCAGGAGATGTAGATACCCGAAAGTCTACTTTGGGGTATCTGATTACTCTCTCAGGAGGAGCTGTGGCATGGCAGTCGAGGTTGCAGAGGTGTGTTGCACTTTCTACAACAGAGGCAGAATTCATTGCAGCTACAGAAGCTTGCAAGGAATTGTTGTGGATGAAGACATTCGTCCAGGAATTGGGTTTCAAGCAGGAGAAGTACATTTTGTACTGCGATAGTCAGAGTGCTATCTATCTCGGTAAAAATTCCACATTTCATTCGAGGTCAAAACATATCGATGTGAGGTATCACTGGATACGGGACGTCTTGAGCTCAAGGCTGTTAGAACTCAGGAAAATTCACACCGACGACAACGGTGCCGATATGTTCACGAAGGTTTTACCGAAGGAGAAGCTTGAAATCTGTCGTGCCATAGCCGGGATGACAAAACTCTCCACATAGTCAGAGTGGGGAGATTCAGAGAACTAGGATTGGCTTGATCCCAACTCAGGGTACGTAGGCAGTCATACAGATGCAGCCAGGGGAGGATCCTTTGGAGGATCCGGATTTGGATGATTGATGGTCGGCTCAGATTTGGAGAAATCTTCACCGAGGGGGAGATTTGTTGAAGACAACATGCTTGCCAGGCATGCGCCGAAAGAAGAAAGAAGCTGGCAACAGCTTTCACTTAAGCTGTAACGTGTACCAAACCGCGTGGCACTGTTCACGCGGTTTGGACACTATAAATTGAGCCTTCCATTGCTTTGTAAAATCATCCCTAAATGTGGTGAAAGTGTAGTGAGAGTGATTGGTGAGAGTTTTTTGTAAAGCTTGTATTGGAAGCTTTGTAATTCTTTTGTGGGTATATAAAAGAAGAGTTTTCTCTCAAATTATCCTCTATTAGTGTGTGTTTATTCACAACAAATCGGTAGGAAATACGATGCCAAAGATACCGAATATTCGGCGAATGACGTTCGGTCACTAAATGAATATTAATATAAAAAAAAATTAAAAATTAAAATAAAAAACATATCCATTTTGCCGACCGACTGAATGAATAATTATAAAAAAATAATAGAAAATAAAAAGATTATTTTATTATATTTTAAATGAATTATTACCATTTGGGATATCCTTTTGGTTCGGTGACATGCTCCAGCAGTACCAGGACTTATTATTCTTCAGCTGGAAACTTGCGTAGCTTTTTGCCTGCAACATGATAAAATGTTATTGAAACTTTCATTCATATTGCATCTATGGATTAGTATGTAGTTTCTCTATCTGCAAGTACCATTCCAACTCGTATTGATTAACTTGTGAGTGCAGTTATTGAAGCCATCAATAAATTGGACATATGAAACCTTAATTATTTGATCCCACATCGGTTGGATGAGGAAATCAGCAGTCAATTTATTTGTATATAAAAGCCATCTACTTGCCCGGACGGATATTGAAACTTCAATTATCTGATCCCACATCGAGGAAATATGAGGAAATCAATACGGTTGTGATCGGAATGACACTCGATTCATAAACTGGATTCTGATGGGCTTTTCAAGAATAAAAAAAAAACATGAATTTTAAGTGTTCTAAAATCAAAGTCATTCATAAACAAGTTTGTACATGAAAAGGAAATGCTATCAATTGCTTCATTATAACGGGGGCAATTTGGACAGCAGCGAAAGCTTGCAGTCAACCAAGCATAAATAAGGGTAAAAAAAACCATCTCTAAGGTAAAATAGCTGCAAGAAACATTTAGCCGTTCCCTTCTCATCACATTGTAAGTATCTAATGACAGTAGCAGCAAAGCTTTGTCGCCCAAGCAAGTCATATTCTATAATTGGCATTCTGTCAACCTCCTTCCACAGAAGAGTCATATTCTGCAGCTCTCAGATGCACACGCATTACTGGCATTCTTTGTCAGCAAGCCCAGTGGGGCTTGGCTTACTAACTGCTACCATATCCCAGTGACCATATCGTAGGACACAACCCCTTCAAGATATGAACGCATGAAATAAAATGTGCTGTCAACTGAAACTGCTTGTGACTACAAGTTCAATGATAGTGGTATCTTCATGCTCGAGGGAATGCTTCCTGGTTGTGTCAGAGGAGTTCTTTAGTGAGTCATAGATTCCATTGAGACTTGAGAGTCATCCCCACAGCAACAGGGGATCAAACCTTCACTGACCTAGCTGGCAACTCTTTGATACATTTGAGTGTGAAAGGGTTGCATATATATAAGTTTCCATGACCAATGTCCAGCTGAAGCAACTGGCAAGATGATCATTTTCCTGGGCAGAGAATATATAGTGGGATGGTGCCATTTCTTCAGGGAAGGATCATACATGGCTCCAGAGTTGACATTTTCATGAGTGATGGGGTAAAACCAGGGATCGGTTTCTGGGACTTGGGTGCAATGCTGAGAGAAACCATGAGTAGAAGTGAAAAAATGTGGCAATCGGAAGATGTACAATGACAGCTTCAAAAAGGCCTTCTGGATACTCTTTCAAAATTTCTTGTTCTGTAACCTCAGCTGTATTGATGGATCCAGCTAATTTTCTTCAGTTCTGCTCCTTTCGAGATCTCTTGGAGGGCGTAGATTTGACAGGTTCCGACATCTTACAGCTTCGAGATTTTCCAGCTACCATCACAAGACCATAATAATCATCTGCAGCACTGTCATAGACATTGGGCAAGCCTTAGCAAGAGTGCTTTTACATGTACAAGTCTTTGCAAGAGTGCAAATGCCTCACCCTGAATCAGATTTATCCATCAAGTACGAGTTGTCACTTAAATTCTTACCCTGAATCAGATTTCTCCATCGAGTTGACATATAAGTATCACCTTATTCATTTAAACAGCAGATACACTCGATTCTGAATTTTCTTTGTTAGCAGCTGACCCAATCCAAAGCAGATATAAGCGTAAGAGAGGTGTGGGACAATGCCTCAGTTTTCAAATGTCCAAGGAAAATCTGAATACTAATTTAAGCAATATTTTCATTATTATAAAAAGAACAATGCCATTCTTATTTGGAGGTCACATATTCAAGCGTTTTTGCAAAAAAACAGTTTACATTGAATCCTCTTCAAAGCTCACAATGTTAGAAACTTCATGTGCTGAACCATCCTTTTATATAAAAAAATTTGCCAAAACCACAGCCTATGAGACATTTTAAAAAAATGAAATACTCTAGACAGACATTGTGGGTAAAAATATACTTGGTGGAAATTATTATGATACTGAAATATAGACATTTTGCCTATCCCATAGGAGATGCTTAGAAATCAAACATTACAATGGATATATGAAAATTATACGCCTTTACATGGCAGTTTGTCGTGCTTGCTAGTCACTAGAACAATGCTAATGCAGGGGCTAACTTATCTTTTGCATCAAAACCTTAGCTAGAACATTTTCAGACCAGTTTTCTTGCAGATGATGTCTGGTAAGATCCTTCAAAAGTTGATATTGTCCTGGTCCTGAGCCTACATTTTTTTCCCTCGACAATTGAACATAATTAATTTAAAGGGTTATTTACGTTTTACTACTAAAGTTATGATATAATAACAATTGGGTACTATGAATATTAACATATTACATTTTACTACTAAACTTATATAAAATTTAACATTTTACTACTTTTTCATCCAAACTGTTAGTTGACCGTCAGTTGACTATGACATCATACTGACATCGTAATGATAAAAGAGTCTTAACCCACAAATTATAAATTAGAAATATTCTAAAAAATTAAGGGTAATTTTGTCATTACGAAAGGAAGAACAAAAATAAAAACTAAAAAAGATATTGACAATACGATTACTCATTGTCTTTATTGTTCCCCTCCATTGCCAAAAATATAATTGAACAAAGAATTAATGATTCTTGAGTACATCTATTTTATTGTTATACTTTAAAGTATTTTGGATATTATGATAATGTTAATTATTAAATTATTTTAGTTGTAGACGCTGGTTTTCGCCGAGGTCTACAATTGAGATTTCGTGAGGGGGGCACTGACGATCCTGCAAAACAAAGGAAATATGGTGAGCGTGGAGGTACTACCCACCGGTGTGGTGGGTGCCGTAGGCACTCCGACGCCCAAGTCAATAAATGTACAATGGGTGTAGTAGAAAGAAGGTCAAGTAAGATGGTACCTTGAATTGCCATAGCTGCCGTGAGGGCGGTGGATGAGGGGTTTAGAGAGAGCTTATAGAGAGTGTGATATTGAGCTAAGCCAAAGAATCAGAACCCCCTTTTCCCTCATCTATCTTCGTTTATATACATGCTCTCAGGGGAACGTGCGCATTTACTGCTCCTTTATTTCTTGTCCGTTAGGAGTCAGTTAAGATTGCAACTCATTGTGAGGGGCGTTTAGTGCAGCTGCCCGTTGTAGATTGAAACGATTGACTTTATGAGGCTGTAAGCTGAGTGGGTTGGCCTTTGGATGTCCCTTGGTTATAAATGTTGCAACTCATCGGGCCTGGGCCTGGGCCTGTATAGTGCCTTTGAGTTTGGTTATGGGTCTTCAGGGGTGTGTTTAGCAGTGGGCCTTAAGTGAAATGACGAAATTACCCTTGGACCAATTTTGGCCCATACAGTTTGTCCCCTACTCTCTAAGTCAAGAGTCATTGGCTTGGAGAGTACTTGACGCATGTGTCGCTTGGGACGAGGCCATATTATGTAGCTGTACTGGCGCGTTGATACTGCCTACTAATTGAACCTGATGAAGGTCACTATATCAGTCATACGACATGTGCCCTCTACGTCTATAAGTTGACTCGAAATAAGTCTATGGGGGATGTCCCCGGTCGACTGGATTTGATGAGTCCAGGAAGACATGAGTCATACGACATGCGTAATTCATGTCTACAACTTTGACTCGAAATGAGTCTACAAGGGATGTCCTCGGTCGACTGGACTTGCTGAGGCCAGGAAGGTATAATTCATACGACATGTGTAATCCATGTCTATAACTTTGACTCGACATGAGTCTATGTGGGATGTCCCCGGTCGACTGGATTGATGAGTCCAGGAATGTATAATTCATACGACATGTGTAATCCATGTCTATAACTTTGACTCGACATGAGTCTATGTGGGATGTCCCCGGTCGACTGGATTTGATAAGTCCAGGAATGTATAATTCATACGACATGTGTAATCCATGTCTATAACTTTGACTCGACATGAGTCCATGAGGGATGTCCCCGGTCGACTGGATTTGATGAGTCCAGGAATGTTTAATTCATACGACATGTGTAATCCATGTCTATAACTTTGACTCGACGTGAGTCCATGAGGGATGTCCCCGGTCGACTGGATTTGATGAGTCCAGGAATGTTTAATTCATACGACATGTGTAATCCATGTCTATAACTTTGACTCGACATGAGTCCATGAGGGATGTCCCCGGTCGACTGGATTTGATGAGTCCAGGAATGTTTAATTCATACGACATGTGTAATCCATGTCTACAACTTGACTCGACATGAGTCAATGAGGGATGTCCTCGGTCGACTGGATTTGATGAGTCCAGGAATGTTTAATTCATACGACATGTGTAATCCATGTCTACAACTTGACTCGACATGAGTCAATGAGGGATGTTCCCGGTCGACTGGATTTGATGAGTCCAGGAATGTTTAATTCATACGACATGTGTAATCCATGTCTACAACTTGACTCGACATGAGTCAATGAGGGATGTCCTCGGTCGACTGGACTTGCTGAGTCCAGGAATGTATAATTCATACGACATGTGTAATCCATGTCTATAATTTTGACTCGACGTGCGTCCATGAGGGATGTCCCCGGTCGACTGGATTAGATGGTGGTTCATGGGTTATTTCACACGATACTGTCGTATGAACTGTAAGAAGTCTAAAGAGGTCACATTCGCATGTAGCGTGAGTCTTCATTTGCACAATGGGTAGTGAGCTTTTTATTTAATGTACCTTTTTGAGCATGTGATGGTAAGCTTCACTTTGTCTTCATTTTGCTTGTGAGGATTTTTTTGTCGAGTGGATCGGCCACGTGAAGCGACAGTGAGCATTTTGAGTTCCTGTCCATGCTTGATATGACAAAATGATTTCAGCCCAAACTAAGAGCTTTCCAAAAACCAGCCCAAGTTGTCAAATTGCAACCTTCCAAGAGCCTCAGCCTTGCACCCCTTGAGCGCATCCTTGCCCCTACATGACAGCCCATAAAGCTTACGGCTAACATAAGCCAGGCCCTCAAGAGCCCATGAAATGAGTCCCAATATTTCAATAAATTGCTGAAATGAGCAAACCCATAGGCTGAGCCCATCCACGAGACGAATTCGAGCTTATCATGTAAATAATAGTCCCACACCGGTGTTTGCAAGCTTCAGCCGATAGAGTGATTTTGAAGTCCCAGCCCTTGCAAAAATGATCAGCCCAACGACTTGCATGACAAGCCCAAAATCTGTTCCTAACAGCCCAAATGAACATCTCCACGACAGGCCTTACGCATGAGGAGCTCATCGTCAATTTTCTTCACATGTAAAACTTGGGCCCGAGAAAACGTCCACATATGCAATGCAGCCCACGCTTAGACAGATCCACACACGCTGAAGCTATTCGTAAGCCAGCCCACTAACTCGGCCCAACACAGAATAAAGCTATTTTAACTAAATTGTAAAGCCTGGTCCAAAGACAATCGACCATACAAGAGAGAGCCTTTCAATTGCCAAAAGGCATTTCCAATTAAACAAGTATCCCACATCGGTTGTTTGCAAGAGAAGCACCTTGAGGCTGAAAGAGGCAAGTAAAATTGTCATGACCAGCCCTGAGCATATGCCTGACTGTAGCCTAATCCTCATCCCCAGAACACAGACCTAACCTAGAGCAACAAATCAAGAAAATGTCTCCAAGCGAGCAAGAAATCTAACAGTGTTGTAAATGCTGGGGGTGTGAAGGGGAATAATGGGTTTGCTCCATCCTAGATTGATGGGTATCGCACATGGTTTCATGAATATGAATAGGTTGTATCCTAACAAGTTGTACGGTCAGTATGGTAATGCACTCAGATCTGGAATGGGCCGTGGTTCTAATAGATATGATTTACAATCAAATCGCCATGGATGGTTGTCTGTTGATGGGAAATATAGATCCAGGGAACCAAATTGAATGTAATGGGCATTTGAAACTTAGCTTGCGACTTTCACACATAGAACCAAATAAAGCCTACCAATTGCTTGATAGAATGCCACAAAGTGTTTTTTTTTTTTTTTTTTTTTTTTTTTTAAATCTGTAAACAAACATGATCGAGCCATCCATGAAGCTTTGAAAACCACACTCTTGGCGATCCAGTGAGTTTGTGTAAAACAAAACAAAATAGCTCGAGTCTACAATTCTGTTAGGGACAACCGCTTTCACCACCTTGCCTCCAAGAATTTCATCGACTGTGATTTGTTTGTCGCGTGAGTTTGAATGCAAAAGTGAATGAGGCTGTTGGGATGTGTCGTCTCGTGCTGCGAAGAGGATTTGGGCCTGTTGGGCCCGCTGAGCCTGGGAAATGTTTATCTCGTGTGGTTGGTTCGCCCACACGCCAGATTACTTCTCAATGTCAGCAAATGGCGAGTAGAGTGGTGAGACCTGAGAGTAATCCTGAGAAGGAAGTTGGGCTGGGTCACAAAATATCAAATTTGATATGCTGATGAGTGATGTTGCAAGTGGTGTCACTGGTGGGAAGGCAAGAGCAACTGACTCCCAAGATCGTCGTAGACCTGATTCTGGTTTATTGAGCTCTACTTCAAAGACCCTTGGGACTGCTCTTTGGAGCGACCAATTAATTGTTGTGGATGCTATCATTTTCCATTCTAGGGTCAGGTATTGATCTCGTGAAGGCAGTAGACTCACAGTACATGGCTGCGTGATATGGTGCAGACCTACTGTCGTGTGCTTGATTTTTTTTTTTTTTTTTTTTTTTTGTTAATTCAGGTTTATTGTTGTCTCCAATCGTCTGTATGCCAGGCTCGGCTACTCGTTCTCCATGTTGCTTCTTGGTAATTAGATTGTTCTATGTTCCAATGGATCTAGAAATGTTTATGTGTATGCTACAATCTAGATGTCATACTACCTGTCTGGAACAATGCTCTGTTTCCAAATTATAGCTCTGGATTCTTAGCCTCAGTTATTTTGCAAATTACTCACGTATAATCTGGTGTTTGGGATGTGAAGCCAAACCGAGAAGTAGTCTTGGATATCATGAGTTTGTAATATACGATATGTAGGGCTCAAAGGTTCATTGTGTGCGAGGTAGATTAGGCTGGAAGAGTGGGCGACAATTTGTATCAAGTGATGGGATTTTATTTTCACTCTGCTTCTTTGTTTGCTCCCTTTGAAATGGTCGTGTGGTCAATGTTATTTTGGTCCATTCTCTGTGTCGAGTGAAATTTTTCTTAAGTAAACATTTGAAACTGGATGGATGATATCTTGGATATTGGGCAGCTTGCCGTTCTATTGGAACTGTATGTTTTCGTTTTTGCTTCAGTGGGCTCTCTTGGATCCTTTTGGATCGTGGACCACTTTCATTCTTCATAAGAGTTAATTGGAGCATCTACACTGAGCTGAGTTTACATCCTTGCAATGTCGAGTGGGATAGTATCCTCATGACGTGTCTTCATTTGAAGCATCTTCCTTAAGCCAAGACTACATCTTTATAGTAATGTCAATTGGGACGCCCCCCAACATCATACTGATGTCGAGTGGAAGATCCCTAACATGTTCTATGTCAGACATTGCTAATGTCGACTGTGTCATCCATAACAATTACTTAGTTTTAGATTGTAGTGTCGATTGGGACACCCATGACAAACTTTGGGTATCAAATTTGGGTGGACCGATAGAAGACTAAGATTAAGTCTAGCTGTTTGGCAATGAGATCGAGTGAGTGAAGTCTTTGTGCAAGATAAAAGGTCCAATCGGTGGATTCGTTCATAATATGTGGGATGTCTCCACTCTACAGGACCTTGATGAAAGTCTGGACCTAATGAGGGTCCATTAGTACGGTCGACTAGACCCGATGAAGGACCAACAAGGTCCTCATTCCCAATTCCTAAGACCTGTTAGAAGTCGACTAGACCTGAGTAAGGCATATATATATGTGATAGAGGATTCCCTACGTAGTCTAGAGCTAATAGTAATTCATGTACCTTATATAAAGAATATGTAACAATCATTTCTAGTTGACTGGAGATGACGACATACCTTTCATGTCTTATGAATGAGGCAATAACCTTTCAATGTAGTCTGGAGATGATGGTAGTCCTATTGTGTTGTATGGTGGAGTTGACCATCCACCCATGTCGTCTAAAGATAACAATCCTGTCTGTGGCGAATATGACAATCTTCATATGTACTTTTAGAATTGAAAGAATCCATCCACGTCGTTTGGAGAAGATGACAGTTCTTCCATGTAGTCTGGAGTTGATGGCAATCTTTTTACATAGTTTCTTGGTTGATTGGTTATGCTGGGGATTACGTGGGTATTCCCATGTCGACTGGATGAAGTGTGCTCTAGAACCACTCTTTCGAACTCTTGTATTTCTTTGCACATGGTGTGGGTGACCGGATTGGATCAAATGACAGGATTGCTGAGGTGCCTCGTAGCCTCGAGCCTTTGGGAGGTTGAAGATATGTGCTCCAATATTTGTAATTTTCTTGGAGGGTGACTAATCAAGTGATCATGAGATCTGGTGTTTGATCGTTGCGTGATGCATACGAGTAGGGGAAGTTTCGTAGATGGTGAAATCTTTGCATGCTATGAATCGCCAAGGCCCCACGGTGGGCGCCAAACTGTAGACGCTGGTTTTCGCCGAGGTCTACAATTGAGATTTCGTGAGGGGGGCACTGACGATCCTGCAAAACAAAGGAAATATGGTGAGCGTGGAGGTACTACCCACCGGTGTGGTGGGTGCCGTAGGCACTCCGACGCCCAAGTCAATAAATGTACAATGGGTGTAGTAGAAAGAAGGTCAAGTAAGATGGTACCTTGAATTGCCATAGCTGCCGTGAGGGCGGTGGATGAGGGGTTTAGAGAGAGCTTATAGAGAGTGTGATATTGAGCTAAGCCAAAGAATCAGAACCCCCTTTTCCCTCATCTATCTTCATTTATATACATGCTCTCAGGGGAACGTGCGCATTTACTGCTCCTTTATTTCTTGTCCGTTAGGAGTCAGTTAAGATTGCAACTCATTGTGAGGGGCGTTTAGTGCAGCTGCCCGTTGTAGATTGAAACGATTGACTTTATGAGGCTGTAAGCTGAGTGGGTTGGCCTTTGGATGTCCCTTGGTTATAAATGTTGCAACTCATCGGGCCTGGGCCTGGGCCTGTATAGTGCCTTTGAGTTTGGTTATGGGTCTTCAGGGGTGTGTTTAGCAGTGGGCCTTAAGTGAAATGACGAAATTACCCTTGGACCAATTTTGGCCCATACATTAGTAAATCAAATTCTTTATTTTGTTGGGTTTTATGGAAGTTTAGTGACTAAAGTATTTTTATAAATGTGATTGTTGATTGCATCTCTTTTATTGTTATATATAAAATATATGTTTTTAAATAGTATAATTGTAATTTTTACTTTTATTTTATTTTATTTTGAGGATAAAACAATCTTTTTAAAGATCAACTGACGGTCAACTAACGGTTTAGATAGAAAAGTAGTAAAATGTTAAATTTTATATAAGTTTAATAGTAAAATATAATATGTTAATATTCATAGTACCCAATTGTTATTTTATTATAACTTTAGTAGTCAAACGTAAATAACCCTTAATTTAAACTTGCAACTAGGATGCTATACTAATTGAAATCCATATGGCAGCCAATCCTATTTTTAAAAAAAAAAACCATGAACAGAACAATCCAGTAGCAGATATTTTGTTAGAAAAAAAAAAACTGCAGAGTTTCTCTGGAGGGAAAACAATGCTGTAACAACAAATAAATTCATAGCAGAAATTATATTGTCAGAAGAAAGAAGAATATATTATAATGTCTCAGCATCCGTTTTCTGCTTGAAGAGACAACACTCCATGCTAGCTTCCTTTATTTTAAGACTTAAAGATTAACGTAACTGGACGATGTGGGAGTTGGTTCGATTTGAACTAAATCCCAACCGTTAACGTCACGCTGTTCATTAATTATTAATTATTATTATTATTATTATTTTATTTTATTTTTTTGTAAATGGTCTCTAATGAAATCAATTAAACATTGATAAATGTTAAAAATAGTTTATAGATAAAACAATTTTTTTCTTACAAACTTGTGCTCAAGGAAAGAGTGTGTTACTTATGTCCGAAGATCATTACTAAATTTTGTACCATCCAGTTGAAGCATCAAGCATATATTGCTTCTTTTGTATTATAAATAACGTTACTTGACATGTATTAATTAAGTAGGTATTAATTTGCATTTTTAATCATTAGTATGATAATGTGTTTGATTTGTTTAGATGTTTCTTCTTCAGTATTTGCATTGAAAGGAAAAGAGTAGAGCAGAGCAATTGGTTTTAAATTTGAAAGAACATCATTAGGGTTTTTTTTTTTTTTTTTTTTACAGAGACAAGTAATAAAAAGAATGAACGAATAAGAAAGTTAAAATCAACTCAGCAAAGGGATGTGAGCCGATGACTGAATAAAAGCAGCAGCGTTCATTCTTAATAAGACACGAGGGTTTCAAAACAGTTGAGTCCATCCAATTCCAGTGCAAACCTCGGCGTAATCTTTGATGTTGTTGATGATGACTCAGCTGCCTCTTCCTTCTTCTTCTTCTTCGTCATGGTTGTAGATGAAGACTGCGGCATCATGTTTTTGTTAGTGCTGGCAGCGAAAACGAACGAATCCTTCACTTTCTGCCCCAATAATTCAGCAGAGAAAGCTTCAAACGCACTGAACATCGAATTCATGGCGGTCAAATTTTAACCCAAAAATAAAAGAGAGAGATTTTAATTGAATGATGATGGGATTGCCTTATGAGTGAAAGGATTTGATTTATATAGATAGAAAGATGAGAGGATGAATCCTTCGAGAATTGGGAAATTTTATTATAAAGTTGGTTTCTAATTCCTAATTTTGTTTAGGAATCCTTCAACTTGTTTCCTTTTTTATTTTTTATGTCGGAGGACTTGGCATAACTTGTGAGATGAGAAACTTCAAACTCGGGGTTCCTTTCCATTCCTCTTCGAAAGTGGACTTTTTAATCAAATCATTCAAGCCGCCACCTAATATGCCTAGACGCGTAGTCAACGGCCAACATTCAAAATCCTTCTTCTCAATCTGTTCTCCTATGGAGCCCACACCTCGTGGCCTTGGGAGAAAGATCCTTGATATTATTCAATTAATTAATTAACTTCAATTATTATGGTTTCTGCTAATTAATTAACTTCATGTTACACACACATATATATATATATATATATATATAATAAAGAAGAATGATGTTGAATGAAAGAGAGTGTATCCAACGGCTCTCTTTATGTGGCTTAATTGACGGCCCATATTATTTCATTGGTAATTTGATGAAAGAAAGTGAATTTATTGATGGAAATGATCAAAAATTTTCAAATTAAAAAATAGAAAGTTAAAATAAAATCATTTAATTCTGTAACATCGTGTCGTAGGCACGGCCAAATACTGTAACACCGTGCCGGAGGCACGAGCATCATTTAATTAAAAAATAAAATCATTTAATTCTGTAACACCGTGCCGTAGGGACGAGCAAATACTGTAACACCGTACCGTATGCACGGGCCAAATATTATAACACCGTGCCGTAGGCACGGACAAAAACTAGTATATATATATATTCCAATTAACATTAATTAACTTCATTCTTAGACTGTAACATTTACTTATGTATGAACAAATTCGAATATATTTGAATTCAGATTTGTATTTTATTTTATGGTTATGGATGTGAGTATTTTTCATGCGGATTTCATAAAAAAAATCATGATTTTTTTTTTAAATTATTTAATTTTAAATACTCAAAATAAAATAAAATAATATTTATAACTAAACAATAGTGATTTAACATCTAAATTTAAGTATAAAATTATAATAAAATCATAAATAAAAAATATATATTTTTATTATTTTAATTCAACTCTGATCCGAATCCGAATCAACACATATCTTCAAAATACATATTCAGATCCGTAATTTTATTAATGTGGATCTGGATCTGGATCGAATATATTTGACATCTCTATGTTTCAATGAATCTACTAAAATTTGTATTTAATCTATGTTGTAATTGTTGAAGACAGCAAGTCTTTGAGGAAGTCAGCAAATGTCAAAATGCATACAGCATGCAGAATGAGCCAAAGCTCAGCCGAAAGTTGATAGGACAACATGCAAGTTGGCAAAAGCGTGTCCAAGACGTGTGACACTGTTCACGCGTCTTGGGCACTATAAAATGGAGCCTTGAGTCCATTATTCATTATCCCTAAATGTGTGAAAGTGTAGTGAGAGTGATTGGTGTGAGAGTTTTTTTGTAAAGCTTGTATTGGAAGCTTTGTAATTCTTTTGTGGTTATATAAAGGAAGAGTTTTCTCTCAAATTATCCTCTATTAGTGTGTGTTTAATCACAACAAGTGGTATCAGAGCTACGGTTCCACGGAGGGATCCCGAAACTCAGAACAGAGTTTCGGTTCGGAAATTCGGTTCCGACAAAAGTTGTCGAAAATCGATTTTGAGCACACCATCGGACTTTTCACGGCGAGACGAGCACGGTGATATTTTCCGGCGATCGATCGGAGGTCCATAACGGCGTCACACGCCGCACGCGCCTTACAGAAGGCTGTCCACGCGCCACAGTCGCAGTCACGCGCTTCACGCGCTCCCAAGGAAGAAGACGACACACGTGGCGCCACGTCATCAGCCCAGTCAGCCCACGTCAGCGACACGTCAGCGACCAGTCAGCGCCAGTCAGCGCCCAGTCAGCGCCACGTCAGCGCACAGTCAGCAGCCCAGTCAGCTGCCACGTCAGCGTGCCTGGTAAATTTCAGATAGATCCTGAACTTTCTGAAAATTACAGTTTAGACCCTATACTTTCAGATATTTACAATTCAGTCCCTGAACTTTTTTGTAAATTGCAATTTAGTCCCTGAACTTTTCCGTAATTTCACTTTGGCCCCTGAACTTTTGGAAATTGCACTTTGACCCATGTAATTTCTGGAATTTTCAATTTTGTCCCTATGTCGGATTTTGACAAACGAAGTGTCATTTCCACCATTTTCGGCCATTCCGGACGCAACAGTGAGGTTTGTTTTTTGAAATTCTGCTTAGAATTTTTATGATGGAGGGGAGCAACGGAAAAATGATTTTGTTAACTAGTACAAACTATTTCACATGGAGAGGAAGGATGAAAGACCTTCTGTATGTGAAGGACTATGATGGATCGGTGTTTCTGGAGCAGAAACCAGAAGGAATGACCGATGAGAAGTGGGCTAATCTTCACCAGAAAACATGCAGTACTATTCGTCAGTGGATCGACGACAGTATCATAAACCATGTCAGTGAAGAGATAAATGCACGTGTTTTATGGAGAAAGCTGGAGGAGCTTTTCCGAGCAAAGACTGGAAACAACAAGCTGTACTACATCAAGAAGATGATGGGTTTGAAATACCAGGAAGGTACAGCTGTGGCAGACCATATCAATGATTTCCTCGGAACAATGAAAGAATTGTCTGGATTGGGCATAGACTTCGGTGATGAGGTAAATGGCTTAATACTCCTTAATACGTTACCAGAATCTTGGGAAACGTTCAGATCTACGGTGATCAATTCAGCCGCAGATGGGAAAGTCACTATGGAGATGGCAAAAACCAGGATCTTCGAGGAAGAAAAGAGGACGAGAATGCAGGAATCAGCATCAACCTCAACCTCAGAAGCTCTAGTGACAGAGAAGAACACCAGAAGGGGGATGAGTAAAAGCCGAGGTGTAGGACACAGGACCTGAGCGACGCCGTTCCTAGGCTCGCGGCCTAGTTTGGGAAGTACTGGATAACATGGAGTCGCCACCCGGTGTGAACCGGGACAAAGATTTAAGGCCGCACTCACCCCTCGCAAGGGAAGACCTCAAACCGTTGGGTTCGGAATGGTCCATTACTTATGTCACTTGTAATGAAAGGATTCATGTAATAATTTAACTAAGCTTAAGTAACACTTATTTCCAAGAGTATCATGCTTCTAAATTCTCATATGCAAAATAAAACTTATGTGTACATTTTACATATATCTCATATTTAAAATTGCATGCTTAACATGTATCAAGATAGCAACGAACATACAATTTTACATATTACATTCAAGAAAACACAAGCACACATATTGACCATACAAGCACACATATTGACCATACAAGCACACATATTGGCACTCTTCCAAACGGTACGTGGAATTGTAGCCCAAGTACAGACCGCACTACCGTCCATTCGGAGTCGGCTACGGAATTTACGTCTGGGTTTCCATCCGATATACCGCAAGAAATAATACTCAAATATTATCACGACATAAGCATACAAATTGTAATACATTGACACATTTGCATAAGAAAGATCAACCATAGGCAATTATGCATGGATATAATAAGACAGACTCAGTTCAGTGTGTGCACGTTCGTGTAGCGTTCGAAAACGCGTTCGAACGGAAATGAAACAGAATGCTCACGTTCGAGTAGCGTTCGTAAACGCGTTCGAACGGAAATGAAACAGAATGCTCACGTTCGAGTAGCGTTCGTAAACGCGTTCGAACGGAAATGAAACAGAATGCTCACGTTCGAGTAGCGTTCGTAAACGCGTTCGAACGGACACGGACCTGATGCATGAAATAGGATGCAATAAACAGAAAATAAAGGGGCGCGGCGAAGCACTGCCGTAAAGGTGACCTTTTGGGGCTCTTGATCTCTCAAAGAGAGGACCTTTAGACCAACATGCTAAGCCCATGCGCATCACGTCACACGTACAAGACTAGAACCAATCATATCAACCAAGTATGCCCGATTGAACACATCTCACATCCAATCTGAATACACGTCAACCGGCGCGGCAAAACATCGTGGAAAAGGGGGCTTTTAGCCCCTCCCCATAGGGGATCTCACATCACACTTACTAAGCCCATGCGCTCGATTGACTTATACATACGAAAATAAAGATAATAATATCAAACTAAGTATGCTCGACTGAACGTATCTTGCGTCCAACCGAACATACATCAACCGGCGCGGCGAAGTAGTGTCACGAAGGTGGCCTTTTCGGCTCTTTGTCTCACAAATGGAGGACCTTTGGACTAACTCACTAAGCCCATGCGCTTGGTTGAATCATACAAAAATAAACAACATATTGAATTCAAGAGAAAACTAAATAAACAAAAAAGCAACAGAACGAAAGAGAGATGGTGCCGTTTACTCAAGCGGTACGTGGAGTTGTGGCCCGAGTACAGATCATATTACCGTCCATTCGGAATCGGCTATGAAATTTATGTCCGGGTTTCCATCCGATATACCGCGAGAGTTGACACATCTCTCATTCATCTAATGCCCACAACATATTACATCTCAAAATTCATGCATATTTATATACTCAAAAATCACAACACACATTTCAACATTACAATCATACAAGAAATACTTAATAAATAATGCGGAAAAGGAAAACAAGTGTGAAAGATACCCTCAGGTCTAACCTTTTAAGCCGCCTCTCGGACTCACGTTCCACGAAGATCGAAAGGGGGGTAAAGCTCCGCAACTTTTCTGGTCCGCTGGTTCAACGTCCTAGCTCACTGCTTCGCTGCTTTGCTTATTGTTCGAACTCCGTTCTGCTCCTATTCGGCTCCTGTTTTGCTGCTCACTGCACGGGCTACCTGTTTCAATGTTTTTAAAGAACTATTCCAAGTTGTGTGGGTTCTTAGTGCAATTAAAAGTGATTATTTTTAAGATTATCTATGTAGTTTTCTAAGTTACTGTTTTTTTTAAGGATTTGGGCTGCTGTGTTTGTGTGGTTTTCGGTGATGTATGGAGGTTTAGAGGGGCTGGTTTTCGGTGGTGATTAGGGGTTGTTTTGGTGCTTGTAGTTTCGGTGGTGATTAGGGTGGTTACTTGTGGTAGATTCGGCTATGGAGGAGATGGTTGAGGTTCTTTTGTTCTCTTTTCGTGTGTGTATGAAGTGTTTTCTCTTTTTGTCTGTTTTGGGTGTGTAGAGAGAGTCTAGAGAGATTTCGAGAGAGCTTGGGTGTGAATTGTGTTGTGTGTCGGAGAGGAATAGCTTGGGTTAGGGGTTGTTTATATAGAGAAGGGTTATGGTTGACAAGGGAAGAGATTTTGTTTCCAAATTAGGAGAGATGAGAAAGACATACACAAGATTGAGGGGGGACAAGATATTTTAAATTAGGAAGTTGTAATATTTAATTTGTGTTGGTTTAGGAATACAATATTTTATATTGGTAAGTATCTTATTAGATTAGGAAGTCAAATATATGATTGGCTTTAATTGGTTATGATTGATTTTAATTTAGTATGTGATTTGTTTAATTTAGGCATGATTTTAGTTTAAGTTGGTAATTGTTTATTTTAATTGGTAAATGGTTTAAATGTTTTATTTTAATGTTTAATATTTATTTATTTATTTTGGGATGTGTTTTATGGGCTTTGGGGAGCTAAATGGGCTGGGCGTGAAGCTAGCAGCAAAACCAGAATTACCGACACCGTTCGAACGCTCCCTCGAACGCTACACGAACGCCCGCAATCTGTTTCCCGTTCGAACGAAGTAACGAACGCAGCACCAACGAAGACAGTGAACTTGTTTATCCTGAATTTCCCATTCCGATATCCGTTTCCCGCGGCTTCCGTGACTCAAAAGGTAGTTGTCTCCAAATAAGACTCCTCATCGGGTTTTATGTGTAAAAATGCAGTGCCTACAGTCGCCCCCACTTTGATGGGACTTGTGTAATGTGCAACAGTGACAATCCTATCAAAGTTATGCAATGCATTTCTACTTACCTGGCTCGCCAGCTGCCACTTGGCTTACCATGTGTTGAGTTGCGTTGATTTGATGGTGAGGTGCTGCGACCCTTGGTTCATTCCCGAACCGTGCTTCCATTCTTGGAGTGCCATTCTCGGCCTGTTCCTTCCTGAACTGTATTGAGATGAGGCTTTATTCCTCCGAGCTTTATTCCCGAACTATTGAGATGAGGTTTTATTCCTCCGAGCTTTATTCCCGAACTGCTGACTGTGTAGAGATAGGGCTTTATTCCATGATTGTTTGGACTTTGGGCTTTATTCCCGAACTGTATTGAGATGAGGCTATATTCCCCTGTACTTTGTTCCCGAACTGTTGCGATGAGGCTTTATTCCTCTCGAGCTTTATTCTCGAACTGTTGTGATGAGGCTTTATTCCTCCCGAGCTTTATTCTCGAACTGTTGTGATGAGGCTTTATTCCTCCCGAGCTTTATTCTCGAACTGTACTGTCATGAGGCTTTCTTCCCCTTGAGCTTGGTTCTCAAACTTATACTGATATGAGGCTTTCTTCCTCTTGAGCTTTGTTCTCAAACTATACTGACATGAGGCTTTTATTCCCCTTGAGCTTTGTTCTCAAACTTATACTGATATGAGGCTTTCTTCCCCTGGGCTTTGTTCCCTGACTGTGTTAACTGTGGGCTTTGTCCCCGAACTGTACTGAATGTGGGCTTTATTCCCGGACTGTATTGGATGTAGGCATTATTCCCGAACTGTACTGACATGAGGCTTTCTTCCCCTTGAGCTTTGTTCTCAAACTTATATTGATATGAGGCTTTCTTCCTCTTGAGCTTTGTTCTCAAACTATGTTGATATGAGGCTTTATTCCCCTGGGCTTTATTCCCGAACTGTACTGACATGAGGCTTTCTTCCCCTTGAGCTTTGTTCTCTGTGGGCTTTGTCCCCGAACTGTACTGAATGTGGGCTTTATTCCCGGACTGTATTGGATGTAGGCATTATTCCCGAACTGTACTGACATGAGGCTTTCTTCCCCTTGAGCTTTGTTCTCAAACTTATATTGATATGAGGCTTTCTTCCTCTTGAGCTTTGTTCTCAAACTATGTTGATATGAGGCTTTATTCCCC
Organism: Zanthoxylum bungeanum; assembly: GCA_019454045.1. Lineage (NCBI taxonomy): Eukaryota > Viridiplantae > Streptophyta > Magnoliopsida > Sapindales > Rutaceae > Zanthoxylum > Zanthoxylum bungeanum. The sequence continues at coordinate 238,279 of SKCR01023785.1, forward strand.
TGGGCTTTATTCCCGAACTGTACTGACATGAGGCTTTCTTCCCCTTGAGCTTTGTTCTCTGTGGGCTTTGTCCCCGAACTGTACTGAATGTGGGCTTTATTCCCGGACTGTATTGGATGTAGCATTATTCCCGAACTGTACTGACATGAGGCTTTCTTCCCCTTGAGCTTTGTTCTCAAACTTATATTGATATGAGGCTTTCTTCCTCTTGAGCTTTGCTCTCAAACTATGTTGATATGAGGCTTTATTCCCCTGGGCTTTATTCCCGAACTGTACTGACATGAGGCTTTCTTCCCCTTGAACTGAGCTGAATGCAGGCTTTCTTCCTGAACTGTGTTGAATATGGGCTTTATTCCCGAACTGAACTAAATATAGGCTTTCTTCCTAAACTGAACTGAATGCAGGCTTTATTCCCGAGTTTGAACTGAATGCAGGCTTTGTTCCCGAGTTTGAACTGAATGCAGACTTTGTTCCCGAACTGTACCGACTGTGGGCTTCGGCCCTAAACTGATACTGATATGGGCCTCGCCCCCAGACTGATACTGATATGGGCCTCGCCCCCAGACTGATACTGATATGGGCCTCGCCCCCAGACTGATATTGATATGGGCCTCGCCCCCAGACTGATACTGATATGGGCCTTAACCCTGGAATCATTACTTGAATCCGATACTGTGTTTTTTACCGTTTCTGATTAGCTTGTTCTTTGCCGCTTTCTTTTTCATTCTTTAAAACCTGTGAACACAAAATAAAACAAACACAAAAGGATGCAAAATGTGTTACGTGTATGCATGCATGAATGTTCCTATCCCGTCGGGTTAGGTCTTCTGCCATTTCTCTTGATGACCATTCTTCTCTTGGGGAAAGTACCATTTCCGCCTGTCTTCACTGATTTGTTCCAGGAACCCGTTTCTTTCCAAGTCTAACAGTCCCAATGTCTCCATTTCCCAATTCCTGAATGGCTAACTTATCTTTTCTGCTTGCTTCTTTTGAGGATTCCCTACGTTCCGAGTATCACATTACCAAGATTGAACACATTCATGTTGCAAGTTTGAAAGTAATAGTCTTAGGCAGATAAATGAAATGATCGCCTTTATTATTGCTGAGGAAACGTTCGAATAGGTAAACAAAATCAATGTCTTTATTAAAAAAGCAAGATAAACTTGGAGAAACAGCAGTGCCTCCTTCCTCGGCCTATGGTTCTTCATCATTGTCGTCCCTTATCCCAATGAATGAAGCTGAGTGGTTGAGAGTTTGGAGGACAAGGGTTTCGGGTAGGCCAGAGTTGATCATGTAGTTGGGCAGGGGATTTCTGTGTGCGTTGGGTTGTTCTTTCTCTGGGTCGGGTATTGTATGGGCATCGATGAGGTTTTGGATTTCATGTCTGAGGCGGGCGCAGTTGTCGGTGTCATGGCCTTTTTCTTGGTGGAAGTGACAGTATAAGTTTAAGTTCATGTGAGGTGGCACAAGATTTGGAATGGGCCTAGGTTCCAAAGGTTTTAAGAGTCCATGCGCCTTCAGCTTTTCGAATACCTTTGAAAGAGGCTTACCAAGGTTAGAAAATCGTCTGTTCTTAATGGCAGTGACTTCAGCAGTAGCAGGCATAGTCCCTGAATGTCCCCCAATATTCCTTCTGTTCTGTCCATAAAACTTTCTGTTCTCGGCTTCCTCCTCCTCAATATCCATGACAGTTTCCCTTAGTTGTCGGAAATCCGTAATCATTGAAGTCATCCTCCTCAACTTGCCATAGATCGAGGGCTTGGTGCCCTTAATGATCATTTTAATCTGGTCCTTCTCAGAAGGCCGAGTCTGCATTTTCAGAAGCTGGCTTCTCCAGCGGTCTACATACTCCTTGAAGCTTTCTTCCGGTTTCTGCTTAGTGTTCTCCAAATCACGGAGTGACAAGTCAATTTCCAAGTCTGTAACATACTGCTTCAGAAAAGCATCAGCTAGTTCCTTCCAATCTTCCTTAACCTTCTTTTCAAGGCTATGATACCAAACCACAGGTGCCCCCTCGAGTGACATCCCAAACATCTTTTGGACTTGGCGCTGTGATAGGCCCATTGAACTCATGACCGAGACATATTGCTGCAGATGGACCCTCGGGTCTCCGTTCCCATTAAACTTGGCCATGTTCGGCATTTTAAACTGAGCTGGCAGCTGTTCTCCGAACGTCATTGCCTCATAATCTAACAACTCTTCATTTTTACCCCTCATTTTACGGGTAACTGTTTCAACCTGATCCCGAAGCTTCTGAAATTCTGCCTGAGACCCAATCACTCTGCCTGTTGCATATTCTGCCATGTCATCATCACAAGTGGGGACATCATCCCCTAACCCATTCGGAGGCTCCTCACGCCTTACATTCTCAGAATCTCCCCCGGCACGGGGCACAGCCATATTTGTCATGGCAGTAGTCAAGGCTTGCAACTGTTCAGTAATCTTGGCGAAGCCATTTTCCAACTGATCTATCCGGGATACCTCAGTATCTGATTCACTCATATCTGTTCTCGGTATTTTGGTGAGTCTTCCTTTTTTTCTAACCCAACGGAATCTATGATGGCTTTCAGAACACAAGGGTTAACATGATGTATGTATGCATGATGTGCATAAGAAGTATATAACATATATTAAATCAAATAAAATTCTCAAACAAATCGGCCAATCATCATTTTAGAGCTTTTGGGACAACTGTCATAAGAGTGAACCCGTCCCAGTTTAAATGGCCTAACGAGTTCATGTCTTATGGCAAATTAAGAGCCCAACTAAATCCAAATGATAAAATTCCGAACACAATCATAAAATGGCCCATTGTTATTTAGAAGCCTTTTGGCCCAATCGTCATAAGATACGTTCTTGTCCCAGTTTAAATGGCCCAACAAGCCCATATCTCATGACAAATGGTCCAAATGGATCCAAACGACGATGTTCCCAAACACAAGCATACAAGGAAGATGAAGCAAACATGACATAATATTTTTACAAAGTGGCCCATCAACATTTCAGAAGCTTTTGGCCTAATAGTCATAAGGTGCGAACTTGCCCCAGTTTAAATGGCCCAGCAAGCCCGCATTTCTGACAATAGTCCAACTGCATCCAAATGAGGATGGTCCACAAGCACATACTCAAGGAAATAATTATTACTTTAGCCAACCCGGTCTATGGGTGGGTTAGTAAGAGTATATACAAAGGCTCTCACCGGCGAAGGATGGCCCACAACTAGGTCTCCCCACTCAAGGGTTCGAGCAACCAAGTGAGCGCACCCTTTTTTATACACTAAGGTACGTGCCAATGAGCTATGGTGTGTGACGGACTGTCAAATGGATTTCCCGTTGTAGATCCCCCAGAGGGAAGGTGGAGCGAGGCTCACTTAAATACCCAAGCCTCTTAGGCTCTTATCGCTTGTTGTCAGGAATAAACAACGAGTCCTCCAAATTAGTCCATCACAAAGGCTACAAGTAGATGGCCATGTAGGTATCCTCACAGCTTTTCCTTCTAGAAAGGTAGTAAGTGAAGGAAGACACCAAACCATTACCTAACCTCAAAGTGCCCTTGATTAAACCCTCACTTATCCACTATAGGCATGGCCAATTAAAACATAAATCCACTCATTACAAGACAATATTTCGGGGCCAATTCTCATATCCCCAGTGGAGTCGCCAGACTGTAGGACACAGGACCTGAGCGACGCCGTTCCTAGGCTCGCGGCCTAGTTTGGGAAGTACTGAATAACATGGAGTCGCCACCCGGTGTGAACCGGGACAAAGATTTAAGGCCGCACTCACCCCTCGCAAGGGAAGACCTCAAACCGTTGGGTTCGGAATGGTCCATTACTTATGTCACTTGTAATGAAAGGATTCATGTAATAATTTAACTAAGCTTAAGTAACACTTATTTCCAAGAGTATCATGCTTCTAATTCTCATACACCTGTTACGGCAAGATGCCATGAAGTCCGAGATGGATTCCATGTGCGCCAACCAAGTTTGGACACTGGTTGATGCACCAGAAGGCATAAAGCCTATTGGATGCAGATGGATCTTCAAGAAGAAGACCGACATGGATGGCAACGTACAAACGTACAAAGCTAGGCTTGTAGCGAAGGGGTATCGTCAACAATATGGTATTGATTATGACGAAACCTTCTCACCCGTTGCCATGATTAAATCCATTCGGATAATGCTTGCAATAGCTGCATATTTCGATTACGAAATATGGCAGATGGACGTTAAAACCGCTTTCCTTAACGGAAACCTTTTGGAGGATGTTTATATGCAACAGCCTGACGGTTTTATCGTACCTAGACTTGCAAACAAGGTTTGTAAGTTAAATCGATCCATTTATGGATTGAAGCAAGCATCACGGTCATGGAATCAGCGTTTTGATGAGATCATAAAAGAATATGATTTCGTGTAAAACGTAGATGACCCTTGTGTATACAAGAAGGTTAGTGGGAGAGCACTTACTTTTATTGTCCTTTATGTCGACGACGTATTGCTAATAGGCAATGACATTCCCATGCTAACGTCGGTGAAAGCTTGTCTTTCATTAAAATTCTCCATGAAAGATCTGGGAGAAGCAGCCTTTATTCTTGGAATAAAGATCTACAGGGATAGATCTAGAAAGCTGCTTGGACTCTCCCAGAGTACATATATTGATAAAGTGTTGAAGCGATTCAACATGGAACAATCCAAGAGGGGATTGGTTCCAATGGTACGTGGTACCTCTCTGTCTAAGGACATGTGTCTCAAGACTCAGGAAGAGAGAGACCACATGAGTCGGATACCGTTTGCCTCGGCAGTCGGATCGATCATGTATGCCATGATATGTACACGACCTGATGTCTCATATGCTTTGAGCATGTGCAGTCGCTATCAGGCCGATCCAGGTGAAGGTCACTGGATAGCAGTTAAGAATATCCTTAAGTATCTTAAACGAACTAAGGATGCTTTCTTAATTTATGGAGGTGGAGAACTTGCGGTATCTGGGTATACCGATGCAAGTTTCCAAACCGACAAGGATGACTACAAGTCACAATCCGGGTACATTTTTTGTTTGAATAACGGAGCAGTGAGCTGGAAATCTTCCAAGCAAGATACTGTTGCCGATTCAACAACAGAAGCGGTATACATCGCTGCATCTGAAGCAGCAAAGGAGGCAGTTTGGATCCGAAAGTTCCTAATCGGATTAGGAGTAGTTCCGTTAGCAGCTGAGCCCGTTCCATTGTATTGTGACAATAACGGGGCTATAGCACAGGCTAAGGAACCAAGGTCTCATCAACGGTCCAAGCATGTTCTTTGACGTTACCATCTGATTCGGGAGATTATACATCGTGGCGATGTAAAAGTCGAGAAGGTCACATCAGATGACAACATTGCAGATCCGCTGACGAAGGCTGTTCTTCAGCAAGTTTTTGAACGACACATACATAGTTCGGGTATTAGATGCTTGAGTGACTGGCTATAGGCCAAGTAGGAGATTGTTAGACATTGTGTCCCATAGCGTCACTGTTTGTAAATGATATTGTATTATTGTACAAAATTAACTATGTAATAATGAAATTGCCTTTTGCCATTTTGTAAATATTATTTACTTTGATATATAAATGGCGAAAGTCCATATGATTAGTACTGGATTGAGATGATATGAGACAGTATCAATCCATAAAGGTTTAATCATTAAATATCCCTAGCCGTAGTATTATCGAGACTGGACATCGATAATGCGGAATAGGCTAGTATTGCGCTTGTGCACGTTGTGAGGGCACAACGGCATAGTTCTCATATATTTAAGTATTGGATACTTATGCAAGTGCGATAGGAGGTTGTGTTTTACCGATGGTACGGAAAACAGCTTCGCTCTGGATAGACCCCGCGGAATCCCATTGGTAGTATGTCTAGGTGTCTATGGGAGGCCGCATCAGGGTAGGTGTATATGGTCTTAACCTGAGACTTACATCGCTAGTACTTGCGACAATCGGTAAACTTTGGTTTTGGTGGTTGGGGACCTTAACCGGTTCTGTGTACACCTCTTCTGGGTTTATCGAGAATCGCAGTGTACTGGATGTGATGTCAAGATGGAAGTATCGCTTCAGACATATGGAGGTGATGATCACGCAGGACACAGAACTAGTACTCTATAAAAGGTTGCAACCGTCGGGACAATATGACTAGGTCAGGATTGTCCGATTTAAAGAGACTAGTTGCTTGATGTCCGATATATGTTTCGTACGGGGCAGACACATCTCCAGCCCTAGGCCTAGCATGTGATCATCCGATACTGGATCGATGTACGCAATACTACGGTATACTACGCTTGATATAGATCTTATATTCCTATAAGAATATTTCTGGAGAATTGGGTAGGCATGGCGCTTTGCTAGAAGCCAACCTTGTCTTGTGAATCGGTAAGAAGGTAGTACGAGGTACGTGCGTGTTCGGATTATCCGAGGACCGTATTTACTGCCAACATATCCGGAGATCTCTTGGGTCGCTTCCTGAAGATTCACCTGTGATATTTGATTCGAACTTAATTAATCTTGGATTAATTGCGGAGAAACTTTATCTCGGATAAAGTGCCTTATTTAGAGAGAGAGAACGATTAATTTGGAATTAATCAGTAAGATTATTATATTCGATATAATAATTGAAATTCGATTTCGACGCGAAATTAAAATTAGATTTTAATTCGGGCATACGAGTTAATTTAGAATTAATTCGTTAGCGACGTAAATAATAATTTCGCTAGGCGCGATTATTTATTTAAATTCGATTTAATTAACGTCGCGACGCAAGTTCGGTATTTCGGAAATATCGAACCCGAACGCGTGAGTGGACGTGGGCCCACTTTCATTTGGAAACATGTGGGGCCCACTTGACACATGTCATTGAATGTATTATTTTATTGATAATGCATTGCATGGTGATAGTGTATAATACACTCTAATGTTATGCATGGAATTTGAGTGTTTGACACTCTAAGCCTTTGCATGGCTTGTGTCATAGATTTATTATTATTTAATAAATATTATGGCATAAATATAAATTGATTTTTGGTATCAAAAATCAAAAAGAACAAAAAGAAAAATCTCTCTTCTCTCTCTCACTTGGCCGAAAACTGCATGCAGTTTTTTGGTCTTCATCTTCTTCATTTTGGTTGCCAAAAGCTTGAAGAAAGTGTGATTGTTTGGAACATCTCCTCACAAGTAAGGCTAGCACCTTTCAAGGGATCAAAAGAGGTGATAGGGAAACCATCATAGAGCTTGGAATACTCAAAGCTTGGAGCTTTCCACATCTTCTCACCTTGGCCGAAAATCATCCACCTTGGAGCTTCCATCTTGGCTTGATTTTCTTCATCACATGATATTGTAAGTATGATTCCGCCATACTTCATGTTTATATATATTCTTTGTTGTATTTCATATATGCTTAATCTTTCCTTGGGACATATTAGAGAAACCAACACTAGATCTCATACATTCAGATGTATGCGGTCCGATGCAGACACGAACACTTGGTGGGTCACTGTATTATGTGACATTCATTGATGATCATTAAAGGAAGATCTGGGCATACACCTTGAAGAGAAAAGATCAAGTGCTGGGAGTGTTCAAGGAGTTTCATGCTTTGGTGGAGAAAGAAACCGGCAAGAAACTGAAGTGCATCAGAACAGACAACGGTGGAGAATACAGAGGTCCGTTTGATCAGTACTGCAAGATGCAAGGAATCAGACATCAAACGACACCTCCGAAGACACCTCAGCTGAATAGCCTAGCTGAGAGGATGAACAGAACCTTGTGCGAAAGGATCAGAAGCTTGCTGTCACAAGCCAAGCTGCCGAAGACATTTTGGGGGGAGTCACTCATCACAACAGTACATGTTTTGAACATGTCCCCAGCGGTCGCACTGAAAGGTAATGTTCCTAACCAAGCCTGGACAAGTAAAGAAGTGTCATACCAACACTTGCACGTCTTTGGGTGCAAAGCTTTTGTACACATCCCAAAGGACGAGAGATCCAAGCTTGATGCGAAGACACGACAGTGTGTCTTTATTGGCTATGGTCAGGATGATTTCGGCTACAAACTCTATGATCCTGTGGAGAAGAAGATTGTCAGAAGCCGAGATGTTGTCTTTGTTGAAGACCAGACCATAGAAGATATCCGGAAGGATATGAAAACAATGCCCCAGCAATACAGAAATGTGAATCCAGAACCTCATACACCGGTGCCAGTACGAGTTGAAGATGAGGTTCCCAGACAGGAGGGTACATGTGATGAAGCTCCCAGAGATGATGATCATGATCAACCACCAGTACCAGAAGCTACACCAACAGTTCCACAGAGAAGGTCAGACAGAGAGAAGCGACCTTCAACCAAATACTCTGCATATGAGTATGTGCTGCTTACTGACGGGGGAGAACCCGAGAGCTATCAGGAGGCTGTGGAAACAGAAGACAGAGAAAAGTGGGAGGAAGCCATGCAAGATGAGATGAAATCTTTGCATGACAATCACACTTTTGAGTTGGTGAAATTGCCAAGAGGCAAAAGGGCTTTGAAGAACAAATAGGTGTACAGGGTGAAGCAACATGAGCACACTTCACAACCCCGGTACAAAGCCAGACTAGTTGTCAAGGGATTCAATCAGAGGAAAGGCATTGACTTCGATGAAATCTTCTCTCCAGTTGTGAAGATGTCATCCATCAGAGTAGTACTCAGCTTAGCAGCAAGCCTCGACCTGGAAGTTGAGCAGATGGATGTCAAGACCGCATTTCTTCACGGGGATCTGGAAGAAGAAATTTACATGGAGCAACCAGAAGGCTTCAGAGTCAGCGGGAAAGAGGACTTTGTGTGCAGACACAGGAAAAGCCTATACGGTTTGAAACAGGCACCGAGACAGTGGTACGTGAAGTTTGAGTCAGTTATGGGGGAGCAGGGATATAAGAAGACTACTTCAGACCATTGTGTTTTCGTTCAGAAGTTTTCTGACGATGACTTTATCATCTTACTGTTATATGTAGATGATATGTTGATAGTTGGCAGGAATCAATCGATGATTGATAACTTGAAGCAGCAACTGAGTAAGTCTTTTGAGATGAAAGACTTGGGGCCAGCTAAACAGATTCTTGGCATCAGGATCGGTCGTGATCGGAAAGCCAAGAAGTTATACTTGTCACAGGAGGAGTACATCGAGAAGGTACTTCAGAGATTCTAGATGGACAAGGCTAAAGCAGTTAGCACTCCTCTTGCTACCCACTTTAGATTGAGTACACAACAGAGTCCCTCTACTGAGACAGGGAAGGAGGAAATGAAACAGGTTCCATACACCTCAGCAGTGGGAAGTCTTATGTATGCCATGGTGTGCACGAGGCCAGACTTAGCACACGCAGTTGGATTGGTCAGCCGGTTTATGTCAAACCCAGGACGGGAACACTGGAATGCGATCAAATGGATCATGCGGTATCTTCGAGGCACATCCAAAATGAGGTTATGTTTTGGAAGCAGCGAAAAACCAGTGTTGATGGGCTACACCGATTCAGATATGGCAGGAGATGTGGATACCCGAAAGTCTACTTCGGGGTATCTGATTACTCTCTCAGGAGGAGCTGTGGCATGGCAGTCAAGGTTGCAGAGGTGTGTTGCACTTTCTACAACAGAGGCAGAATTCATTGCAGTGACAGAGGCTTGTAAGGAATTGCTGTGGATGAAGACATTCGTCCAGGAATTGGGTTTCAAGCAGGAGAAGTATATTTTGTACTGCGATAGCCAGAGTGCTATCTATCTCGGTAAAAATTCGACATTTCATTCGAGGTCAAAACATATCGATGTGAGGTATCACTGGATACGGGACGTCCTGAGCTCAAGGCTGTTAGAACTCAGGAAAATTCACACCGACGACAACGGTGCCGATATGTTCACGAAGGTTTTACCGAAGGAGAAGCTTGAAATCTGTCGTGCCATAGCCGGGATGACAAAACTCTCCCCATAGTCAGAGTGGGGAGATTCAGAGAACTACGATTGGCTTGATCCCAACTCAGGGTACGTAGGCAGTCATACAGATGCAGCCAGGGGAGGATCCTTTGGAGGATCCGAATTTGATGATTGATGGTCGGCTCAGATTTTATGGAAATCTTCCCCGAGGGGGAGATTTGTTGAAGACAGCAAGTCTTTGAGGAAGTCAGCAAATGTCAAAATGCATACAGCATGCAGAATGAGCCAAAGCTCAGCCGAAAGTTGATAGGACAGCATGCAAGTTGGCAAAAGCGTGTCCAAGACGTGTGACACTGTTCACGCGTCTTGGGTACTATAAAATGGAGCCTTGAGTCCATTATTCATTATCCCTAAATGTGTGAAAGTGTAGTGAGAGTGATTGGTGATAGTTTTTTTGTAAAGCTTGTATTGGAAGCTTTGTAATTCTTTTGTGGTTATATAAAGGAAGAGTTTTCTCTCAAATTATCCTCTATTAGTGTGTGTTTAATCACAACAGTAATTTGTATAGGCTTATTTTGTACTTGGGTATTCAAATCAGTATTTTAAAAAATTCTTTAGAATCTTATAGTATTAAGTTAGGATTTTAAAAAGTCCATTATATTTTAATGATATTCAATAATTCTTTGATTTTTAAATATTTAATTTTATGATTGATTTTGAAAGATTTTATAGAGTAAAAAAATTCTAATGAAATCTCTTACTTACACAAAAGATTTCACATCTTATTGATAATTAAAAAAAATAGATTGAAGTTTTGATTTGTCGCATGTATTAATAAAACTAAATGTCTTAATTTAATTTTAAAATAGATAATCCATGGATTTAATAATTTTCATGGATTACAAAATATATAAACATAATCAATTGTATAAATAAAAAATTTGTTGTGAAATATCTTATCTACATGGGAGATTTCACACTTTATTAATAAAAATAATAATCCATGGATTTAATAATCTTCGTAGATTATAAAAAAAGTTTACATAATCAAAATGTCTTATAATTATATAAATAAAAAATTTATTGTGAAATCTGCTCTTTAGTTTTGACAAATTCTCCTCTTCTTTTACATATTAAGATAAGTTTTCTCGATTTTGTTTTTATATTTTCTTTCCGTTTTTATCTCGAGAACTTCATTTTTATCAGGCTGTTGCCACTTGTGATAAAACAAAATTACCTCGTTCAAATAAAAAACATGCACATTAGTGACACCACTTGTTTTTAAAATTTTATTTCACTTGAGATTCTTTACGAAATTTATTTTCATTTTTAAAACCAAGTATTGCGATTTTTAACTTTTATTATTATAGTTTAAAAGATAATTTAAAGCTAAAATAATTTTTATTCATTTGTTTGTCTTTTTATCAATTTTTAATTTTGATATTTACTATTAAAATAATCCACGAACTTGTAAAAACCAATAAAATAATAATAAAATATTTAATTAAAATTTGTGAGATTTTGTCTATAGATTAAACATAATCCATGGATTATAAAACAATATAACACAATTACTTATAATCTTAATTGAATACAACATCCTAAATAGTTTTTTTAGGTATAAATTAATAAGATTATTCAAAAATATTAATAAGATTATTGAATTTTTGAATGTAAATTTGAACTTATTTAAAAATTTTGATTTTTTATATATACAAATCTATTAGATAATAAAAGAAAGTCTTAAATTCACTCTGTCTGAATTTACAATGGTAATGACCTTTATATAGGCTACATAAAAAATCAAAATAGAAAAAGAGTCATGATCATATAGTTATGAAGAATAATAATGAATATAAGAAATTTTTATCTAATAGGGAAATATAATAAAACTATGAATCTTAATGGTACTAGGAATTTTATTTTGGATATTGATTCCATATTCTTTAACATTCCTTAACACCCCCTCAAACTAAGCTGGTAATGAATGAGTAAGCTTGAGGTTGCATCTTGAAATCGGAGAGCGGGGTTTTGAAACTGAAAATCTTGAAACTTGGAGGCTGGAAACCTTGAGATAATGGATGAGCTTTAACCTACGAAGCCCGAAGGGGGAGTCGAAGCCCAAGAGGATGCCGAAGCCGAAAAGGGAGAGAAATCCCGAAATAAAGCCGAAGCCGAAAAAAAGGAGCGAAATCCCGAAAGAGAGCCGAAGCCCAAGAGGGAGCGAAATCCCGAAATAAATCCGAAGCCGAAAAAGGGAGCGAAATCCCGAAAGAGAGCCGAAGCCCAAGAGAGAGCGAAATCCCGAAATAAAGCCGAAGCCGAAAAAGGGAGCGAAATTCCGAAAGAGAGCCGAAGCCCAATAGGGAGCGAAATCCTAAAAGAGAGCCGAAGTCCGTGAGAACCAAAGCCAAAGAGAGAGTGAAATCTCGACAGAGAGCCGAAGCCCGACATAGAGGGAGTGAAATCCCAACAGAGAGCGAAAGCAAAATCTAAAAAAGAGGTGAAACCTAAAAGGAGCAGACCCATAGCACACTTATGAAGGGGTGGCGCGTGAGGTTCACGTGCCGATGGTGGCCGCTAGGGGTGGGCGCTGTTCGGTTTAGTTCGGTTTTTGTTAAAAATTTTACGGTTCAGATTTTTTACCGCTCAAACCAAACCATTAAATAACGGTTTGGTTCGGATTGAAATTTTTTTAAACCAGCGGTTTACGAATTGGTTCGGTTCGGTTTACAGATTATTATATTTAAAACAAATTTTCATCCACTTAAGTGAAGACAAAAAAAAAAAACTAGTTTATCCAACAAATGGTATGAAGTGCTAGGGTGTAAGCTGTGACTCCAGGGAACATATGCACTCCATAAATGATTGAAAAATGAGGCACAATTAATTCTTGTATTTTTTAAAAATTACCTCGAATAATGATGCTACCATCATTCTAATTAAGAGACAAATCCAACATCTTACTTTCAAGAATAATGATGCTACCATAAAACAAATAAATTGAAGAATAAAAGTATTAACAAATAAATTGAAAAATAAAAGTATTAACAACTAAATTTATTAATAAAAAATTTAAGAATAAAAGTATTAACATACTAATAAAAAGAAAACATAATATAAATTTAAAAGAAAAATACAAATTTTTTTTATAAAAATACAATTTTTTTTTATAAAAATACAATTTTTTTTTATAAAAATATATATTTTTAATTATAACGGTTCGGTTCGGTTTAACAGGTGCGGTTCGGATTAGCTCCTGAACCGAACCGTAAATCGTTTGGGGTGGACCAATCCGAACCGCAAACCGAACCGTTAGGAAAAAAACCCTAAATTCGGTCCGGTTTGGTTTGCGGTTTGGTTCGGTTCTGTCGGTTTTTTTGCCCACCCCTAGACTGGCCGCGATCCCCACTCGCCGATGAAAGCAGAGAGAGTGAAACTAAAAAAAGGAAAACCTCGGCTTTGATACCATGTTAGATAATGAAAGAAAGTTTTGAATTCACTCTATTTGAATTTACAATGGTAGATGCCTTTATATATGCTACATATAAAACCAAAATAGAAAATGAATCATAATCATATAGTTATGAAGAATAATAATGAATATATGAAATCTTTATATAATAGGGAAATATAATAAAACCATGAATTCTAATGGTATTAGAAATTATATTTTGGATATTGATTCCATATTTCTTAGCATTCCTTAATTGTGTGTATCCTCACAAGTAGATATGGCCACGGTTATGATTCAAAACCGTAATTGAACTGGTTTTCGGTCAGGGTAAATCGTTTATGATTAGCTTAAAATTGGAACTGAAGGCTTAGTGACGATGAGACCGTCTTTTTCCCAAAGAAGAACAATAATAATAAAATGTACCTTGTAAATTTTTAAATTTTACTAATATAAAAAATAATATAAACAATTATTTTTTTAGATTTAAATTAAAATAAAAAATAATTAATCATAACCGAACCGTAATTACAATTCATCCTAAAAAAAAACCGTAACCAAACCATTTCGTAGTGTGGTCTTCCGGTCCAGCTCTCTTGTTTTCATGAACTTACTGTATGGTCTCATAGTCCATGCTCTCTTGGTCTGGGCCCGTGATCTGCGGTTTCATCGTCTCTTTTATCTCACGGTCACTTTTTTTTTTTTTTTTTTTTTGGGGTGATTATGTAACTTGAGGGACACGCAAGGGCAACTTCATCATTCAAATTAACATTTCACATACAAAGAACGCGCAGAGAATTCTCAAATACATTATCAAAGTTAAGTTGGCTTTTCTTTTTTTTTTGCCAAAGTAACTCAAACATGATTCAACAAACTGCCACCAACCATTAGTCCCATGCACAATAAATGATCACCAAAATACAAACAATTTCATCTCCCTTTAAATTTGAAGCCCAAATCTTCACATCTCTCATTCAAATTTTCCACCATGTCAATGCCCCATTCAGCAGCACAAGAAGAAGAGCAAATATTTCGAAGCAGGCATCCTGCAGTGCCAGTGCCTGAAGACCTGACGCTGCCTGATTTCGTGCTCAAAGATGCTGAATTGTACGCGGAAAAGGTAGCATTTGTGGAAGCTGTGACTGGGAAAGCATATACATATGCTCAAGTGGCTAGGGACACCAGAAGATTTGCAAAGGCTTTGAGGTCTCTTGGGTTGAGAAAAGGACAAGTTGTGATTGTAGTCCTACCAAATGTTGCTGAGTATGGCATTGTTGCTCTGGGAATTATGGCTGCTGCCGGTGTCTTTTCTGGTGCTAATCCGACTGCGCATTCTTCAGAAATTAAGAAGCAAGTGGAAGCTGCTGATGCTAAGCTCATTGTTGCATCTGCCTCGGTTTATGAAAAGGTCACACTCTTATTCTCAAGCGAAATTATCCTCTTTTTTTTTTTTTTACTTTGAAAATAGGAGAAAATTTAGTTAATGCTAACCAAAATCACATATATTCAGGTGAAAGGCCTGGAGATACCAATAATTGTACTTGGTGAAGAACGCATTGAAAATGCCATAAACTGGAGTGAGCTTCTTGAAGCAGCAGACAGAGCAGGCAACAATTTTGCTAGTGATGATGATGTAATAAAGCAAACTGATCTTTGTGCACTTCCATTTTCATCAGGCACCACTGGAATATCAAAGGGTGTGATGTTAACACATAGAAATTTGGTAGCAAATCTATGTTCCACACTCTTCAGTGTAGGCCCTGAAATGATAGGCCAAGTCACCACACTTGGCCTGATTCCTTTCTTTCATATTTATGGTATCACTGGAATTTGTTGTGCCACTTTGAAGAATAAGGGCAAAGTTGTGATGATGAATAGGTTCGAACTTAGGACATTTTTGAATGCATTGATCACACATGAGGTCACATTTGCACCAATTGTGCCTCCAATTATTTTGGCCTTGGTTAAGAATCCTATTGTTGATGAATTTGATCTTAGTAAACTTCAACTAAGGGCAGTTATGACTGCTGCTGCTCCTCTTGCCCCTGAACTCCTATCTTCCTTTGAGAAAAAATTCCCTGGTGTCCAAGTCCAAGAGGTAATTAAGCTCTATAACCCATTTAATTAAAAACACTCGCACTTGTTATAAAAAAAACACTCTTAAACGCACTTGATTTTGTCACCAGGCATATGGACTGACTGAGCACAGTTGCATAACACTCACCTATGGAGACCCTGAGCATCCCAATGGCGGTTCAAAGAAAAATTCTGTGGGATTCATTCTCCCAAATTTAGAAATCAAATTCATTGATCCTGAAACAAGTAGATCTCTCCCCAAGAACTCTCCTGGAGAGCTTTGTGTTAGAAGCCAATGTGTAATGCAAGGTACAAGTTATTATTTTCATCAAATCATATGATCACATATATAACTTATGAATTTTGATTATGTTGAATATTAAGCACAATTAATGTCATGGGTCAATGTTAAAAATCCTTACAGGTTACTATAACAATGAAGAGGAAACTGCTAGGACCATTGACAATAATGGGTGGCTACACACTGGTGACATTGGATACATAGATGATGATGGAGATATTTTTATTGTTGATCGCATCAAAGAGTTAATCAAGTACAAAGGGTTTCAAGTAAAGGCCCAAAATTTATTTATTTATTTATTTTATTTAATTCAATGAAAGAAAGGACCCTCGAAAGAAGGAATTTATTAAATGTAATAAATGAGGCTGATGGGTTTGGTTAACAGGTAGCACCCGCTGAGCTTGAAGCTATCCTCTTAACTCACCCTTCAGTTGAAGATGCGGCTGTTGTGCCGTAAGTATTATTAATTTTTTTAAGTTTAGAATAATGAAAATTTCGGATAGAGTACACGTGGTGAGATTTGTTTGGTTTGATTAAAATAATGGAAATTTGCAAAAGGTGTTTGATATTTGTACGTAATTTGTAGGCTGCCTGATGAGGAGGCAGGGGAAATCCCAGCTGCATGTGTTGTGATGAACCCAAAAGGCAAAGAAAGTGAAGATGATATAATGAACTATGTGGCCTCAAATGTTGCAAGTTATAAGAAAGTGAGAGCCTTGCAGTTTGTGGACACCATCCCAAAGTCACCTTCTGGGAAAATTATGAGAAGGATTCTCAAAGACAAGATGATTGAGAAGATGGGATCCAAGGCCAACAGCTAAGAGCAGGAACTGGAATCTTACTCTATATGAATTTGTTCTAAATATTGAAATAATTTATAATGATTAATTTAATGCAAACTTTATATGAATTTCGTTTA
Organism: Zanthoxylum bungeanum; assembly: GCA_019454045.1. Lineage (NCBI taxonomy): Eukaryota > Viridiplantae > Streptophyta > Magnoliopsida > Sapindales > Rutaceae > Zanthoxylum > Zanthoxylum bungeanum. The sequence goes on from SKCR01023785.1 coordinate 254,953, forward strand.
TTTCTTAATTATTGATTCAATAAAAGGTTAAGTTTTGATTAAAATTTATATTTTAACCCATAATATTTACAATTATTATATTATGGCCGACTAAAATTTGATTTTCCTACATTTACCTGGAACCGAAAATCACGGATCCGTCGTTCCTCGGGTCTCTTTGGTGATATATTTATAATCGAAAGTCCATTATATTTACCATCAATAATCTTCCAAAACCAACCTATCATTTATTGTGGCATATCTCAAAAATTTTTATATTTATTATTCTCACTATTATTGAGGGATATGTCTACTTCATCCAAATTTATGTGAGAAATCATAGTAAAATCTCGATAAATAAATTGCATTGGATAATAAAAATCTATTAATTTAAAGAATATTGATTTTTTTTTTAATTATAACTAAGCGAATTAAATATTTCGATTTGCAAGACTAACTAGAATTTTCTCTTCCAACTTTAATTTCCTATTTGTATTAAATATTAGTTATTATGAGCAGACCTGGCCACAGTTCTGATTCGGAACCGAAATCAAATAGGGTGAAATCGTAACATTACGGTTCCAAAATCGGAACCGAATCGAAATCTATTTCGGTTCGATTATGGTTCCACATAAATTGGAATCGTAACCTTAAGGTAATGTAAGGTAAGGTCAGGTTCCGGTTCGGAACTGAAACCAAACCGTAATTTTTTTTTCCCGGAAAGATAAATGACCGAATCGTAACCGAACTAATTTTTACGATTCGGTCTGATTTTATTATTCTAAAAAATAGAAACAATAAAATCGGATAGTTTGATCTGATTTTAAAACCGAACCGAACCGTGACTAGGTTTATATGAGGAGCCCGCCTTGCACAAAAGTAAAATGCATTTAAGTGATAGCGACATTGAATAATTTCTCGTTAATCTACGAGATTGATACATGATAACTTATTTCCACAGATACACAAATTTATAAATGATATTTAAGTTGACATTAATTTCAATAAGAGCCAAGACAGACTTATCATAGGTATTTAGATGCAAATAAATTAGTTATTGATTTATATAATAAGTGAGTGCTATATGAAAATAAGTTTTTTTCATATATAAATTTACCTTATTATCTATTTAGCACGTTGGCTCAAAGTCATGACTGACAAAACTTAATATTTAATCGAGATTATAAATTTATCAAGTATTAATTTATGAAGATTTAATACATCTATGTTACTGATTATAAAAGAAAAATAATAAGGACTCAAACTCGAATACACTCTCTTAACTTTTATGAGATAATAGATTACACTCGGGCCATAAGGAAGTGGTCGAGTGTTTATAAGTTGTAACTATAGCTAGTCCATGTATAATTGTATAAACCATATTCAAATAACTCAAATGTAGGATTGGCGATCGGTGAGACTTGATCGGAATTTATCAATCTCAATCTTAATTCTAGTCTGATTATATAATCGTGTTGAAAAATTATCTCGAATTCCTTAAAATTTTCAATTGGGATAAAAAATTATCCCGAATTTTGATTAAGATTTTTAAAATAATGAATCGGGAAATATTACATATTCACAAAAAAAAAATCATCTTAAATATCGATATGATTTTTTAATTTAGGCAAAACTTATCTTAAACTCATTTCAAATTTTATAATCTAAATGAAAAAATCATTTCAAATCCCTTATTAACTTTATAAAATCTAAATCCAATTAACTCAGAAGACACAGCCAGCGAAGGCATTGCAAATCCTGATAATTCAGTATACAGCCCTCACGTGGGACTCCTGCGTTAATCATAAGCAGATCTCGAAGTTTCAATTAATAATTTCAAGTTGATTTAAATTAACTTAGTACCAACTTCAGTCCATACAATATTTTTATTTTAATATAAACAAGTTGGTTGCCAAATTAAAAAAAATTATCCATTATTTTACTTTATATTATCAGTTCAAAGTGAAATGACCCACATTTCATTGTCCACACACCACTCAACAAATCGTCTAAACTTGATACTCTAAATTATAGCCAATGTTCATGTTATTTTCATCATTCATGTTGTGTTATTATTATTATTTATTATCCCAACAATTGTACCTTCCTTTATTTTTTTAGTTGTTGGGCGAATATGTTGTAATTCATGCATAATTCAAGCAAATTAATAAAAAATAAACATACAATCAATGGAAATATAGAAGAACCTTAGACTTTCTAAGAGAATGTATAGGAAAAAAAACTGAGAGTCTAAAATGAGAATCATATGCCTTTATTTATAGACATGGAGGGCTGCCTTCTAACGGTACCCTTATGTCAAAATGTGCACCCCTTTAGGAGTCATGACCCTCCAAGGAAGCCTTTCAACCCTAAGGGTCATGTCATTTCCTTATAAAGAATCATGTCTATTCATTCATATATATATATATATATATACACACATTTTCATATTTAGGAAATTTTCTATAATCCCCCATAATTTTCTAAATATCAATACAGACACTTGAGAGAGTTTCCGTGAAATAAAGTTGCATTGAAATAAGTAGCTTTCGCCTTGAACCTTTCATAGTGAATGACAATCGGATTTACTTGGCAAACCAGTGATCCATAGTCTTGAACTGTTCCGCCGTTGATGTAAACCAAGACAATTGCCAACACACAACTTTACTTCGACCATTTCCCGTTCTACGGTTATGTTTAGTTCGACCATAAACATCGGTCCTGGATTCATCAAGTACTTTAGAGAATTCAACCTTTAAAAATTCTAATGGAAGCGGCCTCACTTCTTACTTGAAATAGGTGATCTACTATAAAGATGTAATATGTCTTTACCCCTTTTAAGACTCTTCTCCTAATATAGTGATCATTACAAGTTTTAACTTATCCTAACCTTGACAGACAACACTCTGCGTCATTACAGGAATGAGATAGAGTATAGAACTATACAATGCTTGTTTTGAAATGCACAAAGTTTCAATTGTCCATTTTGAACCTATATCTTGGGATCTCCAGTCAGCTAGGTTGGGTTTCCACAGTGATAATTCTTAATTTACAGACTTCAAGCCCATTCCCCTCGATGACTTCTCAACTTGCTCTCTAGGTAAACCTTTAGTAAGTGGATCCGCTAGGTTTTCCTTTGATTTGACATAATTTATCGAAATTATGCCACTTGAAAGCAGTTGTCGTATATTATTATGTCTGCGACGTATGTGTCGGGACTTACCATTATACATTGTATTTTGGGCTTTCCCAATAGTCGATTGACTATCACAATATATGCTTATCGCTGACACTGGTTTGGGCCAATTTGGAATATCTTCTAGGAAATTTCGAAGCCACTCCGCTTCTTCCGTTGTTTTTTCTAATGTTATGAATTCTAATTCCATAGTAGACCGAACAATACATGTTTGCCTCGAGAATTTTCATGACACGGCTGCACCACCAAGTGTGAAAATAAATCCACTTGTAGATTTGGAATCCACTTTATCAGATATCTAGTTAGCATCACTGCATCTCTCTAAAATAGCAGGATATCTCGTATAATGCAGATCATATTTTGAAGTTTCTCTCAGATACCTCAAAACTTTTACTATGGCTTTCCAGTGGTTATGTCATGGATTGCTCGTATATCTGCTAAACATATTTACAGCTTGAGTGATATCAGGTCGTGTGCAATTTGTAAGATACATCAGACTTCCGATGATTCTCAAATACTTTAACTGCGTTATTTGATAAATGAAGAGTTAGGTCTACATGAGTTTTAGCCATATTTAGATCTCATTTATTATATTTCTCAAGTATCTTCTCAACATGGTGAGTCCGAGATAATATATACCTCTATGATGTTCTGGAAATCTTAATTCCTAAGATCACATAGCTACTCTTAAATCTTTCATATCAAATTTGCTGGTCAATACTTTCTTGGTAGATTGAATCATCTCATGATTACTACCAATTATCAGCATACCGTCTACGTAGAGATACAGAATGACATATCATTTTTGAGTTGATTTCGTGTATACACACTTATCACACTCATTGATTTTGAACCCACTTGACAATATCTATTTGTCGAACTTTTCATGCCATTGTTTAGGTGTTTGTTTTAATCCGTATAAGGATTTTACAAGTTTGCACACCTCCTGTTCTTATCCAGGAACATTGAAACCTTCTGGTTATTCCATATAAATCTCTTCATCCAGTTAACCATTTAGGAATGTCGTCTTTACATCCATTTGATGTATTTCAAGACCAAATATAGTTGCTATGGCTATGAACATTCTTATTGACGTGATTCGAGTCACTGGTAAATAGGTATCAAAGTAATCAAGACTTTTTTTTTTGTCTATAATTTTTTATGACAAGTATTGCCTTGTACTTATCTATTGATCCATCCGGTTTCATCTTCCGTTTGAATATCCATTTGTAGCCCAGTGGCTTACAACCTGGAGGAAGATTAACCAACAACCAAGTATGATTTTGTAGGATGAAATCAATCTCACTATTGATAGCGTCTTTCCACAAAGGTGCCTCCGATGAATACATTGCTTCTTTATAGATTTGAGGCTCATTTTCTATCAGGTATGTCAGAAAATCGGGTCCAAATGACTTAGATGTTCCAGCTCTTTTGCTATGTCTAGGTTCAATTTTCTCAATATTTTTATGTTGATCCGATTCTTGGTCGACTTGATCACTGCCTTTAACAGTATCAATAATTCTTTTGAGAGACTATGTTCTTTGTCTTTCTTTACAAGGAAATGCCTCTTCAAAGAATGTCGCATTCCTTGACTCAATTATCATATTTGGATTGATGTCTGGAATTTCATACTTATGTACCAAGAATCGATACGCACTACTGTTGTGAGCATATCCAATGAATATACAATCAATAATATTAGGTCATATTCTAACCTTATTAGGTTTAGGAACCATTACTTTGGCGAGACAACCCTACACTTTCAGATATTTGTAGGAAGGTACGTGTTATTTTCACAATTCATATGGTGTCTTGTCCAATCTTCTGTGAGGTAGCTTGTTTAGAACGTAGTTGGCGGAGAGCAAGGCTCCCCCCCACAAGTTTTGGGGTAAACCAGAGCTTGTAAACATGTCATTCATCATTTACTTAAATGTTCGATTTTTGCGTTCAACAATCTCTTTTTTTCGAGACGAATAAGGAGCAGAAGTTTCGTGAATAATTCCATGATTGGAATAATATTCACCAAGTGGTGACATATATTCACCTCCTCTATCACTTCTGATTCTTTTGATTTTCCTGCCAAGTTGATTTTCAACTTTGTTCTTATAGTGTATAAAGCTCTTAATAGCTTCATCTTTACTCTTCAGCAAATACACATAACAGAATCTTGTGCTATCATTGATAAAAGTGACAAAATACTTTTTACCACCTCTTGTTTGCACAATATTCATATCACATACATCAGAGTGTACAAGTTCCAAGGGTTTAGAACTTCGTTCTATGGAATGAAATGATGCCATTTGCATTTTTGCTTCAACACATGCCTCATATTTATGTTGGTTATCAATTGAAAATTTAGGTATAAGGTCCATGTTAATTAATTTATGCATTGTATCATAATTAACATGTCATAACCTCCTATGCCATACATTTTGTGACTCAATAATATAAGCGGAAGATGTAACTTTATTATTAACACTGTGTGCCCTCAGTGAGGTATCATTTTCCTACATAGACATCATTCTTGGTCAATACAAACTTATCAGAAATAAATACAAGCTTGAAACCATTCTTGCTAAGGAGTGAACCCGAAATCAAGTTCTTTCGAATATCAAGAACATGTAAAATATTCTTCAATATAAGATCCTTCCCAGATGTCATCTTCAGAACTATTGTGCCTTGTCCGACCACTTTGGAGGTCGAAGGGTTTCCCATAGTCAGATGATTGCCACTATCGACCTTCTGGTATGAGGAAAACATCTTATTATCTGCACAGATATGGCGAGTAGCCCCAGTGTCTATCCATCATTCTCTCGGATTCCCAACCAAGTTGGCTTCTATCACAACAGCTGAGAGGTTCATTTCTAAGATCTCATCAGTTAGCTGCTCATCCTCAGTGACATGTGCCTCATTTTTCTTTTTCTTGCCCTTATCCTGAGACTTCTTATTTCTGCAGTCATTTGTCATGTGACCGCTTTTCCCACATGTGTAGCACTTCCATTTGAACTTCTTGTTTACTTTAGAAGAATCAACTCCACTATTCTTTTTCTCTTTGCTACCTTTTCCACTCTCAACAATGTTAGCCTTAGACTCCATAGTCTTGTAGCTAGCCTTCTCGGACTTCTTGTTGTTCTCTTCGATCCTCAATCGAACTCCAAGGTCTTCAAGACTCATCTGCTTCTTTTTGTGTTTCAGATAGCTCCTGAAGTCATTCCATGATGGAGGCAGCTTTTCAATGATTGTGGCTACTTGAAACGTCTCGCAGAGTTTCATTCCCTCATCCAATATTTCATGAATGATAAACTGTAGTCCACCCACCTGAGACATTACCGTTCTTGAATCTATCATTTTATAGTCCAGTAACCTACCACAATAAACTTCTTTTGTCATGCATCCTCTGTTTTGTACTTCTTCTCGAGAGATTCCCAGAGAATATTTGCAGAAGTCATGTCTTGATATACATTGTATATGGTATTGTCAAGCCCTCCCAAGAGGTAGCTCTTGCACAAGAAGTCGTCTGACGATCATGTCTCATATCGCAGTTGTTTGGCTGTTTCAGTTTCTCCTTCCACATGAACCAGAGGATCTTTGAGATACTTAGCCAACTGCAGTGTTGTCAGGTAGAACAACATTTTGTTCTGCCACTGTTTGAAATTTGCTCCATCAAACTTATCTGGTTTCTCTCCATGAGCGACCGGTACTGTGATTTTTCCACTGGCCATATATAACTGAAAACTTTAACAATTACCAATGAGGCTACAAAAGATAAATCACACTAAGATCAACTGTATGATCTCGTTTAAGTGTTACACTAAGAAAACACATGTTATTATTTTGGGTAGTAATAAAAAAAAGTACACCAAATAATACAAGTTCTCGAATTTGTAACTAAAATTTCTTATGATAAGTGAATAAAGGAAAATTCCCAGAGGAAGAAGGGGGTCCGGTATAACTACTTAAGTCTCTGCCCACTTAGGCTCTTATCGCCTTGGTGACAGAATTTCCTTAATCACTTTTTCAATAGAAGATTTTAGACATCCATTCTTAATGTTACACTTTTAATCCTCAAGTTTAAGTATAACAATTGTATAAGGTATAATATGCAATCAAAATATAAATAATACGATGCTATCAACTTTATCACATATAAATTATTGTGTTAATATGTAATAATTGAAAATGCTTTAATTAACTTAAATCTATAATAACCAAGTTTATAATTTTGATAAGAAAATATTCATTATATGATTTACTTAAGTTAATTAGACAATTATAGAATAATCATAAAACAATGAGTTAATATAGATTTGATGTTATAGTACTTAATTTTTCCCGCTCATCATATATGCAATAATGCAACTCCATAATATAATTTTTTTTAATCAATCAGTGCATGTATGAAAGAAAAAGCTGTGATCTTACGCAATAAAGTGCATCGGTTTATATGACCAAAACAAGAAAGAAAATTAAAGTGCATCCATTATTTTCACAAAATCGCAATAAAGTCACGATTAAGAATCAACTGTTTAAAAGTAAAATCAATATTCTTATATGAACAAATCGCAATAAGGTACATCCATTATTATTATTATTATTATTATTATTATTATAGGTAAACCAATTTCTAAAATTGAAACTCTCTCCATCAAATTTGGAGTTTCCATACATTGCAACTCTTCATTTTATTTTTTTAAATAATACTGAAGGTTCAAAAAATACATGTTTTTAATTGTTGATGTATCAATTAAAGTATGTTGGAAAATAAAATAATCATTTAAGTTAATCGCCTACTAAAATTAGAAAATAAAAGAACCAGTCATAATTTCCAAAGAAACCCCAAATGCCAAAAATCACAATTTGTCTAAAAAATCACGTCTTATTTCTTAAAGAATTTTACCAATATATTGCCAACATAAACATTTTGACTCAATCACAAACATATTGTGTTAATAAACGTAGTTTACCTGTAGTTAATAATACTGAACTATGACATATGAGGCTAGGTCATATGGCATAACGCCTATATGATTTAAGTTAATCGCCTACGACTATTTAAAAGGAAAAAAATTATAGATTAAGATTCAAGTTCACTATACGTTTCTTGCCATGATCGTTATCAGACCTGTTCAACTTGAAAAGAATGAGGTCGATTTTTGGTTCATAAGCTAAGAGTTTGTCAATTAATTCATCAGTTTTTCTTGCAATTAGGACGATATCCTTTACCGGTTTCGAAATGAACCCAAGTCTTTTAGCATCCTCAATAAATACGAAAAGAAAATAAAAAAATGATCAACATTGAGTAATCCAATGAGTTTTCGGTGATAGTTCAAGTTCGTCCATGACGCAACTGTGAATATTTCTTCCAACGAGTCTAGCCCACCTGGTAAAGCAATAAAAACGTCAGCATGGTTAATCATTTTAGTAAGTCTTTCAGACATACCTGAGACAATGTATTCTTCCCATTTGATTTTCCGATGAGATTTTCGTCTACCTGAGTTTTTGGAATGATCCCCAAAACTTGACTGCCACATTCTTACACTGCCTTTGAAACACATCCCATCAATCCAAGATTGCCACCGCCATACTAAGTACATGTTTCTTTTCGCCATAACTCTACCCAATTCTTTTGCAGCCTCAACAAATTCTGATTTAGTTACATAGCTAATTCCACAAAATCCACAGATATTAGTGACTCATCGTCTTGAAGTTTTCTCCATTTTTACGCTCTCTCTTATCTGGATGTGTCGAGAGAGAAATGATGAGCTGTATTTATGGATCCTGAAAATTGTGAGTAATAAAAGCACTAGTACCTGCAAAATGATAATTTTCAGATGAACAATAAAATAGATTGTGAAAGTCAAAAAGTTTTGATATCGTCGGTAAAATTAAAGTAAAATAAATCAAAACAGCAAATTTAAGTAATTCAAAATAATAATTTAAAGTAAAGGAAATCAAAACAATAAATTAAAATAATATTTACTGGTAGTTGTGATTGTAGCTCACATCTTCCTCTGATTTTACGTCCAGTAACAGCTTGAGCATACTATATGGGTCGTGGATATGCTTCCCATCCAATTTTCTTATAAATTGACAAACAATGTCTTTTAAAGTCAGATTTTTAAGACTGTATTGTTATCTTTCTTTTTGAAATTATATATGTAAATTGTGAATCAGTCTATCAAATCCATAAGGATGCGTCTCAAAAGTCAATGATATATTATCTAATGACTCCTTACTCAAGCCATCTATAATGTATTGAATTTTTTCTTCGTGATTATTAGACATCATTCCTAAAAAACGACAACGAGTGTCACACGTCCAACATGTGCATTTATAATAAACACCTAATTGTTTAGCTCTCTGTTTATTAGCATATGTGCTTTTCTCCAAACCAGGTATGTAAGAGATGAATGAATCAAAAAATTTAGGGACTCGTGTTTTAATCATTTCTTCTTGTAAATGTTTAATATTTTTTTGGGTGGTCGACGTGTTCTAACATTATCTTTTAAATGTATTATGCGTGTGCATTTTAAAATATTAATGTCTTTTATATCCTTTAAAGTCCATCTAATTCCATGTTTACGTTCTTCCAACACATTTAACAACCTACCTTCTTGATTGATTATAAGGGAATAAGAAATTACCGCAAGTAAATTTATTTATCTCCAAGAAATGCATACTTCAATCCATCTGGCAAAGTCTTTAATTCCAATTTGAGTGTTTCCTCATGTTTTTCTTCTTCCAATGTTCATAGTTCCTCAAAATTTTGTCTTTCTCTATCGTCTTCCAGTACCCATGTAGAATCAAGTAAAGAAAAATCATTAAAAATATCTGAATCTAATTGTGTACCTAATTCAAGAAAATTAACTGTATAAATTTCGTAGGGTCAGATAAATTCCCCTGAATATGTTCTTCTAAAATTAGTTCAATTAATTCCATGCTCTCGTTTTCACTGTCCTCATCGTATGATTGTTCGCACATGTTAAAAATATTAAGCTCCAATGTCATATTGCCAAAAGAAAAATTCATGATTCCATTTCTGCAATTAATTAAATCATTAGCTGCTGCTAAAAATGGATGACCAAGTATTACATGAATTGGCTTGTAACTGTCTACTATAAGTTGTGTTTCTAAGAAAATAAAATCCACAAGATATATGAATTTATCGACTTGTAATAACACGTTTTCCATAATTCCTTTCGGTCCCTTAACTGATCTATCAGCAAGTAAAATAGTAGTTGAAGTTGGTTTTAACTCGCCAATATTAAGTTATCGGTAAACCGAAAATGGAAGCAGATTGACATTAACTCCAAGATCAAGCAATGCATGTTCAATTTTGTGATTTTCAATGATACATTAAATAGTTGGACAACCAGAGTCCTTATATTTCAATGCATTATCTGTTGAGAGAATGAAATTTACATGTTCAGCTAGAAAAACTTACTTTTTTACCTGATGTTTTCTTTTAACAGTGCACAAGTCTTTCAAAAATTTGACATAAGATGGTTTCTGTTTGATGATATCTAACAAATGAATATTGACCTTCACCAGTTTGAATATTTCATATATTCTGAGGAATGATTCAATTTCTTTATTTTTAATATTTGAGGAAATGAAGGTGCATGAGAAAAATTATTATCATCAACGATAGGTAATGGTTCATCAACTCATTCCTTACCCTCTGAATCTGATTTATTTTCAACTTCACGAGGTTCAAGAATATGATGTGGATGGCCTTACCACCGCGAAAAGTAATGACATATTTGACTTGGTCTATGTGTTGATTACCAGAACTACCCTCGTGAAGGTTTTAATGACTATTGGGATTTGGCTGTGGTTGTGCAAGAAACTTTCCTTTCTCATTAATGGTCAATGTTTATATGATTTTGGAAAAAATATCTTTCAGATAAATCAATGTTTGCACATTTTTGTTATTGATGACTTACTATTTCTCAATAAATACATGCAAAGTATTCTCAATGATTTTCCTAGGCGATGAGACATATGATGCGTAATTCTGGGAATTTTGGAAATTCGGGTGTACCTGTGGAGGTTGTTGCGATGGTTATGCTTGGTTATCAATCCTCCGATTGAAGTTTGGATGGTTTCTCCAACTAGAATTGTAGGTTTGGGAGTATGGGTTTGGATTTGGTCTTTTGAAGGTGTTTATGGAACTGATATGGTCATAGAGACATTCTTGAAGGGCTAGCAAGGTTGGGCAAACTTGTGTGACATGTTCATTTGAATTACATATATGACATGTGACCTATTGAATTGATTTGACATGATCACCCTTCCTTATTTCTAACGCCTCAACTTTTTTAGCTAAAGATGCATATTTAGTATAAAGGTCATGGTCTTCCCTAAGGTTAAACATGCCTCTACCAGATGCATATGGTTTTACAGACGACTCATAAGTGCCAACTGTGTCCCAATGTTGTGCATTCTATACTATGTGTTCTAGGTAATCTAGTGCATCTTCGGGACTTTTGTCCCTAAACTCACCATTACACATCATTTCCACTACTTGTATACTTTAGGGTGTTAAACCCTCATAGAAGTAGGAAACAGTCTCCATGTTTCAAACTCGTGATGTGAATAACATCTCTTTAAATCTCTCCCAACATTGATAAAGTGTTCCCTCCGACTCTTGTGTCAAAGTTATGATTCTCCTCTTAAAGAAGTTTATCATGTGATGAATTTTTTTTTTTTCAAAAATTACTCTTGCAAATCATCCAAAGTTCTGATAGATCCTGACCTCAGGTCATGTAGCCAAATTTTAGCTTTATATTTTAAAGAAAATAGAAAAAACTTGAGTCGAATTATATTCATGCTACAATTTTGATATGTGCATGTATTACATACCTCTTCAAATTCCCTTAAGTATTGATAAGGATTTTCTGATTGTAGACCATGGAATGTGGATAAAAGTTGGATGACAGCTGGTTTAAAATTGAAACGTGACGCATGTGGAGGGGAAAATAATGCAAGATGTTGATCATATCCTAGTGGGATTCATGAATTCTATGAGTGTCTTAGGATGATTATAATTGCCATGCTGAGACTCATGTTCTACTTGATTAACTGGATTTTCATCTTGGTCAGATGAGTTTTCATTTTGGATCTCGACCATTTTAACTGACGGTGAAAGTGATAGAGACTCTCTATTTAATCCAACGCTAGATGATCGAGAGCAATGTCTCATGCAACCTAAATACAGTCTATATGCTAAAATTTAAATATGCAAATTCAATATTTACAAAAAGAATAAATAAAATAAACAAGTGAAAAAGAAAAAAAAATAAATGATAAGGGAAACAAAATAATGATTAGATCCAAAAAAATGTCATATGATTCTTGTTAATTCAGATCTCAATTGAATTTCTCGCTCAGCTGTCTCAATTTCTCGAATTAGGTTATCACAAAAAATTATTGAAGAATCTCTAGATGATAATGGTCCAAGAAATTCTTTGGCAAAATACAAGCTCCATTTTAATTGAGTTTTATGTCTCCCGTAACCTTGAAGAATTAAGTACATGGTTTGTCTATATGTAAGATGTCTGGTTTTAGGATTTATTTAAGATCAATCAGGACATTTTGGATTTACACAAATGTAAAGAAAAAAATTGAGATGCAGAAAATATATATATAAAAAAAAAGAAGAAATGTAAGGATGTTAAATTATTATTCTATCTACTAAATTATATTCCTCGACAACGGCGTCAAAAACTTAACACACTCACAAAGTGGTTCTTTACTCACATGTATAAGAGTTTCGAAGTAATAAAATAATCTGATAAGTCTGGGGTCGATCCACAGAGAATAAATTTAGTAAAATAAAATAATAATGTAAGTGAAAATAAAAAGATTGAATTATTTAAAATGATTGATAATTTTAAATTGGACTGTAATAATAAAATAAAATGATGGGTCGAGGCTACGGGATCCACTTTTAATATTTTAAATTTAGAAATCTTACTTTTTATAATTATAAATTGTCATTATTACCCAGTGAATTTATTTCATGAATTAATTATGCCAAAATATATAAAATCAGCCATAAAGGCGATGATAACATTTGTCTATAACAAGTCCAGTTAGATACTCAATTATGTCAAATAAACAAAATCAGCCATATAAGAGGTAACAAAGTTTGTCAATAATTAATTCAGATTTAAATCAAATATTAGACTTTCTCATATTAACAGCTTCACCCTTTACCCCAATAGGATGAAATTAGCTACTCATACTTTGAATTAAAACACACATAATTTTATTATTGAAATAACAAAAATAATACAACAAAGCTTAAAAAAAAATAAAACACACAAGAGCTGAAACTCCATAAATTTTCAGAGAGAAAACTATGGAATCCGAGCTGATTTTCTAAGATGTTGAGCACATCTATTTATAGTAGAGAGCTCATCACCCTTACTCTTCATGTATCATGCAATTTACAAATTTGTAAATTACATGATTTGTGGGAAATGGCATTCCACCGAAATGTGGATGTCATTTCCCACCTATATATGTTTCTTTTTAGTTTTTTTTTTCCTTTTTGTTTTTATCTTTAATAATTACATATAACATATTTTAGATTTTTCATCAATATTGACCTTGAAAACTTCTGAATTAGAAAATCTTATAAACAACAAAGTTGTAGATATTTGAGCCTTCATTCATCTGGAACTAGAAGCACCTCAATCAGATATCGAAGTAAAATGTTATGTCCAAAATACGAAAATTGTGCAAATTTAGAATTTCCGAAATTGTACACTGTTGTAACGCCCTTTTAAGTTTATGGTCTCCAAAATTCAAATGTCACGTCCATTTTTCTAATTATGTATCCAATATATTATTTCACATTCTTAAGAAAAAAAAATCACAATAAAAATATATAAAACATAAATTTAATTATTATTTCACAAACGTGCTAAATTAATGGGATTAATGAAATTATATGTGTAAAATGATTAGTTTCTCTTTTACTAAATGTACACTTTTTAATGTTCATCAATAAACTAATTAGGTAGACCTTATGCGACTCCTAAATTTGGTCATGAACCGTTTCTTATCCTCACAATAATGACGGTATTGGATTAAGACATGTTCCAGTGTAATTTGTCAAAGAGCACTAATGAGCTTCTTAAGTACACCCTCACAATAATGACAATATTAACCCATCACGCTACATCTAATGTTTTACTGGAGCGACATAAGTTCCAACCACTTATACCCTCACAATAATGACGACATTGGACATAAGTAATAAGAACTCATTCATCTCCGTATTGGTAAGACGGACCATCCAATAATGCTCCAACATTATTAATAGTATTACTTAAAAGTAATCACTTAATAATGAGAGATTTATGCCAATCAAGTCATTAACATGCTTGGATCAAAATAAGAAATTTTAATTTAAAACATGCAATGTATATCCAATATGAGTTATGCATAATTAAATTAATATTACAGAGGTATAGATTCAAATACATGTGTTGTGTGGTTAAGAGATTCTCTGATACCATTCTGTTGAGGCTATTGTGGAACCCATAGGGTCAGATCTGTGTTCCGCGAGCAAAAGTGGGTCTAACCCCTGGATATCAAGCATTAATATATTTTAAATAATTTAATGAAATATTATATTCAATTACGAGTGTATAGGAAAAAATTGGGGCTGAATCGGAGTCCGAAAGCTCAATAACGAAAAATTTAACAAGCGTCACATGCACAGACATATGCACTCACTCGAACTACAGTGCGCGTGCACTGTAGCGCCCAACACACACACACTCATTTAAAAAAAAACAATACAAAACCAATTGTCTTTTATTTTCATCAGCTCTCTTTCTAAAGAGTTGATGAAAATAAGGATTTAATCCATTATTCTTTCAACTTTCCCTAAACACTTTTAAATACCCAAAATTTAATTTTTAACATAAAAACCAATATCAACACATGTTATATAATAAAATAATATTACTCAAAATATCAAATATTGTTACAAAAATATAAATTTATTCTAAATACGCACAAGCGTAAATTTTGAATCCAAAACACAAACCAAATTAGAATCTCACAATGAAATGACTCATGAACAATTCTAAGTCACTCAAATGTGGTCAATTGACTCTATAATGGTAGTCATATCTCCAAGTTTTCATCTAGAGTTTCAAATTATAATTTTATATTTATGTCCAATATAAATATTTTGACTTAATCACAAGTATATTGTATTTATACTTCTAAAGCATCCGTACACAAGTCATTATCATAATTTCAACTTCAAGTTATGTTATTATGTACAAATATAAAAACATAGCTTATTAGAGAAGAGTAAACTTACCTAGTAAGCTTGAACCAAAGATTTCATAATCTTCTCCTTGTTGAAAAATGTAGAGAACTTTCAGAACTGCTCTAAACACTTCTTTATGCTAATTTTTCTCATGTTTTGCCTTAATGCTGGCTTACTTAAAAACTTGCTCAAGTTTGTCTTTTATAGTGAAGTTTATGTAATTTTTAATTAATAAAAGTTTTAATCAACTTTTAGGTGGGCTTAATCCAATTTGTCCAAATATGCATAATTATGTGTGATTGATCACATTTGTCTACAAATTTGATTTAATCCAATTAGATCTAAACAAAGTTTAACCAATTGATTAGTTCATTATTGTAGGACACAGAAACTGGGCGACGCCGTTCCTAGGCTCGCGGCCTAGTTGGGAAGGATTACATAACATGGAGTCGCCACCCGGTGTGAACCGGGACAAAGATTTAAGGCCGCACTCACCCCTCGCAAGGGAAGACCTCAAACGTTGGGTTCGGAATGGTCTCTTACTTATGTCACTTGTAATGAAAGGATTCATGTAATAATTTAACTAAGCTTAAGTAACACTTATTTCCAAGAGTATCATGCTTCTAAATTCTCATATGCAAAATAAAACTTATGTGTACATTTTTACATATATCTCATATTCAAAATTGCTGCATGCTTAATATATATCAAGATAGCAACGAACATACAAAATTACATATCACATTCAGGAAAACACAAGCACACATATTGACCCTACAAGCACACATATGGGCACTTTTCCAAGCGGTACGTGGAATTGTAGCCCAAGTACAGACCGCACTACCGTCCATTCGGAATCGGCTACGGAATTTACGTCTGGGTTTCCATCCGATATACCGCAAGAAATAATACTCAAATGTTATCATGACATAAGCATACGAATTGTGACACATTTGCATAAGAAAGATCAACCAATAGGCAATTATGCATGAATATAATAAGACAGACTCAGTTCAGTGTGTGCACGTTCGTGTAGCGTTCGTAAACGCGTTCGAACGGAAATGAAACAGAATGCTCACGTTTGAGTAACGTTCGTAAACGCGTTCGAACGGAAATGAAACAGAATGCTCACGTTCGAGTAGCGTTCGTAACGCGGTTCGAACGGAAATGAAACAGAATGCTCACGTTCGAGTAGCGTTCGTAAACGCGTTCGAACGAAAATGAGACAGAATGCTCACGTTCGGTAGTAGCGTTCGTAAACGCGTTCGAACGGAGATGAGACAGAAAGCTCACGTTCGTATGGCGTTTGTTAACGCGTTCGAACGGATATGAGACCTGACACATAATAAGGCAAAAACACATGCGCGTTCGAGTTGCGTTCGTGAACGCGTTCGAACGGACACGGACCTGATGCATGAAATAGGATGCAATACATAAACAGAAAATAAAAGGGCGCGGCGAAGCACTGCCGTAAAGGTGACCTTTTGGGGCTCTTGATCTCTCAAAGAGAGGACCTTTAG
The DNA here is from genome assembly GCA_019454045.1 of Zanthoxylum bungeanum. NCBI lineage: Eukaryota > Viridiplantae > Streptophyta > Magnoliopsida > Sapindales > Rutaceae > Zanthoxylum > Zanthoxylum bungeanum. Next base: position 271,946 of record SKCR01023785.1, read on the forward strand.
ACCAACATGCTAAGCCCATGCGCGTCACATCACACATACAAGAATAGAACCAATCATATCAACCAAGTATGCCTGATTGAACACATCTTACATCCAATCCGAACACACATCAACCGGCGCGGCAAAGCATCGTGGTAAAGGGCTTTTAGCCCCTCCCCATAGGGGATCTCACAACACACTTACTAAGCCCATGCGCTCGATTGACTTATACATACGAAAATAAAGATAACAATATCAAACTAAGTATGCCCGATTGAACGTATCTCGCGTCCAACCGAACATACATCAACCGGCGCGGCGAAGTAGTGTCACGAAGGTGGCCTTTTCGGCTCTTGTCTCCTAAATGGAGGACCTTTGGACTAACTCACTAAGCCCATGCGCTTGGTTGAATCATGCATAACTAACGACATATTGAATTCAAGTAAGCAAACTAAATAAACAAGAGCAACATAACAAAAGAAAGATGGTGCCGTTTACCCAAGCGGTACGTGGAATTGTGGCCGAGTACAGATCATATTACCGTCCATTCGGAATCGGCTATGAAATTTATGTCGGGTTTCCATCCGTTGATCCCCATTCTATACCGCGAGAGTTGACACATCTTCATTCATCCAATACCCACACATACATCATACACACAACAGATACCACAAATACAGAAAATATAATCAAAATAAATTACCAGAAAGTAAAATGAGAATAAGTGTGAAAGATACCCTCAGGTCTAACCTTTTAAGCCGTCTCTCGGACTCACGTTCCACGAAGATCGAAAGGGGGGTAAAGCTCCGCAACTTTTTCTGGTCCGCTGGTTCGACGTCCTAGCTCACTGTTCCGCTGCTTTGCTTACGATTCGAACTCCGTTCTGCTCCTATTCGGCTCCTGTTTTGCTGCTCACTGCACGGGCTACCTGTTTCAATGTTTTCAAAGAACTATTCCAAGTTGTGTGGGTTCTTAGTGCAATTAAAAGTGATTATTTTTAAGATTATCTATGTAGTTTTCTAAGTTACCATTTTTTAAGGATTTGGGCTGCTGTGTTTGTGTGGTTTTCGGTGATGTATGGGGTTTAGAGGGGCTGGTTTTCGGTGGTGATAGGGGTTGTTTTGGTGCTTGTAGTTTCGGTGATGTGAGGGTGGTTACTTGTGGTAGATTCGGCTATGGAGGAGATGGTTGAGGTTCTTTTGTTCTCTTTTCGTGTGTGTATGAAGTGTTTTCTTTTTTTGTCTGTGTTTTGGGTGTGTAGAGGAGTCTAGAGAGATTTCGAGAGAGCTTTGGTGTGAATGGTTGTGTGAAGGAGGGAGAGAATGGCCTTTGGTTAGGGGTTGTTTATATAGAGAATGGCTAGGGTTGACAAGGGAAGGGATCTTGTTTCCAAATTAGGAGAGGTGAGAGAAAGGCATACACAAGATTGAGGGGGGACAAGATATTTTAATTTAAGAGTTGTTGTAATATTTAATTGGTGTTGGTTTAGGAATACAAATATTTTATATTGGTAAATATCTTATTAGATTAGGAAGTCAAATATATGATTGGCTTTAATTGGTTAAGATTGATTTTAATTGGTATGATTATATTTTGATTTAGTATGTGATTTGTTTAATTTAGGCATGATTTTAGTTTAAGTTGGTAATTGTTTATTTTAATTGGTAAATGATTTAAATGTTTTATTTTAATGTTTAATATTTAATTTAATATTAATTATTTAATTTGGGATGTGTTTTATGGGCTTTGGGGAGCTAAATGGGGGGGGTGTGAGGCTAGCAGCAAAACCAGAATTACCGACACCGTTCGAACGCTCCCTCGAACGGCTACACGAACGCCCGCAATCTATTTCCCGTTCGAACGAAGTAACGAACGCAGCACCAACGAAGACAGTGAGCTTGCTTATTCTGAATTTCCCCTTCCGATATCCGTTTCCCGCGGCATCCGTGACTCAAAAGGTAGTGTCTCCAAATAGACTCCTCATCGGGTTTCACATGCGAAAATGCAATGCCTACAGTCGCCCCCACTTTGATGGGACTTGTGCAGTGTGTGCACTGTGTGGTTTGAACAATCCTATCAAAGTTATGCAATGCATTTTACTTACCTGGCTAGCTAGCTGTCTCGAGCTGAGCTGAACTGCATGGGGACCTCGATCCCGAGACGCGTCTCGATGCTGCTGATGACGTGGGCCTCGAACCTGGGACGCATCCCCATAGCTGCAACCGACAACGGGGGGGCTCGACCCTGGGACGCATCCCAATACCGCTGACAAAATGTGGGCCTCGACCCTGGGACGCATCCCGAAAATGATGATGCAGTGGACCTCGATCCTGGGACGCATCCCAATAGCTGCAACCGACAATGGGGGCCTCGACCCTGGGACGCATCCCAATACCGCTGACAAAATGTGGGCCTCGACCCTGGGACGCATCCCGAAAATGATGATGCAGTGGACCTCGATCCTGGGACGCATCCCAATAGCTGCAACCGACAACGGGGGCCTCGACCCTGGGACGCATCCCAATACCGCTGACAAAATGTGGGCCTCGACCCTGGGACGCATCCCGAAAATGATGATGTGGAGCTTCGCTCCTCAGCCGATATGGGCTTCGCCCCCAAGCTGACATGATGTGATGTGGAGCCTCGCCCCAGTTGATATGGGCCTCGCCCCCAAGCTGGTACAATGTGGAACCTCGCTCTTTAGCCGATATGGGCTTCGCCCTCCGAGACCCCATACCGGAACTTAACTTCATTGGGACCTCAATCTTCAGATTACTGCCCATATCAAATGCTGTGCCTTTACCATCTCTGATTGGCTTACTGCTCGCTCTTTTCGTCTTCAACACCTGTTTACACAAAACAGAACAAACACAAAAATATGCAATATAGGTTACGTGTATGCATGTATGCAGGAGTTTTCTTACTCCGTTGGGTTAGGTCTTCCGCTGGCGACCAAGTCTTCTCAAGCAAAGTACAACTTCAACCTGTCAACATTGATTGGTGTTCTGTGAATTCATTTCATTCCAAGTCTGATAGCTTCACTGCTCCATTTCCCATGACTTTCTGAACGATGTAAGGTCCTTCCCAGTTAGGCCTGAATTTCCCTCTCGGGTCCGTCGTCGACGGCCTCGACTGCTTTTAAGTACAAATCACCCTTTCTGATCTTTGTGGGACGTACTTTCTTGTTGAATGCCCGGGCTAGTCTCTTCTGATACAACTGCATGTGATACAAAGACTTCGTTCTCTTCTCATCCAACAGTACCAACTGATCAAATCTCTGTGCGGCCCATTCCTGTTCCGGTAATTCTGCCTCTGCCAATACCCTCAGGGACTGTATTTCTACTTCTACTGGCAATACTGCTTCCATTCGTAGACCAAGGAGTAAGGTGTTGCACCCGTTGCCGTCTTACTGATGTTCTGTACCCCCACAAAGCATACGGTAATTTCTCGGCCCAATCTCTACAATTTTCTGTCATCTTGGCTAAAATGGTCTTTATAGTCTTGTTGGCTGCCTCAACTGCCCCATTTGCCTGCGGCCTGTACGGTGATGACTTGTGGTGGCCTATCCCATGCCTCTGTAACATTGCCTTCGTCTCTCCTTGAAACTGGACCCCGTTGTCTGTCACTACATGATGCGGCATACCATACCATACGACAAATGAGGTTCCGAGCTATGAACTTTGCCATTTGCTTCGCTGTGTAACATTACGGAAGGATTCGGCTTCCACCCACTTTGAGAAGTAATCTACTGCCACTACTATGAAGCGATGCCCATTTGATGCATTTGGTCGAATTTCCCCAATCATATCAATTCCCCATGCTGAGAAGGCCACGGCTCTGACAACCCGTGTAATTCTGTGTGCGGTAAGTGATTCAAATTACCTGCTGTGACTTGACAGTCATGACAGTTTACCATCTTCGCGCAGTCTGTCTCCATGGTTGACCAATAAAACCCCTGTCTCACTATCTTGCGGGACAAGTTCAACCCATTCATGTGCGGACCACATACCCCGGCATGTACCTCTTCCATCACTTTCTGAGCTTCTTCTTTTCTCAAACATTTCAACTGAATGCCGTTTGCCTGCCTCTTGTACACTTCCCCTCTCAAAGTCACATACTGGGAAGCCAACTTCTGAATGGCTATTCTGTCTTTTCTGCCCGCCCCTTCCGGGAATTCACCATGTTCCAGATACCCCTGAATGTCATAATACCAAGGCTTACCGTCGTCAATCTCAACTTCCAGAATTCTTTCTATCTCATAAGCAGGTTTACTTGCTGTCGTCAGTACCAACGGTCTCATCACTAACTTCTCTGGATTTTCCCAAGTGGCTGCAAGTGTAGCCAATGCGTCTGCCATCTGATTCTCTTCTCTCGGTAGGTGCTGAAACTTACACTCGGGGATAACCTGTGCCAATTTTCTGAGGTGAAAAAGGTAAGGCTTCAACCGTTCTTCCTTCAATTCCCATTCTCCTCGCATCTGCTGGACTACTAACATAGAATCTCCGTAGATTCCACACTCCGGCCTTCAAGGCTATCAATGCTGTCAGGCCAAAAGCACATGCTTCATACTCAGCCATGTTATTAGTCACTCTGAATGTCAACCTCTTAGCCAAAGGCAAAGTCTCTCCCTCGGGGGTTACTATCACGATCCCAATTCCGGCTCCCTTGTAATTTACTGCTCCGTCAAAATACATCTTCCATCTCTGAACTGTTATTGCTTGGATCTCTCATCTGGAAACTCAAACTTATACTGATCCCCCTCAACAGGTTGCAATGCCAGAAACTCCGCTACTGCTCGTCCCTTGATCACTTTGGAGGTGATATACTCAATGTCAAACTCTGTCAACAATACCAACCATCGGCCCAGTTTTCCCACTAGTGAAGGCACTGAATGAGAGATATTTCAGAGGATTCTCCTTTGCCACCACCTGGATCTTGTAAGACTGGAAGTAATGTCGCAACTTTCTGGAAGCCCATACCACTGCAAGACAGATCTTCTCAACTTCCTGATACCGAGCCTCATACGGAAGCAGCTTCTTACTCAGATATAAACTGCATGTTCTACCCCTGTCTCATCTGCCTGTACCATCATACCTCCCAATGCTTCTGATTCTATAGCATAATACAATATCAAAGGTCTACCCGGCCTCGGAGGTTTCAATACAGGAGGCTTACCAAGTACTCTCTGATTCTGTCGAAGGCGGTCTGACTCTGTTCATTCCATCTCACTGGCTGATCTTTTCTCAATAGTTTGAAGATAGGCTCACATACCGATGTCAACTTGGCAATAAACCGACTGATGTACTGAATCTTTCCCAAGAATGCCCTGACTTCCTTTTCTGTCTTCGGTGCAGGCATTTCTGTGATTGCCTTGATTCTTTTCGGAGTCTACTCTATTCCGCCCATTCCCACGGTATGACCAAGCAATTTCCCTGATGTCACCCCAAACACACATTTCTTGGGATTAAGCCGCAAGTTATATCTGTCAACTCTTGAAGGAACCTTTCCAATGCCTCAATATGCCCAACTCGTTTCTGATTTCACCATCATGTCATCCACATACACCTCAATCTCCTTGTGCATCAAGTCATGGAAGATGTAGTGGCCATCCGTGATAAGTAGCTCCTGCATTCTTAAGCCCAAACGACATTACCTTGTAACAATAGGTACCCCACTCGGTAACAAATGCAGTCTTGTGTTTATCTTCCTAAGCCATGAGAACCTGATTGTACCCTGAAAATCCATCCGCAAATGAATACATAGCAGACAAAGCCGCACTGTCTACCAGAACATCTATATGCGGCAAAGGGAAATCATCTTTCGGACAAGCTTTATTGAGATCTCGTAGTCTACACACATTCTGACCTTCCCATCTTTCTTTGGCCGGCACTATGTTAGCCAACCATTCGGGATATTTTACCACTTCCAGGAACCCCACATCTATCTATGCTTCTTAACTTCCTCTCTGAATTCTCAGCCCATTCTGGTCTCATCCGTCGAAGTTTCTGCTTTACTGGCCTCATATTCGGATAAGTTGGTATTGTGTGCTGGGCAATGTTTCCGTCTACCCCGGGCATGTCCTCATAAGACCAAGCCAATACTTTGGCATATCTGACCAACACTTGTTCTAGTTTCTCCCTCTCTTCGGAGGTTACTTCACTTGCAATCAAAATTCTTTGGGGTTCTCAAGTGTGCCCAAGTTAAATGCAATAGTTCTGGCTGAACTGATGTCAAATATGCTTGATTCATGCAGAGTGAATGGAAATGACTCAGGCAAGTAAGCAAAAGAAATGTCTTTATTATTGGATAATGCGGAAGTACATTCAAACAAATCAGGAAGGTAAATGTCTTCATCATCTAGAGACACTTCTTCCTCTGCAATCAGGTCTTCTTCAGGCTTCTCATCTTCTTCCAGAGTCAGGCTCTCTAACTTCATCAATTCCTCCTCCCAAATCTCTGTTTCCACAGCTTTTCCAGTCAATGGTTTCTCACCCAACAAATCCTGGAAGATCTCAAACCCAGGCACCACAATCCCATTGACTTTCACAGGTTCAGGCTCTCCTTGATACCCTGAAGCTTTCACAAAGCACTCCATCAGTTTCAGGCCCTTTTTCTTGACCTTCGGCTTTTCTTCGTCAGATTTGTACCCCAAACCCTTCCGAGTAGTCTGTCCTCTGAAATCCGGCAATTTGAACCTTTACCCGGCTCAAACTTCATTTTCTCCATAATCCTAGCCACCCTAGGATCCACCCACTCCTCAAAAGTGGCTGATACCTGGAACCTCGTGAAAGGCAGTATCTCCAAGGCAGCCACGGCATTGTCTAACTCAGCTCGGATGGTAACAATCTCTCCCTCATACGAGAATTTGATCATCTGATGCAAAGTGGAAGGCACGCCCCCAAGCTTGTGAAACCAAGGCCTTCCCAACAATAAGGCAAAAGTGGCTGGGATGTCCAGCATTGTGAACTCAACCTCATCTTCAATCGGCCCTACCTTGACCATAGCCACAAAGGTACCCTCAACTCCCCGCTACTGTCATCATAAGCTTTAATAGTCATACTAGAGGGATCCAAGTCTGTTGCTTTCATACCCAATCTTGCCAGAATTTTCAATGGGCACACATTGATGGACGAACCGTCATCCACCATCACACATGAAGTTTTCTTGCCCCTCACTTCGGCCCTGATAAATAGAGGCCTATTATGATTCCTCCCCTCCGGCGGGAGATCATCCTCAGAAAAAGATATCTGCAAAGCTTCCTTCTGAACTGACCCAACAAACATTGCGGGGTTGGCATCCTCCGGTACCACAATCTTGCTCAAGGCCTCAACCATAGCCTGTCTATGCTCCCGAGATGCACATAATAGTTCCCAGATACTGACTTGTGCTCTAGTCTTCCTCAATTGCCTCAGCACTATATCCCATCCCATTCTCCCCCACTCCCTCATCAACAGCTCCTTCATCAGCCTCACTTCTACCATATCAGAGCTTCCTTACCCTTTTCGCATATCATAAAAACGACCGCTACGTGTCATTCCCCTTACTTCCTCCTCATCACTGCTAGAGAAATCAAGCCAAAAGTCCTTCTTCTGCTCGAACTCATCCTCACTAGTGCTATCCTAGATTCCCAGGCAAAAGGCTTGAGGGTGAAAGGATTTTAGGACAAGGTCTTCTGGAAGGCCAGAATTGATCATATAGGCTGGTGGTGGTACGGCACGGTAGTTGGGTAGGGGTTTCTTTTGTGTGTATCGGGCTGTTCTGTTTCTGGGTTGGGTATTTTCTTGGAGTCTATTAGGTCTTGGATTTCATGGCGGAGTCGGGCGCAGTTGTCGGTGTCATGGCCTTTTTGTTGGTGGAAGTGGCAATAAAGGCTTAGGTTCATATGTGGTGGTAGGGGATTGGGTAATAGTTTGGTATCCAAGGGTTTTAAAAGCCCTTGCCTCTTCAACTTCTCTAGCACCTTAGACAGGGGCCTTCCCAAGTTGGAAAACTGCCTGTTCCGGATAGCAGCAACTTCAGCAGAAACGGGCTTTGTTCCCGATGTTCCCCCAATGGGCCTCCTGTTTAGACCATAGAATTTTCTATTCTCGGCCTCTTCTTCCTCAATATCCATGACAGTTTCCCTCACTGTCGAAAGTCTGCAATCATGGAGGTCATCCTCCTCAACTTGCCGTAAATGGAGGGCTTGGTGCCCTTGATAATCATCTTGATCTGATCCTTCTCCGAAGGCCTAGTCTGCATTTTCAATAATTGACCCCTCCACCGGTCCACATACTCCTTAAAACTCTCCTCCGCTTTCTGCTTAACATTCTCCAGATCACGGAGTGACAGATCGATTTCCAAGTCAGTGACATATTGCTTCAGGAAAGCATCAGCTAACTCCCTCCAATCTTCATTCACTTTCTTGTCCAAACTGTGGTACCATACCACGGGAGCTCCTTCAAGCGACATTCCGAACATTTTCTGCACCTGGCGCTGAGATAAGCCAACTGAACTCATGACTGATACAAACTGTCGGAGATGCACCCTCGGATCCCCATTCCCGTTGAACTTAGCCATATCCGGCATCTTGAACTGTGCGGGCAACTGTTCCTCAAAAGTCAAAGTGTCATAATCCAGCAGATCCTCATTCTTACCCCTCATCTTGCGGGTGACTGACTCAACCTGATCCCGAAGTTTCTGTAACTCTTTCTGAGACCCAGATACTCTGCCTGCTGCATACTCTGCCATATCATCGTCAAAGGCGGGGATATCATCCCCCAATCTGTTCGGAGATTCCTCTTGTCTCACATCCCCAGAATGAACCCCGGCACGAGACCCAGCTATACCAGCCATAGCAGTAGTCAAAGCCTGCAACTGTCAGTGATGATCTTGGCGAGACCATTCTCTAACTGATCCATACAGGACACCTCATTATCGGATTCACTCATACTTGTTCTTTTAGTGAGTCTGGTTCCTTCTCTAACCCAAACGGTATCTATGGTGTCTTTTAAGACACAGAGGATGTTAACAGGGTATATGTATGCATGATATGCATAAGAATATAATAACATTAAATCAAATAAAATTATCAAACAAATCGGCCTATTATCATTTTAGAAACTTTTGGGACAACTGTCATAAGGGTGAACCCTCCCAGTTTAAATGGCCCAACGAGTTCATGTCTTATGGCAAAGAGCCCAACTAAATCCAAATGATAATATCCGAAAACAAGCACAAGGTGGCCCATCAATCACTTAGAAGCTTTTGGCCCAATAGTCATGAAATACGTTCTTGTCCCAGTTTAAATGGCCCAACAAGCCCATATCCCATGACAAATGGTCCAAATGGATCCAAACGGTGATGTTCCCAAACATAAGCATAGAAGGGAGATAATGCAACATAACATAATAACTTTTACATAATGGCCCATCAACATTTCAGAAGCCTTGGCCTAGTAGTCATACAGTACGAACTTGCCCCAGTTTAAATGGCCCAGCAAGCCCGTATTTTTGACAATAGTCCAACTGCATCCAAATGAGGATGGTCCACAAGCACATACTCAAGGAAATAATTGCTACTTTAACCATATAAACCAGTCTATGGGTGGATTTGCAAGAGTATGGACAAAGGCTCTCACTGGCGAAGGATAGCCCACAACTAGGTCTCCCCACTCAAGGGTTCAAGCGACCAAGTGAGCGTATCCCTTTTTATACACTAAGGTACGTGCCAAGTAAACTTACCTAGTAAGCTTGAACCAATGATTTCATAATCTTCTCCTTGTTGAAAAATGTAGAGAACTTTCAGAACTGCTCTAAACACTTGTTTATGCTAATTTTTCTCATGTTTTGCCTTAATGCTGTCTTACTTAAAAACTTGCTCAAGTTTGCCTTTTATAGTGAAGTTTATGTAATTTTTAATTAATAAAAGTTTTAATCAACTTTTAGGTGGGCTTAATCCAATTTGTCCAAATATGCATAATTATGTGTGATTGATCACCTTTGTCTACAACTTTGATTTAATCCAATTAGATCTAAACAAAGTTTAACCAATTGATTAGTTCATTATCTTCCACTTTGATTTAATCCAATTAAATCAAGCCAAATACACTTATTATTACATATTTTATAATTACCTAAATATCCTCCAATGGTAGATATATTTATGAAATTACAACAAAGCCCTTGTGTGATTTTGGATTAATCCAATTAATCCACTTGGGTAAGAGTAAATAATTAATGTTATCCAATAACACTTAATTATTTTAGTTGATATTTATAATATCAAATATTATTTATTATAAAAAATTATCGGCTACCCAAGTGCTCAATGAGTACACTTCATATTGTGAGACTCTCTAAGTTCAAATACGTTCGTCATATAAGCCTAGCTTATATTTATGTAGGCCACCTCCGAATTCGCTAAAAACACGAACGACCTTTATGAACTATATAAGTCGAGGCCATCATATATGTTTAACAATTCTTCCCTCATAGGCTATCTAAGTTGTGTTTAGGAAACGTAGATTACACCGTCAAGTTTCCAAAGAGCACATCTCATGTCGACATGTCCATGATACTTTACAACTAATCATAATATAATTTTTGATACATGCGATCCACCATAGGTGATCGGCTTTGGCCAAAGTCTTAGGAATCGTGACTTACACACATATATACCTAAATCCCTTATGGTACACATACGGGCCGACAGATCCTATCTTAATACACACTTGATTAACGAGTGCATCGGTCCACACCCAACGAACATCTAACAGCCAAATCATGAAATGTCTCTGACATATATGGCACCAAAGTGTAGAGGATCACACACAAAATTAATGTTATCTTATAGTCAAAAGATCACATATGCTACTCGACTCGAGGAGATTCCTATTGACGGTGGTGTGTACTTCCGACTATTAGGAATCACCTATGAGTCATTCAGTATTCGCTCCAATGAATACCCACGTGTCTATACGAGCTTCCCTTGCTCATGGTACATTGGGTTAAACAATTGGAACTCCAATTCCAATATACGACACATGTCAGTCTGATAAGTTATAGGAATTCAACTGTATTCCAAAACCAACGATTTACTTTAAGAATAATTTATAATAGTAATATTATCTCAGTTTTGGACTACCCAGTTTCCAGTATTACTACATGACTATTCTAAGACCCAGTGTCCAGTATTACCACATGACTATTTTAAGGTCAATGTCATTTTTAGCATATTTATATATCAATCTAATATGCATAATAACATTACCATTAATAAGGTTTGTGATGAAAATATAGTTATTTTATTAGTAAATAATAAAATATAATGTACAATACATTATTCGGATTGGCGCTCCAAGCACCAACTCTAACAATTCCCTCATACACTATGAGTGTTTTAAGAATTCCAAGAGGTTTGTGCTCAAATATTGAAAGGAGATTAACAGGTTTCTGGTGGGGCTCTTATGAGGAAACAAGAAAGATTCATTAGGTTGGTTGGCATAAGCTTAACCGGTCCACAAAAGATAGTGAAATTGGGTTCAGGAAGTTTGAATGTTTTAACCAATCTTTGGTAGCTAAACAGGCTTGGAGAGTAACTCAGGTCCCTGATTCTTTAGTTGCTCGCATTCTTAAAATGAGATATTTCATAAACGAGCAGTTTATGGAGGCTAAAATATGATACAACCCATCTTTTGTCTGGAGAGTATTTTTTTGGGGAGAGAACACTTAGCGAAGGGAATCAGATGGAGGATATGAGACGAGAGTAAAACCACTATTTACAAAATCAATTAGATTTCTAGGGATAGCTCTTTGAGACCAGTGACAACACTTTCACTACCAGCAGATTCCTTGGTGAATGAGCTTCTGAGTACAAATAAAAAATGAAATGAAGCAGTGGTAAAATAACATTTTGTACTAATGGATAATGAGATTATCTTAAGTATGACATTGCACTCGAAGCAAGAGGAAGATATGATAGTGTAGCACTATGACAAAAGAGGAAATTCTCAGTTAAAAATGCTTATCATTTAGCCACAAATATCAAATCTTGTTTGCAAGCCTTGAGTTCCTTTGGGGGCGGAATGATGTGGACTGAGATATGGAATATGAAGCTCTCAGCCAAGGTAAAGATTTTCTTATGGAGGTACATACCAAACTCGTTTCCAACTGCTTTGAAGCTGCATCAGATGAAGATTTTAGAGTCTAATCTCTGCCCAAGATATGCACTATTAAAATATAAGAGCTCAAAAGTTTGTTGGGGTAAATCAAATTTTGGTGTCTTGGTATGGGGAATTCTTGCAGTATATCTTTTCCTCATCAAATGTAGGGGTTAGATTAGTCCTCACAACGTGATAGATGATTTGGCTTAATAGAATTGCTAGTGTTTTTCAGCATAGTACTTTTGAAGGTATTTAGATTATTGCTAGAGTTGAAGTGACCTGTCTCAATTATGATTTGGTGTGCAAGAGTAGAGATGCAACCATCGCCCAACATTCGAATCACATGACAATTGCTTGGTCTCTACCCCTCCAAATTTGTTCAAAGTTAATGTGGGTGTTGCAATCTCATTTGAGAACCAAAATGCTAATTTGTGGGTGATCGTTAGAGATCATATTGGCCAGGTGAGGATGGTAGCACTAATGCAATCAAGTTTTAGTGGAGATGTAGAATTTTCTGAGGCAGAGACAATTCGATTGGGAGTGTATGTAGGAGTTTTATGGCGAAAATTCGGTAACGCAGCGGAAACGCGGAAAATCAAAATTTTCCGATTTCAATAATTTTTTCTTAGATCAATTAAATAAACTTATTTATTTAATTACCCAATACTTAAAAACTAAAATTTTACACAAGAAGTCAAATTTCTTTGTAATTACCGAATTAGCCCAATAGTTTACAAATTGATCATTTTAGTCATTAAATTGTCAAATACAATTTTGGATGATTCTAAATCAATTCTAAAATGATTTCCAACATTCCCAACACATCAAAATCAGATTGCAACAAAATCCCCAAAAATTTTGTAATTGTCGAACAACCCTTCAATTTTTCAGTTTTTGTAATTTGGTCCATTTTTGTTCAAAATATGTCAAGATCAAATCCAATCAACTCAAAAATTAATATACATCATATACACACCAAAAAAGTCTCACCATCATGAAACAACTCAAGAACAATTCTAAGTCATCAATAAGTGGCTTAGCAACTATAGAATGGCAACTTGATTATCAAATAATCCAAAAAGAGCTTATTAAACCATTTCAAGCTCACTTGGATACCATACATGCTTTCATCTTTCAAACAAGTTCATAACCATTTAAAACACAAACTAAAAGTGTAGAGACAACATCCTAGCAACACATGTTGAAGCTAAGTATGATAGAAATATTTTCTAAGTTGAAAGATTTAAAGAAAAACTTACAAAAACAACTTATTTCCAAGCTTTCCTTTTTATTTTTCGACTTTTGCTCTCAACTCTTTTGTGTTTATATTTGTGTAACTTGTTAACCTGATCCATCAAAAATGAAACAAAACAATATATACTCTCCCAAAATAGCCTTGGCCGAAAATTGGAGACATATACAAATATCTAGATATTTTTTGTTTCAATTAAAGTTTGCTTTATCAACTTGCAATTTTGACCATTACACAATTTAATGATTTTCAACAAGTCAAATAAACCAACTCAAGGCATCTCCAAAAATATCAAAACTTAAGATATTTACATTTTTAATTAATTTAATTATTTAACAATTAAATAATTATTTAAATACAAATATTTTAAATATATGTACTATATTTACTTTATATATCCTAATACATATATATTTATGATATATGTCAAATATCACAATTTGACATTTAATTAATGTGTATTTAATAAAATCTATCATTAAATATAAATACACAATAATTAGGAAATGACCATTATGTCTCTTCACATGTATTTTTCGTTTAACCTTTAAATGACTTATAAATAATCAGTATTATTCATAAAAGTTGTCATAGTGCTCTACGATTATATTTCACTAGTGAGACTCTCTAGATTCAGGTATATCCGTCACGAAATCCAATTTCGTGTCCATAATTTACCCACCCATAAATTATGATGACCACAGATAAAATCGCTGAATCATACAGGTCAAGGTCATGTCATATGTTTAATTCCACCGTCACAAGTATTCAGATATATCCCAAAGATATAGATGTAAACGTCAAATCTCTATAGGGACAATCCCGTCGACGTCTCTATTAGTAATATCTAAAAGAACACTTAGAACTCACTTCTAAAGTGTACCACGGGCACATGGTTTTTATATGATTGCTAATCATATATGGACTACCTATGCTCTGTACACAGAACTGATGGATCCTATCTCGACACACACTGGACACCCTGAGGATCTGTCCACACCCAACCAACAGACGGAGGTCTGATCTGATTAGATCAGTGACGTGACTACCATCTAAGTGTGGAAGATGTCTCATGTGCCCATAATGGTATCTCAAGTCGGAGAATCACAAATGCTACTCAACCCGAGAAGATTCTCATTGACGTCGGTGTATCATCCATTAAGAATCTTCGGTGAGTCGTTAAGTGTTTATCCGCTATAAACACCTACACATTTATATGAGTCTCCAAGACTCATGGTACATTGAGAAACCATTGAATCATATATTCCAATATACGACATGCACCGGTCTCAACGAGTTTACTTTACTGACCAAATAGTATAAACCTTGACCAGGAACTGTCTGAGAATGACAACGTCATGATACAACTCAATGTCAGTTGCGACGCTTTTGCAACTACATCATGACTAATCATTCTAAGGTCGATTACGTCTTCAATATATAAAGAGATATATTATATTATAGAAACTGCTTATTTTATTAATAATAAAACGTTTATAAGAGTATTTACAAGGAAATAATATAGGGAATTGGCACTCTGAGCACCAACCCCAACAAAATCTCTCATTTGCTCTAGTGCCAATATCGATTGTATCTAATACCCATCGACTCCACATGTTTATCAAATAAATTAAGAGGTATGGTCTTCGTAAGCGGGTATGCTACATTATCTTCACTCGGTACCTTGCACACGATAATATCCCCTCGCGACACAATCTCTCGAATGATGTGGTACTTGCGTTCTACATACTTCGACTTCTGATACGCCCTCGGTTCCTTTGCTTGCGTAATGGCTCTAATATTATCACAGTATAACAGAATCGCATTCACGATACTTGAGACCACTCCTAATTATGTGATAAAGTTCCTAATCCATACAACTTCCTTTGCAGCTTCTGAAACGACAATGTATTCAGCCTCTGTGGTGGAATCTGTTGTTGACCCATGTTTGGAACTCTTCCAGCAAACTGCACCTCCGTTAAGGGTAAAGAAGAATGCATATGTAGACTTTCTATCATCGGGATCCGATTGGAAGTCGGAATCCGTATACCCATTAACTTGCAGTTCACTTCCTCCATAAATAATCAACTTATCCTTAGTACCTTTAAGATACTTCAGGATATGTTTAATGGCCATCCAGTGGTCATTGCCTGGATTGGACTGATATCTACTAGTTACGCTAATAGTGAAACTGATATCAGGCCTAGTACATAATATGACATACATTATTCTACCCAAACACGAAACATAAAGTTGGTTAGACATTCTAACCTTCCCATCTTCTGTTTGTGGACTCATATTATTTGAAAGATGAATCTCATGTCTGAACGGTATATTTGTTGTCTTACAGTTACCAAAATTATACCGTTCCAAGATCTTATCTATGTACGTTGATTGGGATAACCCAATCAGCTTCCTTTCTCTATCTCTATAGATTTTTACGCCTAAAACATATGAAGCTTCTCCCAGGTCCTTCATGGAGAAATTCTTACAGAGATAAGCTTTGACGCCTTGCATCATCCCTATATCATTCCCAATGATTAGGATATCGTCAACATAGAGGACTAACAATACCACCATGCTCCCACTGGCCTTCTGATACACACAGTGATGTGATCCTAGCTGCACCTGGTTCGGTCCAAACCACAATTGATCCAATCCATGTACCAGTTGGACCAATTACAAGACACAGAGCTCAGAAGATCAAGGACGCTATGACAGGCCTGACCCAACGTCATGTAGCTGAATTGAACAAGAAAGTTCGAGACCAATTGGACTTCAAGGAAGAGGGTTCAAGAGTTATACACTTGACCCAAGTCATCGAGGAGCAGCATGAATCAATTTCGTTTGTTTAGACCTATTTATTATTTATTAGCATGTATGGAACAAACATGGATGACCGTTTTTATTTATTATTTGGGTTAGTTTATTTTATTTATTTATGGGTTCAAAATGGGCTAGAAATTATGAGTTATGGGCTTTTAGTTGGTAATGGGTAGTTTAGGGCTATTTTAGACTTTTTGGCTTTCTTAGGGTTTGAGCATGTCATTATTTAAACTAAAAAATAACTCTTAATGAAGCACCCAATTTTTAGTGCGTGAATAGTGATTTTTCTTGAGATTAATAAAATTTTATCATCGTTCAGTGATTGAACAAAGACTTATCAAAGGGTTGGCATCCTTTGTGGCGTCTATTTTGCTGGAAAAATTCATCTGAGGCTACCTCCAAGGGTTTTCAAGGACATGTAGGGGTCTACGTGATCTTGGATCGGGTTTCGCCTTTTCGTATCCGGTTTCGTATCAATTGGTTATCAGAGCCAGATTTCAGGTCTGACTTCTATTTATTTTATTGTTCTTCTCGTTTCTTCTTTTGTTCCTTTGGTTTGTCAAATCTTGTTTCTTTTTTTTACTGTGTCGTTGAATTTGCTCCTCATCAGTTGGTTTGCAAAAAAAAAAAAAAACAAAGTTCACGCCTGTGAACCAAAAAAAAAAAAAAGAAAAAAAAAGGTAAGAGTTCACGCCTGTTGAAAAAAAAAGCAAGCATGCTTGTGAATCTGTGACAAATCTGCTTTTTGTTTGTTTCTTGGTCATTGAACAAGTGGTTGCAATATTAACTGAAGGCTTGATTTGCATGTGTTGTCTGACTACTTAATGTAGACGCTGATTTCAGTCGAGGTCCACAATCGAGAATGAGTTGAAGGGCACGAACGAACCTGCAAAACAAGGGTAGAACGAGCGAGGAGGTTACTGCCCACCGGTGTGGTGGTAGCCGTGGGCACTCTAACGCTCAAGTTAGCCAAAATACGAAAGAATCGAAGGTGAAATGATTAAGGTCTAAGGATACCTCAATCTCAGTTTGATTGCCGTGAGGGCGGGGTATTGTGTTTTATCTGAAGGTAGATGTCGTGCAAAAAGATCCTTTATATTCCTTTGCTTCCTTCTTTTATAGGTTCCCTAATGTGGGGTTCCTCTTCTGCCCGTTGGAGTCGCCTTGAATGGTGGTTTTAACTCAGGTGCTTTATGTCTGATTACTGATGGTCGTTTGTCTATATTCTGAAACCGTCGACTTTATGGTGATGTTTATGAATTCTGATTCTCTCTCTATTATAGTAACTGGTGTCCGTTGGTTCCCTACATGTTAATGGATTTGGGCCTATGAGGCTTCCTTGTATGAAATCTTGTTTGTAGGCTGGATCCGCTAATGGGCTCCAGGTTTAGTGGTTGGTCTTGGGGTAAATATCGATTTTATCCATGGGCCCAAATTTGGCCCGTACAGTTTGTCCCATACTTTCTAAGTCTGGAAGCCCTAGACTTGGAGAGTACCTTCGAGTAAGTCGAACGATCTTGGCAGTGGTCCGGATCTAATCTTCGCCCCATCGTACGGACTAGGAGGAAGAATTCAGGTCTCTTTTTGCTTTCGACTAGAGTCTAGGAGGCGTCCCTGGCTTGACAGTAAATGTCGAAGGCTTTGGGAATTTTCCCAATCGACATGTTGGTACGGACAGAAGAAGTCCAAGTATCACTGTCGACATGTCGTATGGACAGGGAATTTGATAATTCTATCTGACCGGGCATGAGTCATTATGGGGATGTTCCCGGTCGACTGAACCAGATGATGGTTCAGGGGAAATTTCACTCGACATGTCGAATGTTAGGAGTGAATTCCTTCATTCTATTTGAGTCGATACGAGTCATCTGGGGGATGTCCCCGGTCGATTGAACAAGATGATAGTTCAGGGGAATTTTCACTCGACATGTCGAATGTTACGAGTGAATTCCTTCATTCTATTTGACTCGACACGAGTCATCTGGGGGATGTCCCCGGTCGATTGAATAAGATGACGGTTCAGGGGAAATTTCACTCGACATGCCGAATGTTACGAGTGAATTCCTTCATTCTATTTGACTCAACATGAGTCATCTGGGGGATGTCCCCGGTCGACTGAACCAGATGATGGTTCAGGAAAAATTTCACTCGACATGTCGAATGTTACGAGTGAATTCCATAACTCTATTTGACTCAACATGAGTCATCTGGGGGATGTCCCCGGTCGACTGAACCAGATGATGGTTCAGGAATAATTTCACTCGATATTTCGAATGTTACGAGTGAATTCCATAACTCTATTTGACTCTACATGAGTCATCTGGGGGATGCCCCCAGTCGACTGAACCAGATGATGGTTCAGGGGAATTTTCACTCGACATGTCGAATGTTACAAGTGAATTCCTTCCTTCTATTTGACTCGACACGAGTCATCTGGGGGATGTCCCCAGTCGACTGAACAAGATGATGGTTCATGAGTAATTGCACTTGACATGTCGAATGTTACGAGTGAATTCCATAACTCTATTTGACTCTACATGAGTCATCTGAGGGATGTCCCCGGTCGACTGAACCAGATGATGGTTCATGAATAATTTCACTCGACATGTCGAATGTTACGAGTGAATTCCATAACTCTATTGGACTCAACATGAGTCATCTTGGGGATGTCCCCGGTCGACTGAACCAGATGATGGTTCAGAATAATTTCACTCGACATGTCGAATGTTACGAGTGAATTCCATAACTCTATTTGACTCAACATGAGTCATCTGGGGGATGTCCCTGGTTGACTGAACCAGATGATGGTTCAGGAATAATTTCACTCGACATGTCGAATGTTACGAGTGAATTCCATAACTCTATTTGACTCAACATGAGTCATCTGGGGGATGTCCCCGGTCGACTGAACCAGATGATGGTTCAAGAATAATTTCACTCGACATGTCGAATGTTACGAGTGAATTCTATAACTCTATTTGACTCAATATGAGTCATCTTGGGGATGTCCCCGGTCGACTGAACCATATGATGGTTCGAGAATAATTTCACGCGACATGTCGAATGTTACGAGTGAATTCCAAAACTCTATTTGACTCAACATGAGTCATCTGGGGGATGTCCCCGGTCGACTGATCCAGATGATGGTTTAGGAGTAATTTCACTCGATATGTCGAATGTTACGAGTGAATTCCATAACACTATTTGACTCGACATGAGTCATCTGGGGCATGTCCCCGGTCGACTAAACCAGATGATGGTTCAGGAATAATTTCATTCCACATATTTCCTCATTCGACATTTAGATTATCTCCCCGTCTCTTTCCAGTCATCAATTGCAAACCCTAGTGTGGATTACGAGGAGTTTTTGGCGGGAATTTTGGCGCCAATTTAAGTAGTGTGTATAAAAGAGCCTTGTGTACTTCATTTTGCCTCATTCGGAAGCCGAGTGAGAAGAGCTCTCAAGTGTTTCAAGGTAACTCTTCGAAAACTTCCTCTTGTTCTTCAATTTCTTTAAACATTCATAGTGTTGATTCAAGCTGTTCTTAGGTAAAATTGGCTATTTGATTTTTGGGTTTGTGTGAATTGTTTAAAAATTATGTTCGTGGGTTTTGATCTTTATGAGGTAGGTTACTAGGGAGTTTAGTTGCTTATATGCTTGTCGTTTGGAAGATGTCGAGTGGATAATCCTTAGGCAGCTTAGGTTCCAAGATTGATAGTTATGTCGAATTGTCAAGTGAGACCAATGAGGATGAAGTATACAAAGATTGGTCGTACCAGAAGTTGATCGAGGGTGGCGTAGTTACCCTGGCTAGGCCTTCTCGAGAGACCCCTACCGAGGCCATACCACTAAGGTCTTTACCCGCTGTTGGGGAGCCGAGTGACTTTTCTTGTACGAGTGAACCTACTAACTTATTATCTAAGAATCCTGCTAGTCGAATGACTGGGAAAGTGTTGAGGGAACTCAGGTGCATGCATAGGTTTCTTGATTCTCTGGAACTCCGGGTGCCTTCGTCGAATGAAAGAATCGATTACAAGATTCTGGGATGGATGGGATTCTACGTACGTCCATTTTTTGTGGGATTGAGATTTCCTATTCCGAGACTGGTTTGGGAGGTTTTGGATCATTTTGAAGTTGCACTTCACAGCTGATGCCAAATGCGTGGAGGATTTTATTGTCGATTGAATGTTTGTCTTTTGAGTTGGGAATACTCTTTGAGGTAAAAGATGTTTAGAGACGTACTACCTGAATGAGCATTTGAAGGAGAAAAGAAGATATACATTGATCCTTCATCAGAGAAAGACACATTTAGTTACTGCATTGCCAACTAATGATAGGGGAAATTGGCAGCCCTATTATTTCTTTGCAAAGGGTGAGGGTATATTTGGATCGACCGGGGCTGGTCGAATCCCAAAGTTTTGGTGTTTGTCGAGTGAGTAACGTTCTTTCTCTAAATTTTAATCCCTGAGTCATACTTGCGTATTTGAATAACCATGTGCTTGTTGTTGCAGATCCTTTACGAAATAAGTCATTCGTCACGACTGCACGTACAGTCTCCAACAACAAAGCCATTTTATCCCTGTCGACCGAGGAAAGACATTGTAAGACCATCTTAGCGGAAAAGAGATTAAGGGCAACTCTGTTGTGGAATGAGATTTTTCATTGAGAATGAGAAGGTAATGTTCTGGCCTCCTGTAACGACGTTTTGCCCGTGATTAATTGTAGATGGTCGTGTCAAACATTATATGGAGAGTTTAGATATCGAAAGCCCTTAAAATCTGAAGAACTTTTATACGCAGAGGAAATGATGACTGGACCATTCACAGTAGCTTCACTTGACGAGATGAAGAGCCGGAAGAAGTCGAGGAAGTTGAAGAAGAAAGAACCAGAAGTCGAAAAAGAAACTGGAATTCAGCAAAGGGAAGTCGTTTCAAGTGAGGGTGTAACAGAGAAGGTGAAGTCTGTAGGGGTTTTAGGGGCAGAATCCGGTAACGCAGCGGAAGCGGCGGAAGATCGTATCTTCCGATTTCAAAACTTTTTCTTGGATTAATTAAATAAACATATTTATTTAATTGCCCAATAATCAAATTATGAAACAAAATTTCAAATGAATCATATTCAAGTGAAATTACCAAATTACCCTTATGGTATTTTGTCCATTTTAGTCCGAAATTGATCCAATCAATTTTGAATGATTCTAAATCATTTCTAAGATGAACTTAGCATGTTCAAAACATCAAAACACCAAAAGCACCAAAAATCCCAAATTTCTTGTTCAAAGCCGTGAGCTCCATTAGGGGTGCCATTTGTGCACTTTGTCATTTCATGCATCAAAACACATCAAGATGTAATCCAATGAACATGAAACTTTATATGCATCATATACACATCCAAATACACAACATATATGAAAACCCCCAAATTTGGAATTGGTCAAGAACCCTAATTTTTCAATTTCTTCAAATTGGACAAATTAGACCAAATTGGTTAAATACAACACTTTAATCATCTTTCTTCCATCCAATCAAAGTCTCAACACAATGAAACAACTCAAGATCAAATCTAGGTCATCTAAGAGTGGGTCAACAACTCTAGATTAGCAACAAGGTTTCCAAAACCATAAAAGAATACTTGTAACTACACTAGTCACAAGCTTCCTCCATTATACATGCACTACACTTCCATCAAAACTTCCATCAACAAAAACACAAGGAATAAAGAAAGAAATAACCTAAGAACATCATATGTTAAAGCCTAGATCCTAAGGAACATTTTCCTTTCTAATAGCAAGTTGGAAAAACTCACTAAAATCCAAGCTTTCTTTGATTTCTTCTTTCTTTCTCACAAGCTTCCTTTGCTTCCATTAATGGAGTTTTCTTTGAAAATGTATTAGGTTAACTTCCAAATGAAATGAAAAACAATATATACTTGCATTAGAAAGGCCTTGGCCGAAATTGACAAAGGCATATACAAGAAATATTAATTTCAACTTCATTTGAATTTCATTTGTTCAACTTGATCAAATATCTAAAACAACTTTAAAGATATTTAATTAAGTCAACAAATGCAACTTAAGAAAAATATAACTCTTATATTTATAAAGTGTATGGCCGAAAATATCAAATAAATAAAGGAAATGGATATTTCAATTTTAACAATTAAAACAAATATCCAAGGAAGTCAAATTCAATTTGACAACCTTTTCCTTTAATGTAAAGTCAAACATTTACACTTATAATCATTTCCTAACTTTATCATTTGGTGATATATTTATATTTTAATTATATTAATCATTTAACAATTAAATAATTAAATAATTAATTAAATACAAATATATCAATATATGTATTATATTTACTTTAAATATCTCAAATACATATATTGATGATATATGTCAAATACCTTTATTTGACTATTTATTAATGTGTATTTAATAATATCATATATTAAATACAAATACACATTAATTAGGAAATAACGGTTCGGCCCGTTCGCATGTATTTTTCGTTTAACGATTAAACGATTTATAAATAATCATCATTATTCATAAATGTTGCTCTAGTGCTCTACGAGTATGTTTCATTATTGAGACTCTCTAGATTCAGGTATATCCGTCATGAAATCCAATTTCATGTCCATAATCTATCCACCCGTAGATTATGACGATCACGGATAAACTAGCTGAATCATACAGGTCGAGGTCATTGCATACGTATAATCCCTCCGTCACAGGTATCCAGATAATCCCAGAGATATAGATGTAAACGTCAAATCTCTATAGGTATTATCTCGTCGACGTATCTATTAGCGATCTCTAAATAACATTCGGAACTTACTTCCGAAGTATACTGTGGCCACAGATTTAACAGACTGCTAATAATATATGGACTACCTATGCTCTGTACACAGAACTGACGGATTCTATCTTGACACACACAGGATATCCTGAGATCGATCCACACCCAACGAACAGGCGGAGGTCTGATCTATAGATCGGTGACGTGACTGCCATCTAAGTGTGGAGGATGTCTCATACATCCACAGTGGTGTCTCAAGTCGAAGGACCACTATGCTACTCAACCCGAGAAGATTCTTATTGACGTTGGCGTACCATCCATTAACGCGTACCATCCATTAAGAATCTTCGGTGAGCCGTTCAGTGTTTATCCATTATAAACACCTACACGTCTATACGAGTCTCCATAGACTCATGGTTCATTGGGATAAACCATCGGACCAGTCTCGATATACGACATGTACTGGTCTCAACGGATTTGACTAACCGACCCGTGTTAGCAAATCTTGACCAGGAACTATGTTTGATAATATTCATATAGCAGTGACACTTCCCAATGTCAATTACAAACTAACTTTGTAACTGTGTACTGCATTATATATTATCGGGCCTTTGTCTAATATATACATATCACTAAACCACATTTAGTTTCAATCTAATCGTAATCAGATCGAATACGTATATAAGAACAAGAGGTGCAACCATAAATAAGTAATATTATGGAATAAAGGGATGTTCGTATTCATGAATCAGACATAAATACGGTCCGGATTGGCGCTCTGAGCACCAACCCCAACAAAGTCGACCGAAATGATTTCAGCGGGGAAGAAAATGAAGTCAACTGCCGAAGCAGAAGAGGACTATGATAACATTATCTTAAAGGTTCCACGAGAGTCGACTGTAATTTTGATCCTTCAAGCATTGATTTATTCGTGGAAGGGCTTCTTCTGGAGGGGGACGAAGTGAGGTTAGCACAAATCGGCCCGGTGGAGACTATGAAGAAAGCCATTGCCTTGAATTATCAAGTGAGTGAGAACCTTTTTTTTTTGTCAAATGCCATTCTGACTCTGGCTGTTCAGGCGCTGGAGTGCAGTCTGTACATGCGAAAAAATACGGAATCCAGTCAGAGGAGGATCAGTGAGCTGGAGAAAGCCTTGTCGGAGGTGAGGAAGGAATCTTCAGATCTGAAGTCCGGGTTGGTTGCTTCTCAAAGGAAGGAAAAATGACTTGAGAATGAACTGAAGGAGGTTAAGGCTGCTTTAAAGTTGGAGAAAGAAACGGCCGAGCTAACAATCAACAGCTACAAAGAAAGTTTCGAGAACGTAAAGAAATAAAATAAATTACTGTTAGAGCAAATGGAGGACATCGCCATCGACTCCATGATGAAAAATAGATGTGATTTAATGAGGGAATATATTGCTGGAAAACACGTAGACTGGAAGCCTGAGAAGTGGATTAGAGAATATGAAAGACGTGAATCTGGTATCTCTTCGTCAATGGAGGACGATGGTGAAGAGAAATGGCTGGAGGTCGAGTCGAAGAAGGTTGATGTGGAGCCGGATGCATTTGCTGTTGCTGAAACGGAAGAGGTCGAAAAACACTTAGAGGGAGAAGATGTTGGTCCGGAAGCTGTCGAGACTCAAGAAGATGTTCCTGCCAATCTTCCTACGGCTTCCGATGAAGCACCAGCCAGTGTCTTAGAAGTCTAAAGGTTTGAAATTAACTTTGAACATTTTGTATGAAGTTGGAATCAATGGTCGTATAGGAAGGCGGAAGCCTAAATTTTGAACAATCAACTCTGTGTATATATCGGATGATATTTCAATGAACGAACGTTTATTGCAACTAATTGTGTATGACTAATACAAATTTCCTGATTTCATACTTATCACAACAGCTAAATATTGGAAAAGATAATTGCCTTGAAAAAACAACAAAACATAAGTGCTTTGAAAAACAGAAATACATAAGTGTTACCGGATGAATCGCTTAAGATGGATTTCGTTCCAACTGTTGCGCACGGGAGTCCCCTCTATGGTCTGTAGCTTGTAGGCTCTTCTCCCGATTACATTCGTGACGAGGTATGGGCCTTCGCAATTTGGACCCAACTTTCCATCTCCAATTTCCTTAGTGTTCTGGAACACTCTCCGTAGTACCCAATCTCCTTCCTTGAAAGTTCTACTCCTGACGTTTTTGTCGAAGTATCTGGCCATCCTCTGCTGATGAGCAGCCAGTCAAATGGAAGCTCGGGCCCTTATCTCATCTACTGTGTCGAGATTGAAATTCATCAGCCGTTGATTATTCTCTTCGTTGAGCCATTGGTAGCGTGTGGACGAGATGTCTTCTTCGGTAAGAATTACAGCTTCCGTTCCAAATGCCAAAGCGAAAAGAGTTTCGCCTGTCGAAGATCTTACTGTATTCCGGTATGACCATAACACTCCTGGTAGTTCATCCGCCCAAGCGCCTTTAGCCTTCTCCAATCTCTTCTTCAAAGTGTTCAGGATCATCTTGTTGGACGATTCAGCCTGGCCGTTCGCTTGTGGAAAGCGTGGGGTTGAGAAGCTCAATTTTATGCCCCAGTTCCTGTAGAAGTCCTGAAAATGATGGCTGATGAATTGAGAGTCGTTGTCGGTCACAATTTCTCTTGGTATGCCGAATCGACAGATGATATTTTTCCAAACGAAATTTTGAGCTTCCTTTTCGCGTACTCTAGCGAATGCTTCAGCTCTATCCACTTCGAGTAATAATCTGTCATCACAAGCATGTAGATGCGTTTGCCATGAGCGGTTGGGAGTTTTCCTACTATGTCCATTCCCCACTTCATAAACGGCCATGGAGATAGAATGGGATTTAGTCTTTCTGGTGGTAGATGGGGAACTGGAGCAAACCTTTCACACTTGTCACACTTTTTAGCGAATTCAGTCGAGTCAATCCTCATTCTCGGCCAGTAATATCCTGTCGAGTGGGCTCGAAGGACCAAGCTCCTACCGCCTGAGTGGTTCCCACATTCCCCTTCATGCACTTCTATCAACACATGATGTGTTTCGTCGTGTGAGAGACATTTCAAGTAAGGTCCTGTGAATGATCTTCTTAGCAGCTGACCGTCGAATATAACGAACCTAGCAGACTGTCTTTGTACTTTTCTGGCTTGCATTCTGTCTTCTGGAAGCACGCATTCTTGTAAATACTTGACTATAGACGTCATCCAAGTGTCGACTGAATCGACCGCTGCAACATTTGTTTCTTCCTTCCAGATTGCTGGCCAGCTCAAATACACTACAGGTATTGTTCGTGGTTCATCCCCCTCCATTTTCGATCCAAGGGTTGCCAATGCATCTGCTTGGGAGTTCTCACTTCTTGGGATTTGGGTGATGGAGAATTCTTCAAATGTCGACCGTATATCATTTATCTTTTGTAAGTATGAGGCCATTGCTTGACCTCGGGCATGATAGGATCCCAGGATCTGGTTGACAATCAATTGAGAGTCGGACTTCACTTATATCCCTCTGGCTCCCAGTTCCTTTGCTAGAGATAACCCAACGATCAATGCTTCGTATTCTGATTCGTTGTTGGTAACTCTGAAACCGCACTTGATTGCTTATTGCAGGATGTCACCTGCATGGGTAGTGATCATGATTCCAAGACCGCAGCCCATTTTGTTACTGGATCCGTTGACTGCTAATTTCCAAGGGATCGATGGTTGGATGGAGTAGACCTCTTTTTCAGCTGCTGTAAGTAGGCCGGGAGTGAAGTCGGCCACGAAATCGGCCAAAGCTTGGGATTTGATTGCGGTCCTAGGCTGGTAAGTTAAGTCATGTTCTCCAAGTTCAATTGCCCATTTCATCAATCTCCCTGATATTTCTGGTTTATGGAGAATGCTTCTTAGAGGGTACGTCGTGTATACCGTGATCGGGTGTCCTTGAAAGTAGGGTCTGAGTTTTCTCGCGGCCGTGACCAGAGCGAATACCAACTTCTCCATTAGCGGGTAGCGTGATTCTGCTCCCAACAAAGCTTTACTCACGTAGTAGACTGGTAGTTGAATTTCAGTCTCCTCTCTCACTAAAACTCCGCTAATCGCGTGCTCTGAAACTCCCAAGTAGAGGTAGAGCCTCTCATTGTCGAGTGGTTTCGACAACAGAAGAGGTGTAGTGAGGTATTGTTTGAGTCCTCTTAGCGCCTCTTCACAAGCGGGAGTCCACTCGAAGCTGTTCGCCTTTTTCAAAGCTGAAAAGAACATAAAACTCTTATCTGTGGATTTGGAAATGAACCTGTTTAGTGCGGCAATCCTCCCAGTTAGTCGCATGACATCCTTCGGGTTGGACGGTGAGGGGATGTCGAGAACAGATTTAATCTGGTCTGGATTTGCTTCTATCCCTCGTCGAGTGACTACGTATCCCAAGAATTTTCTTGAGGCCACACCAAACGCACACTTAGTAGGATTCAATTTCATTCCGTACATGTCTATGATGTCGAAGGCTTCTTCCAGATGGTTGAGATGTTGCTCTGATTTAATAGACTTCCCCAGCATATCGTCTATGTAAACTTCCATTGTCTTCTCAATTTGATTGTCGAACATCTTGTTGACCAGTCGTTGATATGTTGCTCCCGTATTTTTTAAGTCGAATGGCATGACCTTGTAGCAGAAAATTCATCGGTTAGTGACAAAGACTGTCTTCTCTTGATCGTCTGGATGCATGAGGATCTGGATGTAGCCTGAATACGCATCCATAAAGCTTAATAGCTCATGTCCAGCTGTAGCATCGACCATTGAATCAATATGTGGCAGTGGGAACGAATCCTTTGGACAAGCTTTGTTCAGATCCGTGAAGTCGATGCAGACTCTCCATTTCCCATTCTTTTTCTTCACAGCTATGACATTCTCAAGCCACTCTGGAAACTGTACTCCCCTAACTGCTCCATTCTGCAATAACTTCTGAACCTCTTCATCTATGATCCGGTTCCTCTCAGGGGTGAACTTCATTCTTTTCTGCCTAACGGGGTTGTGGCCTGGATCCACATGCAATTCGTGAGTAATGAGCTCTGGGTCGATTCCAGTCATATCTTTGTGAGACCATGCAAAACTGTCGTGTCGCTTTTTCAAGAATTCAACTAAGTATGCTCTTAGTTTGGGATTCAAATCAGCTCCAATCAATGCCTTGTGATCTGGAAATTGAGGGTGAATCTGGACCTCGTCGAGCTCTTCTAGATTTGGTAGAGTTGGCTCCGGAGCACGAGGCCCAGCCTGTAATTGCTATGCCGACTCTGCTTTTTCCTTCAAAGTCCTCTGGTAGCAGCTTCTTGATGCAAATCTGTCACCTCTAATTTCTTGAACCCCCCACTTGGTTGGGTATTTTATAACTTGATGATAGGTGGACGAGACTGCCCTCATGTCGTGAATCCAAGGTCTGCCCATGATCAGATTGTAGGCCGATGGGCTGTCCAAGACCAGGAATGTGGTCATTTTGTTAACTCCAGCTACGTAGATTGGGAGTGATATTTCTCCCATCGTGAATTTTTGCTCTCCACTAAACCCAATCAGTACTGTTGTCCGCCTGTTGATCTTGTCCAACTCGGCTCCCATATCCGCAAGGGCTGTAGCGAAAATAATATTGGCTAAGGAACCCGTGTCGACCAGCACTCGTTTGATCATAAAGTTTGCCACCTGCAAGGAAATGACCAAAGCGTCGTGATGTGGATTTAAGATGTGCGAATCCCCGTCGTCTGGAAACTCTATTGTCAGATTAGTGAACACTTTCTCTATAGACATTGTAGTATGCGAGACGTCACTAGCCAGAGCTCTCGAATGTCGTTTAGCTGCCGAATATGACGTCCCACTAATTCCTGATCCTCCTGAAATAACATTGACAGTGTTATTAATTGGAGGTGGTGGGGTTGGAATCTCTCATTGACCATCTCTCTCGTCCCTTCGCGCCAAGGTTGTTTTCCCCTTCTCAGTGAGCAAATCCCTCAGGAATCCTTTGTTCAATAATTCAAGAACCTCTAACCTCAACGCTACACATTCTGCTGTCGTATGACCGTAGTCTCTATGGAATTCACACCACTTCCTGGTGTCTTTTTTGGTTGGATTGTCTCTGGAACGTGGAGGCCATTTCACTTCACTCCCCATCTTATTGAGTACGAAGACAAATTCCCCATGAGAGATTATAAAGTTGTAGTCCGGGAGCCTGGGTTTGCTGGCTGGCATCTCCTCTTGATCTTTGTACTGCCTTGGTCGTCTGTCAATATCTTTGTAGAAAGGTCTTCGCTCTCCTCTTGGTTGGTTCCTCCTTTCCTTGTGAGAGTGAATATTCATATCGGGTTGCCTGGGAACAGCAGGCCTCCTGTCAACTCGTGTATTCGTTACATCTTCCCTTCTCTTGTTTCGTTTATCTTCTTCTCATCTTATTTCCACATGGGCCCGCATCATGACCTGGTTCATGGTGTAGCATCGGAACTTCGTCAATTTCTTGTAAAGTATACTGTCACAAAGTAGTCCGTTCCGAAAGGCTTCTACCGCAGTAGGTTGGTGGAGATCCGGGACGGTAATCCTCTCCCGGTTGAACCAAGCCACGTAGCTTCGCAGTGACTCCCCTCTTCTCTGCTGGATGGAATTGAGGTCATCAGAAGTCTTCTCTAACTTGCAAGAAATTGCAAAATACTGCACGAACTTGTCAGCCAGCTGTTGGTAGGACTCAATTGACCTGTAGGGCAGGTTAATGAACCAAGAAAGGGCTGGCCCCGCCAGAGTTTCCCCAAAGCATCTACACATTCCAGCCTCCCATTGGCTTGGGGACAAGCCGGTTGACATCATCTTGTACTTGTAGTGTATGACGTGGTCGTCTGGATCGGTGGACCCATCATATTGCTTCATATCGGGTGGACTGAATTTTCGGGGCAATTCAACAACTACAATTGACTCCACGAATGGGGTATCAGAGATTGCTTCGGCCCTGCTCTTCCTGATTGGCAGCTTTACCCCTGGTAGTCTGGACATAATGGCTTCCTTAAATTCGATCATCTCCTTTCTGATGGAGTTAGCAATTTGAAGGGATGGATCAATAATAGAGTTCGGGTCATGTGAAGTTGGCCGGTGACTGTTGTTTAACCCATCCGACATGGGCGGGACTGTCGGATTGTTTCAGTCGTCTGGATCTGTAACGATCGGTAGTTTTACTACTGTCCACTGCTATTCTATTACATACGGAACGAAAGAATATGAAATAAATTACGATAAGATTCAAATACATTCATGAGAAAGACTACGGGAATGATCGGCAAATTTTTCGAAGTCCCGGGACGAGACTGTACCGTGTTACCTTTGGACCGCCCATAGTATTTGGGGCGTAATTTTTATATATTCGGAAAGCTTAGACCGAGACCTACAATTTCCGCGTTGTACATTTTTCCAAAATCGGACCAGAACCGGGTCAAAAACGCAAGTCAATACCTGGGTGAATAGTAAAATCGGACCCAAGTGATAAATCTCCAAAACTCTCCATTTTTCTAGATACTTCCACTTTGTTTTTATATCAATTAAGTCCCCCTATATAAAGGAATCACTATTCCTTAATGCCAAGAGAGGGAGAACGAAATTGGGGAGAGAAAGAAAGAAGAAAACCAACTATGGAGGAGGGAAAAGAAGAAGAAGAAGAAGAAGAAAGAAGAAGAAGAAAGAAGGAGAGAGGGAAAAGAAGCAAGGAAGAAGCTTAGAGATCCAGGGGGAATGAAGAGATCAACTATGGAGGAGGTAAGAAACCCAAAACCCAAAACCCAAAACTCAAAATTTTAATTGAATAATAAATGTGATGGATTGATGATTGTAGTAAGATCGAGAACATGAGTGATTGATGATTATATGATTTTCTTGCTTGAAATGAAAAAGATGAGATGAAACCCAATTTAGCAAGTTTTGGGTATGAATGGTAGAATATAGAATATGGGTTAGAACTTGAATTGAAGGATTAATGAATGTTTATTGGTGTATAAGATGATGTATGGATTATTGATTTATAGTTTGGAGACTTTGATATGGGTTGTAGAGTTATAATGTTTGAATTGGGAAAGTTTAAAGAATTAGGTGGTAATGATATTTTTGGTGAACATTGAGTGTAAGATGATGTTTCAAATGTTGGTTTTTGTATTGGAAGTGTCAAACAAAGAAGAACAAATAGGGTAGTGAATGAGAACTTGGCAGTGAGTTTGGTATGCAATACCTTCTGGACAGGCTGTGGTATTTAGGTTATAACATAAGTTTTAGGTATCCGTTTGACAAGCCGTAAAATTCTGAGTAAATTAGAAACATGGGGGAATATCATATTCAAAATTCAGAATTTTTAGGCTTAAGAGGGAGTCGTACCGAATTTTCAAACTTGGCCGCACCGCAGAGAATTACTAATTCTGTAGTAACAGAACAAAGTGTAAAGAAAACTTCATAGTTTGCGTTCTAGAAGTCGAAATCAAGTTCCGTAAAATTCTAGGTACTCTAGACACATAAGGGAGTAGCATATCCAAAATTTAGAATTTTTGGACTTAAGACGAGATCGGAATGAATTTTTAAAGTCGGGCGACTTGCTGCCCTAGTGCCCAGTTTTTCTGTTGGACAGTCCCTGAAATTCGGTCTATAAGTTGAGTTTCTGAAGTCGGAATTGAGATCCGTAAAAACCAACATAAACTAGACATATTAAGGACCATTGTATTAAATTTTCAGCCTTAGATTCATTCCCAATTAATTATGGCGAAATTTCAAAGTTGGTCTACAAACTGTAAATTTCTGGCCGTTAGAATAAATTAAGTTTCCGCTACCGCACTTGTGTAACTCCAAACCTAAGTCCGTAAAATTCATAGATACCATAGATATCATCAATATTCAGCAAGATTGTGTATCCATACATTGTATATTCTGTTATGTCATATGAAGATGTTTCGAGTTATGCAAACTAACGATCGTATTGATCTTAGATTGATGCCAGGATACTAAGAGGTAGCTCACGCCGTGAATCGCTCTCGATTTACCATAGCCCAGTGAGTGGACACTTTATCTTTTGCTTGATTTCTTTATTACTTGTATTTAAATACCAGACTTACTTTTCAGCAATTAGGGCGTTAGCCAAGTTTATTTTTATATCATATATGATTTAGCATGTTTTGAGAAGTTTTATGGAAAACAGATGTTTCAGTTTGAGTTTTATGTTTTTCAGAAAATGTTTTATGGTTTTTCGGGGCATGAGGTAAAAACTCACCACAGTATGTAACTTGAGATACAGATGGAATTGACGAATACAGAGAGCATGTGCACATGTTGAGGACTGGGGGGACGCTCCTAGATCCTCAGCGCTCAGATGGTACATTCCTGGGCGGAGATGCGCCTACGGGCGGAGATGCGCCTACGGGCGGAGATGCGCCTTCGGGCGGAGATGCGCCTACGGGCGGAGATGCGCCTTCGGGCGGAGATGCGCCTACGGGCGGAGATTCTGTTTTCAGAAAAAAGGATTTCAATTTTTCAGTTTTCAAAAAAGAGTTTTAGAAAAGAATTTAGAAAGACGGATTTGGAATGAAGTAGAAGAAAGAGTTTTCAGTTTTCGGATTTCAGATTTCATATTTTCAAGAACACAGTTTTCAGAATTTTAGAATACAGATTTTTAACCAATAGTTTTCAGAAAACGGATTTCTCGAAGCCAGAGTTTTTTAAGACAGTTTTCAGTAAATTTGATGAAGTTTTTAGAACAAGAGTTCTCATAAAAGATATTTGAAAATGTGATTTTAAAGTTAGAAGACATTTACTTCAGTTTTCAGTTTTCGTTCACTCACTTAGATCGTATGACGATCTAACCCCCCTCAAGCCTTTATGTTTTTGCAGGATTTCCGGAGGACGAGCTCGGGAGGATGGATACTGATGCAGTCACCAGGGTTGGAGTCCACCAGTTTAGAGTCAAAGTATTATAGTCCGGTTAGAGTTGCTTATATGCATTAGTGATGTGACAGTCATTACAAGTAGTCCTTAAAGTGTTGTAAAAGAAGTATTCTTAAGTATGCATTAATAAAAGCATTTTATGTTGTTTGTATTATGGTCTGTATGCATGAAATTGCATTAGAATAGTTTACGATACAGTCAGATAGTCAGAGGCTTATGGGGTTAGCACAGCTATCCCCTGCCGGTGACATCCCCCAGATCAGGGATGTTACAAGATCGCTGGTCTGACCTAGAGTGTCATGCTGGGGATTTGATGACAACTACTCCAGGTTTTTCTGTAGGCTTTCGTTGGAATTTCGCATTGTCAGATTCTCTTCTTCAAGGGCTTGCAGACGTTCTTGGAGCTTGGCAAGTTGTGCCATCATGGGATCCGGGGTTTGTTCATTACTCGAGGCCATTTTGTAAGTGTTTAATTTTTTTTGCAAAATCCGCTCGGTAGCCCCACGGTGGGCCCCAAATTGTAGACACTGATTTCGGTCGAGGTCCACAATCAAGAATGAGTTGAAGGGCACAAACGAACCTGCTTTACTGCCCACCGGTGTGGTGGTAGCCGTGGGCACTCCGACGCTCAAGTTAGCCAAAATACGAAAGAATCGAAGGTGAAAGGATTAAGGTCTAAGGATACCTCAATCTCAGTTTGATTCCCGTGAGGGAAGGGTATTGTGTTTTATCTGAAGGTAGATGTCGTGCAAAAAGATCCTCTATATTACTTTGCTTCATTCTTTTATAGGTTCCCTAATGTGGGGTTCCTCTTCTGCCCGTTGGAGTCGCCTTGAATGGTGGTTTTAACTCAGGTGCTTTATGTCTGATTACTGATGGTCGTTTGTCTATATTCTGAAACCGTCGACTTTATGGTGATGTTTATGAATTCTGATTCTCTCTCGATTATAGTAACTGGTTTCCGTTGGTTCCCTACATGTTAATGGATTTGGGCCCATGAGGCTTCTTTGTATGACATCTTGTTTGTAGGCTGGATCCGCTAATGGGCTCCAGGTTTAGTGGTTGGTCTTGGGGTAAATATCGATTTTATCCTTGGGCCCAAAATTTGGCCCGTACACTAAAGACCAAAGTGCTTAAAAAAACATTGATCCATTGAATTGCAAATCAGCCACGACTCTTTGACTTTTCCATTGAACATTAAACGCCACTTTAATGGTCCATTATTTCGGCTATTGTTAGCCTATTCTTCTATTTTTTTCGTTTTTGTTTCGCTTTGTTTGTCATTCTTCTTTACTGGAATTGTATTCTAGGCTAGTTTTTGTTAGGTATTTTTGATTATCTTGCGTTGAGGTGAAATTGGGCATTGTTGATCGATTCGTTCTAGCGTAATCTTGATAATCCAATTTGAAAAAAAAATTGATATTGTTTATTTTATTTCCTTTTGCACTCTAGTTTTAGGTTTTATTGATCGAGTATCGTCGTTGCTTCTCGAGTCACGTCTTATTCTTTTTCTTGATACCCTTATTCCTTTGATTCCTTGTGGATTTTGCTGACTTTTGGACTACACACGGATTGTGCAATCCATTGGTGGTTAGCGTTCGACATTGAACGGAGGTAATCATTCGAGAGGTGTGTTTGAGAGAGAGTGAAACACGAGAGTTCGTGAGGTTTTCTTTATTTAATTTATTTATTTCTTGTTATTACTAATCTGTTTGTTAAGTAAGATGGTCGAAAAAGATATGGACGTTGATGGGCTGTTTAATACCATGGAGAAGAATATGGCTGAGTTCCGAGAGATGTTTGGAACTATGAACGCGACAATATATAGGTTGTCGAGAGAGGTTACTAGTCTCCAATTCTCTAGTTTTCAGAAGGAGGTTGATGGGCCACAACATTATATGCCAGAACAAACAGAGCAACAACCACCTAGGGTACCTATACATGAGGTTGAGGCAGAGAATAATATGGATGATATGGAGGAGTTGGATGAGTTCGAAGATGATGAGGATATGTATACACGCGGGATAGACGGTATGAGAGGAGATATGACAGACGAGATAAGAGATTTGATGAGCGAAGAGGTTTTTAGAGAGGAGATAAAATGACCTATGGAGGAGAAAATAGACGATTTGGTGACAAATTTGGAGATAGATATGAGAGAGATGCACATGATGAGCATAGTTATGACTATCGGAGGGAGCCTGACAGGAGAGATCATGGTAGGAGAGATGATATTGATGGTGACCTAGGCAGTATCAAGATGAAAATTCCATCTTTCCACTGCAGAAATGATCCAGAGGCGTACTTGGACTGGGAGAGAAAGATTGAGCTAATCTTTAATTGTCATAGGTATTCTGATGAGAAAAAGGTGAAGTTGGCTGCAATTAAGTTTACAGACTATGCAGTGATTTGGTGGGATCAGTTGGTAACTAATAGGAGGAGGAACCATGAGAGGCCAGTTGAGACTTGGGAGGAGTTAAAGGCTCTCATGCATAAGAGGTTCATTCCGAGCCACTATTACAGAGAGTTATATCAGAAACTACAACATTTGTATCAGGGGTGGAAGAGTGTTGAGGACTATCATACAGAGATGGAGGTAGCAATGATTAGGGCGAATGTGATGGAGGATAGAGAAGCTACGATGGCTCGATTTTTAGGAGGGTTAAATAAGGAGATTGCGAGTGTAGTTGAGTTGCATCATTATATGGAGTTTGAGGATATGTTATATATGGCGATCAAGGTAGAAAGATAGTTGAGGAAGAAATTCGCATCTAGGTACGCTGCACATGGAACTTCTGCTTGGAGATGAAAGTGGCCTAGTAATGAACGGAGAGATGAGGGTTTCAATAAGCCCAAGACTGGTAGTGGTAAGGGAAAAGAAGTGGAGGCAGGTAGAGTTAAGGTTAAGTCTGAAATGGTAATTCCAAAGTCCAATGAGGTAAAGTATTTTAAGTGTTAAGGTATGAGACATTATGCATCACAGTGCCCCAACAAGCGAACACTAATAATGAAGGATGATGGTAATATCGATTCCATATATGAGGAGGTGGAAGATGAGATGTCTGCGTTAGAGGATGCTAATGATGATGAGGGAGCATCATACCCACTAGATAATCTGTCGCTTGTGTCCAGGAGAGCATTAACAGCACAGATAGTCGAGGAGGAGACTGAGCAGTAGAGAGAGAATATTTTTCAGACTAGGTGTAGCGTGAATGAGAAGTCATGTAGTATAATCATAGATGAGGGTAGTTGCACCAATGTGGCTAGCACAACATTGGTGGCAAGATTGGGATTGTTATGTTTAGCACATCTTAAGCCATATAGGCTACATCGGCTTAATGAGTGTGGTGAGGTCAGGGTGACCAAGCAGGTATTGTTGACTTTTACTATTGGACCTTACACGGATGAGGTGTTGTGTGATGTGGTACCCATGCAGGCAGGCCACATACTTTTACAGATGAGGTGTTGTGTGATGTGATACATGATGGGTTTCGAAATAAATATTCATTCCAGCATAAGGACAAGCCCATTACATTATACCATTTGACACCAAGACAGGTCCATGATGATCAAGTCAAATTACAGTTGGAAAGAGAAAAAGAGAGAAAGAGAAATAGAAGCCGTATCATTGGGGGGTAAGAGTGATAATAGTGAGAAAATAGGATTTAAACCCGAGAGTGGGGGAAACACGGGGATTAGAGCCGAGAGTAAACCCAAGGGAAAATAGGCTGAGGGAGAGAGTGAGAAGAAAATGGGAGTGAAAAAGAGTTTTTATATAGGTGAGATAGAAGTGAGGAGAGCCTACAAGGCTAGCAAACTCATGTCGCTGCTAGTATATAAAGACACACCATATTTTTCGTTACTTACTAACACTAATAGTTCACTTCCTGTTTCTATTTCTTCTCTATTGCAGGAATTTGAAGACTTGCTCACAGAGGACATCCCTAATGGGCTCCCACCCATTCGAGGGATAGAACATCAGATTGATTTCGTGCCTGGAGCTGTCATTCCTAATAGACCCGCATATAGGAGTAACCCTGAGGAGACCAAAGAACTTCAGAGGCAAGTTGAGGAGCCGATGGAGAAGGGTTATGTACGAGAGAGTATGAGCCCGTGTGCAGTACCGGTGTTATTAGTGCCTAAGAAGGATGAAACGTGGCGTATGTGTGTGGATTGTCGCGCCATCAATAATATCACGGTAAAGTATCGACATCCCATTCCTAGACTAGATGACATGTTAGATGAACTGCATGGATCTAAGATTTTCAGTAAAATTGACATTAAGAGTGGATATCACCAGATTCGTATGAGACAGGGTGACGAGTGGAAGACCGCTTTTAAAACTAAGTATGAGCTATATGAGTGGTTAGTAATGCCTTTTGGTTTAACAAACACCCATCGTACTTTTATGATACTTATGAACCATGTGTTGCGTGCATGTATATGGAAGTTTGTAGTGGTCTATTTTGATGACATATTAGTATACAATAAATCCTTAGATGAACATGTAGGTCATTTGAAAAGTGTGTTTGATATTTTAAGAAAAGAAAAAGTATTTGCTAATTATAAGAAATGCACATTCTACATTGATAGAGTCGTTTTTCTTGGTTTTGTAGTGACTTCAGATGGCATAGAGGTGGACGAAGAGAAAGTTAAAGCGATTAGGAATTGGCCAACACCTACCACAGTGTCGGAGGTATGGAGTTTTCATGGATTGTCAAGTTTCTACAAGCGTTTTATGAAGGACTTCAGTAGTATAGCAGTACCATTGACTGAGGTAGTCAAGAAGACTGTTGGATTTCAGTGGGGTGAAGCTCAAGAGAGTGCCTTTCAGACTCTCAAGGAAAGGTTATGCAGTGCTCCAGTTCTCGCACTACCTAATTTTGAGAGCAATAGAGTGTGATGCAAGTGGCATAGGTATTGGGGCGGTATTGATGCAAGAGAAAAGATCTATTGCGTACTTTAGTGAGAAGTTGAATGAAGCAGCTCTGAGATATCCCACATACGATAAGGAGCTGTATGCACTTGTGCGAGCATTGGAGACTTGGCAGCATTACTTATGGCCTAAATAGTTCGTGATTTACACAAATCATGAGAGTTTGAAACACCTTAAAGGGCAAGGAAAACTGAACAAGAGGCATGCTAGATGGATGAAGTTTGTAGAGACATTCTCTTATGTCATTCGCTATAAACAGGGTAAGGAAATTGTAGTTGCAGATGCCTTATTGCGCATGTATGTTTTACTTGCTTCTTTAAGTACAAAAATGTTAAGGTTTGAATTTATTAAAGAGCTTTATGTATGTGATGTGGATTTTTATGATATATATATTGCATGTATTAAATATGTATTTAGTAAATTCTACCAGCATAAGGGATTTATGTTTAGAGAAAATAAGTTATGCATTCCTTCTTGTAGTATGCGTGAGCTATTAGTGAGAGAGCTGTTAGGAAGCGGCCGCAAGTGCGCAGCAGAAAATTAAAAATTATGATGTCGCTATCCCTTTGCCCAAGACCCATTTGTTTTGATTATTCTACAAGCATAGACATGTTACTATATATTCTAAGCATAAAAACTCATAAAACATGCAAAGAACATAAACCTAAACATGCTAACTATCATAAGAACTCTAATTAAAATAAAGAAAGAAAAATACTTACTTGAACCGAAGACTCATCCAGTCCTCCCTTCAATCTACAAGCTTTTCTCAAACTCAGCAAGCTATTCCACGTTCCAAAGAGCCACCCAAGTGTGTGGCCTCCAAAGGTGCACACACAAAAGCCAAAACTCAACGGCAATACTACGCCTTGAGTGCACAAGTATTTTGCCCTTGGTGCTAGCCTAGGCAAATACCTCAAAACTTTTAACTTGAGATTCCTCTAGTCAATTAGACTTAAGGATCCTCAAAATCAGTGGCTTACTCTTAAACTTTAGAGTTGCTCACTTATATAAACTCAATATATGAAAGGTTTTGGTGTACAAATTTGTAAAGAATTCTTTGGGTTTATGTAGGTGCTCCAAAGACAACAAAATTAATTAAGAATCCGATGTGGGATAAATGTTAATTAAATATTAGCCATTGGATCTTAATATAGTGGTTTAATGAGATTATAAAACCCTAATAAGAGTTTGGGCCAAATTGGAACTCAAAACAAATAAAAAAAATAAAATAAATGTACTATTTACGTTTTTTTTTTTATTCATTTTTCCAATTCCCAAAGTGCCCCTATCGTCATTCACCAATCCTTAAGCCACTTTGGAACCTCATAAATGATCTGTTCAATAATTAAACACATTGAACCATTTATGAACAATTCCTACAGCAATCATATATGTTGTTAAATTTGTACTGTGCACAGTTAACCATTGATTACGACTTTGTTGTGTGTGACCTTTTGTGTTCCCCTCAAGTTGGACATGAAACGAATCGTGATAATTTAATCGAACATAAATTGTCCTCCGATCAGATGGTCGTTCGATTTCAATGACCAAGGTTGACATCTAGCAACATGCCAAGGCCCCCAAATGAGAAGGAAATATATATATATACCCATTATGTATGCGTTTTACATATGATACGGTATCTCGCCTCAATGTATCCCCACCGTTTGACCTAGGGTATGGAAAGTGTCTACCCATATAGTCAAAGGTATGATGTTGATAGTGTCATGAATCGTGCTAACCCAAGAATCTCACATGATTCTTCCGCTGCGGCCACAGTCTCAAGCATTGATCACACATATCAACCCGCGAACTGAAATACTACTCTTATAAGAAAATATTATCCGAGAGAGTGGCGATTTTCTGTTGTATCTTTACAAACTTCATGTGTTTCAACAAATGACCCAATCATACCCTTATGAACGGATATTTTGAACCGGGGAAGGAGAATGTCAAAGTCATTTGATCCACACATAAGATTGTAAAGACCTAAAGTCTAAGGACTAGTCATACAATCGATAAATGAAAGTTCTCACAGACACATGGGATAAACACTCCATGTGAAAACTTTCGGCCGTCAGTTCGATGGACACGAGCAACTCATGCATCCATATGATACACCAAGCGAACAGATCTCCGCTAGTAGCCTATGAGATCGGCTACCCCACTTAAGGGTGGATCATATCATCATGCTAGTCTTTCCGCTTTGTAAATACCCAGATTATTCACAAAACTATAACTAGGAACGTTTGAGAGTAATGATTCTCATAAGGCGTGGAAGCCATCATCTTATTACTCCAAGGGCTTTATTACAGTGTTTGATGATTCATATATTTATGTAAGACACGTATAATAAAGATTTCCATTTTATTAATTAATGAAAATATTGCAAACACATGTACATATAGCCCATCCACAAGTTGGGTATAGGGCATATCCCTAACAATCTCCCACTTGCACTATAGCCAACTAGTATGAATCTGGACACCATACTCTTGGGTATGCCTATCATGCTTTTGTTGAGTCAGCCCTTTAGTCAGGGAATCTGCAAGATTATCTTCTGTGGGTATTTAATAACTTTTTTTATCTCAACAATCTCCCTGATGAGATGAAATCGCCTGAGTACATGCTTGGATTTCTGGTGGGACCTTGGTTCATTTGATTGATCAATGGCGCCCGTGTTGTCACAGTATATCGTGACGTCATTCTTTATCGCGGGAAGCACTTCCAACTCTGTGACGAACTTCTTTATCCATACTGCTTCTTTAGCTGCCTCAGATGTTGTAATATACTCGGCTTCAGTGGTGGGGTCTGCTGTAGTTGACTGTTTTGAGCTTTTCCAACTGACAGCTCCGCCATTCATAGTAAACAGATGTCCTGTTTGTGA
Organism: Zanthoxylum bungeanum; assembly: GCA_019454045.1. Lineage (NCBI taxonomy): Eukaryota > Viridiplantae > Streptophyta > Magnoliopsida > Sapindales > Rutaceae > Zanthoxylum > Zanthoxylum bungeanum. The sequence goes on from SKCR01023785.1 coordinate 312,678, forward strand.
TCTGCTGTCATCCCTATCGGCCTGAAAGCTCGCATCACAGTAACCAATGACTTTTATCTAGAATAATCTCTGTATGTCAAGAACACATAATTAGTTCTTCTTAGATACTTGAGAATTATTTTGACAGCTGCCCAGTGTTGCTCACCAGGATTTGTCTGATACCTGCTCGTTATGCTAAGAGCATAAGAGACATAAGGTCTTGTACATAGCATGTCGTACATGATCGATCCTATTGTTGAAGCATAAGGGATCCTACTCATACGCTTTCTATCTGAAGGAGTATGTGGACATTGCTCCTTAGATAATTTGATTCCATGACAATGAGGTAAATTACCTCTTTTGGAATCTTCCATTTTGAATCTTTTCAAAACTTTATCTATGTACGTAGATTGAGAAAGTCGTAACAACCTCTTAGATCTATTATGGTAGATCTTAATGCCGAGGATGTAGGCTGCTTCTCCCAAATCTTTCATGAAGAAATTCTGAGATAACTATTGTTTGGTGGCTTGCATCATGGGAATATCATTCCCATGATTAATATGTCATCGACATATAATACAAGAAATATAACAGCACTCCCACTACTTTTCCTGTAAACACAAGGCTCGTCTACATTTTGATGAAGTCAAATTCTTTGATTGTCTCATCAAATCGTATATTCCAACTTCTAGATGCTTGTTTGAGTCCATAAATGGATCGTTTAAGCTTGCATACTTTATTATGATCATCCTTAGATGCAAACCCCTCAGGTTGTGTCATATAGACTTCCTCTACGGGGTTCCCATTAAGGAAAGCTGTTTTGACATCCATCTGCCAAATCTCATAATCAAAGTGTGCAGCTAGTGCCAGTAAAATTAGAATGGACTTTATCATTGCAACAAGCGAGAATGTTTCGTCATAGTCAATTCCTTGGATTTGTCTATAACCTTTCGCCACCAACCTAGCCTTATAGGTTTGGATGTTGCCTTCTGCATCAGTTTTACGCTTGTAAATCCACTTACAGCCTATGGAGTTTATCCCTTCAGGTGCATCCACCAAGTCTCAGACTTGATTCTGATACATAGAGTCTATTCCGGACTTCATGACCTCAAGCCACTTGACTAAATCAATGTACGTATTGCTTCGTCCTAACAGATGGGATCGTCATTATCAATGACCTAATCATGTTCTTTATCAATATGGAAACCATATCTTTCAGGCTTTAGCTTTCCCTACCAGACCTTCTAAGTTCATAACCTTGTGGTTGTTCCATCGATGCCCTTTTGAGGGCCTGGGGGTTTAGTTCTATGTTATTTTGTTCTTCTCGTACCTCATCGAGGTCAAGTCTACTCCCACTATATTTCTTGAGAAGGAATTCATTCTCTAGAAATTAGCATTTCGTGAGACAAATGTTCTTTGTTCATTTGGGACGTAGAACACGTATGCTCTTGAGTTCAAGGCATATCCTACAAATTTACATTTAACTGCCCTATCATCTAATTTGTTAGTTTGTGTGAGCTTAACATATGCGTCACATCCACAAACTCTTAGATAACTAAGACTAGGACGTTTCCCAAACCATAACTCATATGGTGTTTGACTAACAGTCTTGGAAGGAACTTGGTTTAGTAGTAGTGTTGCAGTTTCTAAAGAAAGACCCAAAAATGAAAGAGGTAGATCCGTGTCTGGCATCATTGATCGGACCATATCTAATAATGTCCGATTTCTCCTTTCGGAGACCCCATTATGTTCTGGAGTTCCCGGAGGAGTCCACTGGGAAAAATGTCATTTTCTCTCAATTAATCTTGAAATGCATCGCTTAAGTATTCACCACCTCGGTCAGACCTTAGTGACTTAATACTTTTATTAAGCTGGTTTTCTACTTCAGCTTTGAAGTCTTTGAATTTCTCAAAGGCTTCATATTTGTACCGCATAAGGTACACATACCCATATAGCGAGTGATCATCGATAAAGGTAATGAAGTAGGAGAATCCACCTGGAGTGGTGACTGACATTGGTCCGCATACATCAGAGTGTATGAGTTCTAATGTCTCCGATGCATGCTGTCATTTACATTTGAAGGGTAATTTGGTCATTTTACCAAGTAAATAGACTCACAAGTTCCATAAGGTTCATATTTGAAGGGTTTGAAATACCCATCCTTATGTAGCTTAGTTAATCTTGTTTCATTGATATGACCTAAGCGACTGTGCCATAGAAGTGATTCATTGAGATTATTCGAGTTAACGTTGTACATATTAGAGATTGAACATTCTTTGTTAGTTTGTAAGACATAGATCCATTATTCAAAATACCATCTCCATATTTTATTTCATTGAAATAAATAGAACATTCATTACAACTTATTAAGCATGAAAAGCCTTTATTACATAAAGAAGAAATTGAAATGATGTTCTTTACTATAGAAGGTACATAAACACAATCTTCTAAGTCTAAAACTAAACCATTCGGCAAAACTAATGAATAAGTCCCCATGCACAATGCAGCCAGTTTTGCTCCATTACTCATGCGTAAGTCAACCTCCCCATGACGGAGTCTCCTACTATTTCACAGGCCCTGCACATTGTTACACAAGTGAGTCCAACAACTGATGTCAAGCACCCAAGTAGAAGGTTCAGAGTTTTGAGATTATAGTTCAATCATATACAACATACCTGAAGCATTGGGCTTCTGGCCTCTTGGGCTTCCCTAACTTCCTTGGCTTTCAAGGATCTGCAGTCTTTCTTCCAATGACCCTTCTTTCCACAAAAGAAACATTTCATCTTTCCTTTTTTCTTCTCCACCTTACCATTGGGCTTTAGGTGATCTGGAGCCTTGGCCTTGCCCTTATTTTTCTTTGGGCCTCGTGGCTTCAGGTCTGTATCCGTAAGCATGGCGGAGGTTTTAAGCTCCGGTTTCAAGTCCTTATCTGCTTGCTTTATCAGATTATGCAATTCTGCTAAAGTAGCTTATTTATTAGACAGATGAAACTACATAAAGAGTTAGAGAAGTCTTTTGGTAAGGACTGACGAGTTAGATCGTGACCTATCTCATGATCTATGATGAACCCGAGGTTTGCCAATTTTTCAATGTGGCCAATCATCTTAAGCACATGTCCACTAACAAATCCTTCCTTATACATTGTTTGGAATAAGGCACATGACACTTGGAATCTCACGGTATGAATGAAAGTTGCATACAACTCCTTCAAATGAAAGATGATGGTTTGAGCATCCATATCTTCGTGAGCTTTCTGAAGTTCGTCCGACATAGAGCCAAGCATTATGAAAACTGCTTGCTCATCATCATCGACGTGTTTATTCCAAGCATCAAATGTATTTTGGTCAGCATATTCTGCGGGTTCAGGGGAAATGGTCTTTCAAGAACATAGAAAATCTTTTCTTGTCGTAAGACAATTTTAAGGTTTCTAAACCAGTCATTGTAGTTGTCCCCTTTGAGCTTACGCTCATCAAGGATGGAACGAATTGATATTCTATTTGCCATTTGAATGTTTGTGAAATATTTTAACCCACCTGTTAAGAGAGAATGTTAAAATTAGGAAAATGTTTTCATTAATATTTCATAATAATATGGGTTTTTAATATTATGAAGTTGCTCCCACTCAATTGTTTTAAAATTTTAAGCAAATGGCATCAACCCCAATATCATGGATTTATTATGGGCAAAGATCCCATTATCATCATTTCACAACTCCGACAAGGGCCGGTCGTTATAAAATACGATAATTAGGTAGGTTCCCAACCAATTTATGATATAAATCACAATTCTTTGATCATTGGGTTGGGCAATCAAACATGTCATAACTTATGCTAGTCCTTGTGGACACCCAATCTTTGCCACTAAGTTATAAGACCACGCCTAAGGGTCGCTGCGTCTTATGACTCACAAAAGTTAAACCATTGTCAATAGTACGATTTAGGGACAAATTGGTATTGGTCAGTCTGGTAAAGCCTAGTCCTGCCAATACGGTTTAAGCCCTTTGGGTCTATACTTTACAATGGGAGGTAAATTTTAGACTTAAATTATTATTGAGGATTTTAGCAAGTTTAAGTGAATAACTGTCAAATGGATTCCTCCATTGAAAATTCCCAGAGGGATGGTGGAACGAACTCTCTTAAATACCCTTACCTCTTAGGCTCTTATTGCATTGGTGACATGAATAAACAATAGATCCTCCAAATTAGTCCAACACTTTAGATATGCTTTAAGGTAAGCTTTGAGTAAATGATTATCTAGATGTCTTCACAGCTTTTCCTTTTGGCTATAAAAAGGTAGTGAGTGAAGGAAGACACCAAATCATTATCTAACTCTAGTAATACCTTTGGTTAAATTAACTTTAGTTTGGAAAGTTTTATTAACGCCTTGGTCCCACCCCACTTGTATCTTTTATAATGTCTTTTATTATAAACAAGTGATTTATATTTATTAGCCTTAAAGGTAATAAATCTCTAAGTTCATCACGGAATAATTACTTAGCTAAAGGATAAGCAATACACTCTCTATTTCCTTAGAAAGTCTCTAGATGCTTGCACCCTAAAATAATCATGCCAATTCTAATAATACATAGAATCATCAAGCATATGAGTTTTAATATGTCAGAATTATTTTAGGCATTAAATAACTTTGATTAATATTTAATTATGATATTGCATTTTATTTTAATCAAATAAATTTACTATTCATGTTTTTTTACAGATGCGTGAACTTTAAATGCAATTTCACAATTCAAATCTTAACCAAATCATGCAAAAACTTGTGCCTAAAAGTAATTTCAGAGTGTTAGCTTTCCAACGAGCTTTTACACACCCAATTTCGAGTTCAAATGAGAGAGAACTAATCAAAATAAAAACGGCGCACTGATACCACTGTTGGGAAGCGGCCGCGAGTGTGCAGCGGAAAATTAAAAATTATGATGTCGCTATCCCTTTGCCCAAGACCCATTTGTTTTGATTATTCTACAAGCCTAGGCATGTTACTATTAATTCTAAGCATAAAAACTCATAAAACATGTAAAGAACATAAACCTAAACATGTTAACTATCATAAGAACTCTAATTAAAATAAAGAAATAAAAAAACTTACTTGAACGAAGACTCTCCTCCAATCCTCCCTCCAATCTACAAGTTTTTTCTCAAACTCAGCAAGTTCTTCCACGTTTCAAAGAGCCACCCAAGTGTGTGGCCTCCAAAGGTGCACACACCAAAGCCAAAACTCAACGGCAAGACTACGCCTTGAGTGCACAGGTATTTTGCCCTTGGTGCTAGCCTAGGAAAATACCTCAAAACTTTTAACTTGAGATTCCTCTAGTCAATTAGACTTAAGGATCCTTAAAATCAGTGGCTTACTCTTAAACTTTAGAGTTGCTCACTTATATAAACCCAAGATATGAAAGGCTTTGGTGTAAAAATTTGTAAAGAATTCTTTAGGTTTATATAGGTGCTCCAAAGACAACAAAATTAATTAAGAATCTGATGTGGGATAAATGCTAATTAAATCTTAATATAGTGGTTTAATGAGATTATAAAACCCTAATAAGAGTTTGGGCCGAATTGGAATTCAAAAAAAATAAAAAATAAATTTGCTATTCACGTTTTTTTAAATTCATTTTTCCAATTCCTAGAGTGCCCTTATCGTCATTCACCAATCCCTAAGCCACTTTGAAACCTCATAAATGATCTGTTCAATAATTAAACACATTGAACCATTTATGAACAATTCCTACAGCAATCATATATGCTGTTAAATTTGTGTTGTGCACTGTTAACCATTGATTTCGACTTTATTGTGTGTGACCTTTTGGGTTCCCCTCAAGTTGGACATGAAATGAATCGTGATAATTTAATCAAACATAAATTATCCTCCGATCAGATGGTCATTCGATTTCAATAACCAAGGTTGACATCTAGCAACATGCCAAGGCCCCCAAATGAGAAGGAAAGATATATACCCATTCTGTATGCGATTTACATATGATACGGTCCATCGCCTCACTGTATCCCCACCGTTTGACCTAGGGTATGGAAAGTGTCTACCAATATAGTCAAAGGTATAATGTTGATAGTGTCATGAATTGTGTAACCCAAGAATCTCACATGATTCTTCCGCTGCGGCCACAGTCTCAAGCGCTGATCACACATATCAACTCGCGAACTGGAATACCACCCTTATAAGAAAATATTATCCGAGAGAGTGGCGATTCTCTGTTGTATCTTTACAAACTTCATGTGTTTCAACAAATGACCCAATCATACCCTTATTACCGGATCTTTTGAACCGGGGAAAGAGAATGTCAAAGTCATTTGATCCACACATAAGATTGTAAGGACCTCAAGTCTAAGGACTAGTCATACAATCAATACATGAAAGTTCTCACAGACACATGGGATAAACACTTCATGTGAAAACTTTCGGCGGTCAGTTCGATGGACACGAGCAACTCATGCATTCATGTGATACACTAAGCAGACAGATCTCCCCTTTGTGAATGCCCAGATTATTCACAAAACTATGACTAGGAACGTTTGTGAGTAATGATTCTCATAAGGCGTGGAAGCCATCATCTTATTACTCCAAGGGCTTTATTACAGTGTTTTATGATTCTTATAATTTATGTAAGACACGTATAATAAAGATTGTCATTTTATTAATTAATGAAAATATTGCAAACACATGTACATATAGCCCATCCACAAGTTGGGTATAGGGCATATCCCTAACAAGAGGCTCATGGAGGCGGACTAATGGGACATTTTGGAATTAGTACGACCCTAGAAACCTTAAAGGAGCATTTTTACTGGCCTATGATGAAGCGCGATGTAGAGAGAATTTGTCATCAGTGTCTCACTTGTAGAAAAACCAAATCTAGGGTGAAGCATCATGGATTATATACTCCATTACCTGTACATAGTGAACCATGGGTAGATATTTCGATGGATTTTGTGTTGGGTTTACCTAGGACTAAACGAAGTAAGGATTCCATTTTTGTAGTGGTTGATAGATTTAGCAAGATGGCATATTTCATTACATGCCATAAAATTGATGATGCCAATAACATATCAGACTTATTCTTTAGAGAGGTAGTATGACTACATGGGATTCCTAGGAGTATAGTTTCTGATAGAGATGTCAAGTTCTTGAGTCACTTCTAGAAGGTTTTATGGGGTAAGCTATGGACTAAATTACTTTATTCTACTACGTGTCACCCTCAAACAGATGGACAGACAGAAGTGGTCAATAGGACATTGACTCAATTGCTTCGTACCATAGTCACTAAGAATTTAAAATCATGGGAATAGTGTTTACCATTTATAGAGTTTGCATACAATAGGTGCATTCATTCTTCTACTTCATATTCACCTTTTGAAATTGTATATGGATTTAACCCACTAACACAATTGGATTTATTGCATTTGTCTGTTGAAGAAAGAGTAGGTTTAGATGGGAAAAAGAAAGCAGAATTGGTGAAACAAATCCATGAGAAAGCACATGAACACATATTACGGAAAAATAAGCAGTACGCTTCTCATGCGAATAAAGGTCGTAAACGCGTGGTGTTTGAGCCTGGTGATTTGGTTTGGCTACACGTGTAAGTAAAGGTTTCCGGCTCAGCGAAGATCCAAGCTTCAACCTCGGGGAGATGGTCATTTTCAAGTCGTCGAAAGGATCAATGATAATGCATATAAGCTTGATTTGTCTGGTGAGTATAATGTTTCTGCTTCATTTAATGTTTATGATTTTTCCCCTTTTGATGCAGGTGTCGATTCGAGGTCGAATTCTTTTCAAGAGGGAGGGGATGATATGATCATAGCTGCACCTGGTTCGGTCCAAACCATAATTGATCCAATTCATGTACCAATTGGACCAATTACAAGACACAGAGTTCAAAAGATCAAAGACGTTATGGCAGGCCTGGCCCAACGTCATATAGCTGAATTGAACAAGAACGTTTGAGACCATTTGGACTTCAAGGAAGAGGGTTCAAGAGTTATACACTTGACCCAAGTCATCGAGGAGCAGCATGGATCAATTTCATTTGTTTAGACCTATTTATTATTTATTAACATGTATAGAACCAACGTGGATGACCGTTTTTATTTATTATTTGGGTTAGTTTATTTTATTTATTTATGGGTTCAAAATGGGCTAGAAATTAGGAGTTATGGGCTTTTAGTTGATAATGGTTAGTTTAGGGCTATTTTAGACATTTTGGCTCTCTCAGGGTTTGAGCATGTCATTATTTAAACTCAAAAACAACTCTTAATGAAGCACCCAATTTTTAGTGCGTGAATAGTGATTTTCCTTGAGATTGAGAAAATTTTATCATCGTTCAGTGATTGAACAAAGACTTATCAGAGGGTTGGCATCCTTTATGGCATTTATTTTGCTGGCAAAATTCATCTGAGGCTATCTCCAAGGATTTTCAATGACAAGTTCTTTGGGGGTCTACGGGATCTTGGATCGGGTTTCGTCTTTTCGTATCTGATTTCGTATCACACATGATTCTTCCGAATTCTTGAGAAAACCAGACAATCTAATAATCTCATCGAATCGAAGATTCCAACTTCGTGAAGCTTGTTTAAGTCCATAAATGGACTTCTTAAGCTTACATACCATACCCGGGTTCTCGCTGGACGCAAAACCTTCCGGTTGTTCCATATAGATTTCTTCATCAAGAAATCCATTTAGAAATGTCGTTTTGACATCCATTTGCCAAATCTCGTAATCATGATAAACAACTATTGAAAGCAAAATCCTAATAGACTTAAGCATTGCTACTGGGGAAAAAATTTCATCGTAGTCGACGCCAGGTCGCTGCGTGTAACCTTTTGCTACCAATCGGGCCTTATATGTTTCAACTTTTCCATCAGGCATGCGCTTCCTCTTGTAAACCCATTTACAACAGATGGGAATAATTCATTCGTGAAGCGGAACCAAGTCCCAAACCTGATTCTTATGCATTGAGTCTAACTCGGATTTCATGGCACTTTTCCATTTCACGAAGTCGATGTCCAACATCGATTCTCTATAGGTAAAAGGATCAGTCTCTTCAACTAAGAGAACATCGAGACTCTTTTCTTGTATCAAATACAAGTGTTCAGAAGGTCTAGATATCCATTCCAATAAAGTCTGATTTCTCCTCTCAGACACTCAATTATGTTGTGGAGTACCTGGAGGAGTATATTGAGTGAGAATCCCATTCTCCTTCATATAATCCATGAACTCACTGCTCATATATTCACCGCCTCGATCAGATCGAAGACATTTAATATATTGATCAGTTTATTTTTCTACTTCATTACGGAACTCTTTGAACTTTTCAAAGGTTTCTGATTTATGTCTCATCAGATAGACATAACCGTACCGTGACAGATCATCGATAAAGGTAACGAAGTACGAATAACCACTGTGAGCAGCCTGACTTAGTGGACCACATACATCAGAATGTACGAGTTCCAATAAAATAGTGGCGCGGTGTCCAACACCAGAAAATGGGGCTTTTGTCATCTTACCCTGAATACAAGATTCACAAGTTGGATAGGGTTCAATTATGAGATCTGGTTTCAAATCATTCCTAACCAATTGGGTAAGGCGTTTAATGCCTATATGACCTAGCCTCATATGACAAAGTTCAGTATTATTAACTTCAGGTAAACTACGTTTATTAATCCTAGTATTCAAAATATCTCTAGAAGTATGCAATGTGTAATGACCATGCTCATTTGGACAACAAAGGATCTGAATATTACGTTTATCATATAAATACAAAGAACAGTCCTTAATATTAACATGATAACCTTCTGTATATAATACAAAAGAAGATATAATATTTGCTACACATTCTGGTACAACGTAGCAATCATACAACAAAAGGCTATCATTCGGCAAGGGGATCTCTCATACTCCCACTACAACTGCATCCAGAGAGTCTCCACTCCCAAAGCGCAAATGCATCTCTCCAGGCTTCAGTTTCTTACTTTCCTTCAGCACCTGCAATAAATTGCAAATGTGAACAAGACAAGCAGAATCCAAAATCCAGCTGGATGTAACAGCTAACAGCTTCACAAGCTTGTGAGATATCAATAACTGGAAAAATAAATATACCTGATGTATGCAATGACCTCGACTTGCATAGTTTAGCGAGATTATCTGTGGTCGTCATAATTCATGAGTGGGTGGATTATGGACATGAAATTGGATTTCGTGACTGATAAACCTAAACTTAGAGAGTCCCACAATATGAAGTGTACTCGTTGAACACTTGGGCAACAAGTTATGAATAATACAGATTATTCATAATACATCACCAGATTAAATGAGTTAATTCGAATCGTTTAAACGGTTAAACGAAAACACATGCATAAGGGCATTTTTTGGTCAATTGTAATTATTGTGTATTTATATTTGATACATAATTTGATTAGATACACATTAATTAATTGTCAAATGAGACTTTGACACATGCCATTAATATATGTATTTGTTATTTAATGTAAATAAAATACATATATAATAATAATTATGTTAATTAATTATTTAGATATTTAAATGTTAAATATTTGAATAATTAAATAATATCCATATTACATATATGTTATGCAATATGTTTAATTATTATTGGTTACATGTGACATGTTTTAATTAAGCTTAATGTGTGCAAATTTGATTTGCTAACATAAATCTTACTTTTATTTAATTGAATTAAAATTGAAAATTGACCAAAATGCCCCTCCCAAAGTCGGTCAAGCCTTGTTTAAATTAGGAAATTTTGCTTTCTTTTTTTATTCAAGCAAGCTTGGCTGAAATCCATCTTCAAAAATACTCTCCAATTTTTGTTTAATGAAACAAGGAAGAAAGTGAAGAAAAATCAAGAAAAGGTTAAGGAAAGTTTAAGATTAAAAGGTAATCTTTAATATTCTTGAGTTTAGAAAATTAGTTTCTTGTTCTTGAGATACTAGAATAGTTCTAGGGTTCTTTACTTCTTAGAAATTGTGGCCTTTTGATTTAGAGGATGAATTTGAAGGCTTGGTGCATGTGTGAAGTTGAATTGAATAATATTATTGTAATATTTATTCAATTTGATCATTTGATGATATGTTGTCATTCTAGAGTGTTATGACCACTCTTGTAATGTCTAGAATTGTTCTTGGGTGCTTCATTGGTGGTGACTTGGATTGGTGTTATGATTAATTTGATTAATATTGAAAAAGTTGGATTAAAGCATGAAAAATTGATTATTTTTGTTATAAAATCATATCTGGAAAAACTGGGTTTATTGTGATGAAAATAATGTCATATGAATGTATTGGATGTGTTTTGGGTGTTGGAACAATTGTCGAAAACTGTTTCGGAGTTGAAATATGCAAAAACGGCGTTACCAAGTGACTTTTGAGCCAACCGGGTGACAGCTGCCCAAACAGTGAATTGGTCAATGTTCAGGCAGCCCATGAACTGCCCTAGTACTGTTGGGGCTGACCTGGGCAGCCCCCATGTGCATTGGGTAGTCGGTTCGGTCAAAAATGCCATTTTGTGGAAAAACATTTTCGTAAAAATTTCGCGATGTTTCTTAATTATTTATGTCGCTATTTGATATCGAATATATATATTTAGGTGAAATATGAATAAATTATTCACATTGGATATTGAATAATTTATTCGATAATTTAAAAAGTTTTAAATTTACGATTTCACCCGAACCGCGAGCTCCTGCTGCGCCCGCGCCAAAACCGCAACATATTGTTATTTGTGGAGATTCAGGACTGGTTAATAACAGAATTAACCAAAATCGATCAAAAAATAATGGTTATGTGACATCATATGGTTAGATTGGTTAAACATTTACTTAACCAAATAATTTCGGTTCGGTTAAAAAATCAAGGATTAACCGACTGAACCGACCAATGCACACCCCTATAGATCGGTGACGTGACTGCCATCTAAGCGTGGAAGATGTCTCATGTGCCCACAGTGGTATCTCAAGTCGAAGAATCACAAATGATACTCAACCTGAGAAGATTCTTATTGACGTTGGTGTACCATCCATTAAGAATCTTTGGTGAGTCATTCAGTGTTTATCCGCTATAAACACCTACACGTCTATACGAGTCTCCAAGACTCATGGTTCATTGAGAAACCATTGGAATCATATATTCCAGTATACGACATGTGCCGGTCTCAACAGGTTTACTTTACTGACAAAGTAGTGTAAACATTGACCAAGAACTGTCTGAGAATGACAACGTCATGATACAACTCAATGTCAGTTGCGACGCTTTTGCAACTGCATCATGACTAATCATTTTAAGGTCGATTACGTCTTTATCATATAAAGAGATATATTATATTATAGAAACTGCTTATTTTATTCATAATAAAACATTTACAAGAGTATTTACAAGGAAATACTACAGGGAATTGGCGCTCTGAGCACCAACCCGAACAATGTAGTGTGTGATTGCGGATAGTTTTACTCCAAATGTTATAGAATCAGATACGGCTAACGTAGTGGTCTCATTCACGGAAAACTTAGCTCTTTCAATGATATAGATTGGGTTATCACAGAAATTGATGAACACTAAAAATGGATATTTATTAAAAGAATAATTAATAATTTTACACTTGTAGTTTCATTAATCCCATTAATTTAGCACATTTATGAAATAACAATTAAATTTATGTTTTAAATATTTTTATTGTGATTTTTTATTCCTTATGTAGGTTAAATAATACTTTGGATTTTGGAGGTTAGAAACTTAAAAGGGCGTTCTAACAATGTAAAATTTCGGAAATTTCAGCCTTGAATAATTTTCTTATTTTGACCCTTACTTTTTACTTCGATATCGGATTGAGGCGATTCCAATTCCAAATGAAAGAAGACTCAATTATCTACAACTTTGATGTTTACAAGATTTCCTAGTTTTGAAATTTTCAAGGTCAAAATTGTTGAAAAATCCAAAGTTTGTTATATGTAATTATTTAAAAAAAACAAAAGTAAAAAGACAAAATATATATATATTGTCAATCCACCTTTCAGGTAATTGACATTTTCCTCCTAAAATCTTGCAATTTGCAAGGCAAGAGGTGTTGAGCACCTCTATAAATAGATGAGCTCAGTCTCATTTTCCTCAGTAAATTTCCACAGGTCTCTCTGAGATTTTGTGGGATGAACTCTTGTGTGTATCTTTTCTTTTGTAATTTATTTTTCTTTTATTAATAAATTTATGACTGTTTTATTTATATATTGTTCTACTAATTTTTATCATGTTGGGGTAAAATGTGAAATTAGTGGTATGAAAATATATGTGATTTTTTTTTATATTATATTTTATAAATTGTGATAATTTCCTAAATAAAATTCATACTATTTTCAGTTTATATAGGACTCTTGACTAGCTATAGACGGTCCCCGATTGACAGAGATAATATTTGAATCCAATAAATGAGAGAGAGTTGACTATTAAAGATCTGAATTAATTATAGATAATACGGTACCGCCTATATGATTGGTTTTTATATATTTGACATAATTGAGTATATAACTGGAATTGTTATAGATAAATGTTATCATCGCTTTTATGGTTGGTTTTTATGATTTGACATATTTAGTATATTGGCGGACTAATTATTGACATGACGAATTATATGTGTTGGCATAATTAATACCTGATAATTATGAAATAAATTGATTGAGAAATAATTATAATTTATATTTTATAAAAAGTAAAAATTATTTTATATTTGAAATATCAAGAGTAGATCATCTAACCCTAGTATTTTATTATTTTTATTTTATTAGTTGAAATATTATTTTATCTTATTAAATGTATTCCCGGTGGATCGACCACGGACTTACCGAGTTTTTTATTACTTCGACACTCTTATACTTGGGAGTAAAAAAATCACTTTGTGAGTGTGTCAGGAATAAAATAATTGATGTCAGAAATAAAATAATTGATGAGTAGTAAAGAATTACTTAGATTACATTCTATACATACGATGTGTAATTTGACTACCCATAAGTTAGCAAAACTGGCCTTAGATAGCTAGTATGTTGGTATTGTTGGGGAATTTTCTATGGAGAATTTAGTTTTTGAGGCGGGCATGACACTTTCTTATAGTAATATTTGATCCCACTATGTATTGTAATGGTTGTGGGACAAATACACTCTAGGATACAATAAAAATTAGAGATACAACACAACATTTGTTGAATCTCTGTTTGGGTTTATTTATAAACAACCAAGATTTTCCTCCAAAAGACATACTTTTTAGTCATGTTTTTCTGAACTGCGTCTCATTGTCACGCCAATAACAAGCCATTGTGCAAAAATATACACGAGTTTCATATTGTTGTGACAATTACTACTCATTGGCGTGAAAATATAAGTCCGAGAACCATTTTGTATCAGCGTCTCATTGTCATGACAATATGAGTCAGAATGTAACTTATGTTAAGGGTGGCAAAAAAGCCCGAGCCTGGCCCGGGGTGAAAAAAGTCTGGGCTAGGCTTCAAAATGAGGGGCCCGAGCCGGGCTCAACCAAAAAAGCCCGGGCCCGGCCCATCCCGGGCTTAAAATAAATAATTATATATTTATATTTATATAATATATATATATATATTTATATAATAAATTTCATATATTTATAATTTTGTATATTAAAAAAATCGGGCTCGGCTAATTGTTGCGCCAATGATTACCCATTGTCGCGATAATGTAAGGCATAATATATTTCTCGTTACAGAATACACGAAATTGGTTATTTCGGTTAATTTTACCTTTGAAATCAATAAAACACAATCACATATAACTTGAACACATAAATTCAATTATTTCGCTTAACTTTACCTTTGAACCTCGCGACCTGATCGAGCAGGTCGATCCTCGATGCATCAGCGTATGACAATAACTGAACCAACATATTATATCATATAATATTTTACATTGATAGATTAACCAACTTTTATTAACTTCATACATATATATGTATCCAAATTCAACAACAATTATTGGAAGGGAGTTTTTCCTTCTTTCATTGTTTGAAACTTCACTCTGCTGTGTAATGGATTTTATCTTCCTTTTCAAAAAAAAAAAAAAAAGGTCGCTCCACTGAGAAGTGAGCAATATTAATTATGAAAATCAAATTTTATTTTCATTAAAATAATATTATGTGTTACCCACCACTTAAGCACAGGTCTATCGTCAACACAGCTGGAGTGGGGGAGCGAGTCGACTCAGCCCGAGCCAGACACCAAATCCTTGTGTGTCCTGTTCTGACAAGTGAGTCTTTTGTATTTTTTCGGCATTTAAAAACAGTCCAAAAAAGCAAAGCTGTGAAAAGAGCAATAGGGTGATAGCCCCAAGTTGCATCCCCATCTGTCCCTTAAATTTACAAATCAATTGAAATGATTTGATTCCAATCAAACGCAACTCATCTCTCTCTCTCCTCTTCACTCTTCAGCTCTCAGCCTCTCACTTTGCTTTTGCTCTCCAATTTCTTCAGGTAACATTTCCTTTTCTTTTTCTTTTGGATTGCTGCTTCCATTCACTCTACTTACTAAATGTTAAAAAAGATCCCATCTTTACCCGTTATTCTTCTCTCAGTTTCTTGGGATTTACGTGGGGATTTTTTTTTTTTTTTTTTTTTTTCCATTTTAGCGTGAAATGATTGTGGGTTAAAAGAAGAAAGTAATGATGAGAGGTGGCAACAAGTGAAGCTCAAAATTTTTCTAAATTTGGAGAAACAGAGCAACAGCTATTGGTGTTTTGCGGCTTAGATTGATACCTCATTTTCTCTGTTACTTCTGCTTTCTGTGTTTGTCTTCAGTTCAAAAAAGGAAACTAAAAAAATGGTATTTTTTTAAATTGTTTTTTTCTTTTCTTTTTATTTCCTTCCGATTTGTTTTATTGGGATATTGAAATCCAAAAACGACCTCATTTTTCACCCAGAAAATGGAAAAAAAAAATTCCTGGAAAATCTTTTATTTTTCACCTTCTTTTTGCTGTTGAAACTATGAAAACAGAGGAAACCCTAAAATGAGAGCATTTTTTCTTGTAACTTTGTCTGTTTGTGTTTTTATATGAAAGATCAAATCTTTAATTCAAGTGTTGTAAAAAAAAACTTGAATCTGTTATTTGTTTTGAGTTTTATTGCAGTAGCTTTTGTTGATGCTCTGGTTTGATGGGGATATTTAGTTTTTATTTTAAACTGTTCTTGTGGTCTCATGCAATAATCACAGGCTTATTCTTATATGTGTTGCCCAGATACTGAATGATAGAAACTTTTTTAAGGTATAGTAAATAGGGAAACATTTCTATCCAAAACAGTTGCAGTTTATGATGAGAGAGAGGGAGATAAATAGAAGAGGACTTGGTTATCTTGATGCTTTGCCTGAGATTTCCAAGGAGTAAAGGATGGTTAATTTGAGAAGAAGATGAGATTTTTAAGAGATGTTTTATTTACAATTAGTGTAAGAGGGGTTTTTGGGGGCAATTACTGTCCTTGTCAAATAGGTTGGTGGTGATTAGCACCTTGTGCTCAGATTTTGAGGTGGGCTTCTTTGTCCTAGCCATGGTGAAAGAGATGTTATTGTTTGAGTTTCTTGAGGTCTGAAATTTACTTGATTAGTTTGATGCTAGCTCAAGTTTTTTTATTTAATTAATTGAGTTTACAGGAATGGGGATGAAGATCTTCAAGAGACTTTTTGGTTGAGACGTGTTTAGTTTTTACTAGGATACTTTTTTTTTTACTTGTTTAGCCAGATCTCTCTGATGCTTTCTGTGAACACTTTGTATTGTGACGGTAGGTAGTTTAAGTTCCTGTTTAAACTGTTTTGTTCAAATTTGGGTAACAAGCAGAGTTCTATTTTAGGAGACTAAAGATTTGCCTCGTGGTTATGCAAGTAATCATCTGAATCTTAGAAGGAAAAATATGGTCTGCCATTTGTTGATGTGAGATTTGAATTTCATGTATGCCCTGGGTTATCTGGTGCACAAGATATTATTGAATATGTTCCTGATTTCATTCCAAATTTATTCCCGTCTTTTCCTGACAATTCATGCATGCCTTGATATTCTTGATGTGCAGGGTCTGATGCTTCGATTGCTTTTGCCTTTTATGGTGAAGAGTCTACTGTGAGGTAAATCTATGAGTTCAATGATGGAGTGGAATGCAAAAACCCCCTTACAGTGGGACTGGGAGAACCTCATCATGTTCAATGCAACAGCTGCTGAAAATCCAAGGAAGATGCAACAAACAGAGTGGGAAATTGATGGAGATGGGGGAATCGACTCTGCATCTTTCTTTTCATCAGCAGGTGGTGATGGTAGTGGTGGTTCCAGCTCTGATTTGGGACTTGCCTCTTTGTCAAAGAGCTCAAAATCAGCTTCCTATAATTCACTGTCAATGGGGGAGACAAAAACATCAAAATTTATTTTGGAGGCTTTTGATGATGTTCCCGAAGATTTTAGCAGTAAGGAAGAATTTGCGAAGGGTGAGCCAACTGGTGGTTCCCCAACACTTGAGTCTTCCGTTGGCTCAGGTGAACCATTGCTCGGTTTAAAGCTGGGAAAACGAATGTATTTTGAAGACGTTTCTGCTGGAAGCAATGGTAAGAATTCATCTTTTCCTGCAATTCGTGCATCATCTGTTACTCCAGCAACAAGATCCAGGTCCACACAGGCTCCACTTTGCCAAGTTGAAGGCTGTGGCCTTGACCTTTCATCAGCGAAAGATTACCATCGCAAACATAGAATTTGTGAAAATCATTCGAAGAGCCCAAAGGTCATTATTAGTGGTATGGAACGTCGATTTTGTCAACAGTGCAGCAGGTAAAGCTTCTATGCTTTACATATTGTTTGGTGAAAGACAATAAAAACTGCAAATGAATTCTTTTTGTTCTTATTTTGTTGATTGATCGTGGTTACTGCTGCATGGGGATATCTTGATTACTGCTCTCATCTCTCTTCATTTACAGTTTGTTGTACTCGAAATTGCTTGAAAACCTTCTAGCTCATCCTGAGGAAATTTGATATTTGATCTGATTTTTTACATTCACTATAATGTCAAAGGTTCCATGGGCTGTCAGAGTTTGATGAAAGGAAGCGGAGCTGTCGTAAGCGTCTTTCTGATCATAATGCTAGGCGCCGGAAACCACAGCCAGAAGCAGTCCGATTGAATCCAGCAAGGCTGTCTTCCTCACTCTATGGTACTGATTTTAAACTCAGACTTCACATTCCTTTTTCCAGCTATTGCGGAGCTCTGCTGCACTTGTCAGTATCAAACATTGGTCATGATATATAGACTTCTTAGGGCATCTCCAACACGTCGTAAGTTTTGTACCATTTTGGTGCAAAAATAATAAAATAATAAAAAAGCTTAAACTAAAATTATGCAAAATGAAAATTCACTCCAATCACAACACTAAATTCCACATCAAACTAACTATTAGTACACCATCTTTTACAATTTTACACTTGCTCTATTATCAAGATTTTCATTTTCAGTTATTTAGTTTAATTTATTTTTTAAACTTTTATAATATTACTTTTTACTCCATTTTTATTAATTACATTTAATTAAATTAGTGTGTTAATGCATTTTTATTAATTATAATATTATTTTAAGTTAAGTGTTGTTCTTTATGTTATTGTTTGTTGTATTTCAAGTCGTATGTGGTTGTGTGATTAATATTAAGTGTTGTTCTTTATGTTATTGTTTGTTGTATTTCAAGTCGTATGTGGTTGTGTGATTAATATATTTCAAGTTGTGTAGGGATGGCAAAATCCCGGCACAGTTCTCTCTATCTCACAACTTGAAATATATTAATTAATGAAAAACACAACGAAAGGAAAAACAAAACACTCAAACTTGAATTATAACAAATAATAATATTTAAAAAAAAAAACTCAACTTAGTGTCAAGGTTGGAGTGAATTTTCATTTTGCACCATTTTAGTGTAAGTTTATATTACTTTTTGCACTGAAATGGTGCAAAACTTGCAAAGGGTGTTGTAGGTGCTCTAAGTCAATTGCTTGGCTAATAGAAGAAGTTTTACATGTCACCTTATGTTAACTGTAATTAAGGGTGGCAATGGGCCGGGCCGGGCCCAAGCTTTGATAAGCACGGCCCGAGCCCGACAAGGAAAAAAAAGCCCGGACCCGGGCTCGGGCCCATGCTTTATCCGGCCCGTTTTTTAAAAAAAATTAAAAAAAATTAAAAACATACAAATACAAAATTTATTCACACTATATGCAAAGACAATTAACAAATAAATCAAAAGTTTCATCGATAAATTAACAATTTAAATGCTACAAACAAATAAAAATGCTACAAACATATTAAAATATATATATGTGTGTGTGTTTTTTTTGGCCCGGCTTGGACTCGGGCCCGAGCCGGGCTTTTGAGTATAGGGCCCGACCCGGGTTTTTTTTTACCCCGGGCCCGGGCTTTTCTGCCACCCTTAACTGTAATACTATTTGCAATTAATAAACCATATAAAAATAAAAATGCAATGTTAAAATAGTTGCAGGCAATTAAGGACTCAAGTTTTTTAACAAAGCATAACTGCTATATGGTTGCAAAATTTAAAAGATTCGTGAAATACTGTTGATTCTCATCCAATTACGGATGAAATTATACAGTTTTCTCCTAAGACATCATAGTTTAGAGTCAAATCATCTGTCCTTTATGTTGATAATTTATTTAATATTTTTTAAATTAACAATTTCAGTGACTTTCTTGCCTTAATCGTAAATTTTTTTAGTTTGAGGAATAACTAACTATCTGAGAGCCAATTACAAGGCCTATTCTGTATACAAGAATTTTTTTTTCTCCTTTTGTAATAAGTGCCAGGCTGCCAGCACAATTGATTACAACAACTCTGTTTCAACTTTCACCCTGTCAGTCTAATTGGTATTCCACCATACCCATGCATAAGTTTGATATGATCTGAAATCTACCTGTGCAGACGGGAAGCAACAGATAAATCTAGCTTGGAATGGAGTACCATTTGTTCACACAAATCTTAGTGAAAATTTTATTTGGGAAGGAACTTGTGGCTCCAAGTCCACTCTAACAAAAGGATATGCAACAAAGTCTGCTAAAGGTGGAGGCACTGATGGGCTGCTTCACTTACGTGGCAATCAGCCACCAAACTTCGTACCTGCAGGTCATCATGATTTCAATCGGATCTTGCTGCCCAAGGCCAAGGATACTATGCCAGAGGTTCTCAACGAAGGTTTGTTTTGCTTTATAGAGGAGGCAAGCATTAAGATAATTGCAATCAAATTTTGATTTCTATCTAGCTTATTACAACTATACTTGCATTTAAAGTCTTCAATCTTCCAATAAGGCGTGCATAATATTTTATATTTCCATCAATTATGCTATCATGAACCATAACTAAATTTTTCATATGCTATATGTTGAAGAGAGAACATTTTTTGTTGTTCACAGCTGACTGAGTAGTCAGACTATCTAGGTTAGAATGTTGGCATACACCACTAGTTTACGAGTCAAACGATTTAGCTCAACCCAATTATTTTTAACAAAAATCCCAGAAAATCAACGGTTGGTCTTTGGTAGAGAATTTACTATGGGCATCTGTATAATGTAAAAGCTTCTGAAACTTGGGTATTTTTTGGTTCAACCTATGTGTTCCCATAGGACGCTAATGACCCACCTACTGATTTAGCCACTATATTCTGCAAATATGACTTTTGCTTTCATAATAAAAATGTGGAATTGGTTTTGCTGTGACATTTTAAGTTGGTGAGCTGTCAAGGCAAAATTAAATTAAGTGTCTATATCTAGAAATTGCATGATTAGAAGCAAAAAGATTTGAGAAGTAGACCTCATATGTGCTATTTCAGTAAATACTAAAGAGAAGGGATATGCCCAAAATTCTATTTTATTAATAATTGTGGCATGGAAAATTTTTCTTGATTAGTTCTTGAAATTCTAGAAGTAGTAGTCAAGAAAATTCAATCGCTTAAGAACACAAGAGAAGTTCAGGTTAAGAAGTAAATGGCCTGTTCTGAATTTTGTTCTTTGCTTTGGAAAAAGGCATATGATGAGAGACATAATCTAAGAGACTGGTGGTAAAAGAGTTGGCAGTTAGAACTTTAAATTTCTATCAGCGGGGGAAGTGTAAATATATTTCAACTATGTTTGAGGGCTATGCAGGCACTTCTGAGGTGTGCTGATTAGTTTCCAATGGTTATAGGAAAAACTGACGCAACTCTAGGTAACTGGTGTAAAAATTTTCAAGACTCATGAAATTGAAGGAAAGTTTGGGTTTTAGAAGCCATTATGTAGAACTGGTTCTTATTTCAGTAAATAAAATTGAGACCTCCTTGCAGTTGACCTTTCCCATTAATCAGTACATAAATAGATCCAAGAACTTATATTGCATCTGAATTTGCAGGTCCTGCAGAATCCATGATTTCATTCAATTTGGGTGCAACACAAGATTGTCATCGTGCTCTCTCTCTTCTGTCAAAAACTTCTCGGGGTGTATGTGAGCCAAAACAGGTCTCGCAGCATCACCGCATGAGTACAAGTCATACCTACATGCCTCACACTGTCATGCCTGCAATGGCCCAAGGTTCCCCATTTGGTTCATCAGAGTACAGGCATATTGGAAAACAGTCCACTGAATTCCAAGTGCATCCCTCTTCTTTTCACCACGGTGAAGGAAATTATAATCAAGAGATCCAGCTGTTCAGGGCACCATATGAGAGTGACTTTTATTCCAATGTGGACCGACTACTCACAGCCACTCAAATGACTTTACCATAATTATAGGCTTATATGCTAAGGTGAGTTACTTTTATATTTACAGTGAGCCAAATTTACATTTTCTTTCCTGTTGTGTTTTTCCTTCATCGTTGACTTTTTCTGAGTATTTGGTGTTTAGCGTGTTTCTCTGAAGGTGTTTGCAGAGAGGACCCTATATAGTCACTGTGTCACCCATACCTTGTTATATTTGTTTATTTTATTAGTTGCATTGTCGGAATTTTATGCTTAAGAGTGATGATAATATCCCGCAGCACTGCAAAAAGATGATTTTTAATCCTTTGTGGTGTCCTGGGATTTTCACTTTTTCATTCAAGGTCCTCAGTTCTTGTTAAACTCTGACTTTGCTTTTATCACTTCTCCAGGAATTTTTCTCGGTGCCTGCTTTCTGTAGCCACAAATTCGGCGAAGCTGTTTTCTTCGTATAAACCTAATATGCCATCAACCTTAACTTATTAGACCAAGTCTCATTAGAAACATGCTATAAACAACATGGTTGATGAAGCTGCTTTAGTATTATCATTACTTTTGCTAGTATCCAAGATCTTATGGAAGTACTTATTTTACATTTATTTTGTATTTATTGAAGTACATGTGCTCAGACATCAATCTCTTTGCAAATTTAGACCTGGAGATGATAGGTGTAGGTGACCTTTTTTTTTTTTGCCCCGGGAACAAGGGGTATGAGACTTGCCATAGAGACATTTTACACAACTTAAACCCCCACTCCAACCCAACAAATTTCCAAAAATAACAAAAAACTAATAAATTATGAAATTAGTTCAATTTTATTATGGGTTTAGATGAGGTTGTAGTTGTGTGCCTATAATTTTTCTCCAGACATTTAGGTGATATGGATAATGTCAGTCTGCTCCCCATTTAAACACAGCTTCTGACTTTTACGTGTGATCGTTATCTTGCTTGCCGCAAGCTCTTTTAAAAGCAGTGGTTATTAATTAAAGAATAAGTAAATTTAGGTGTTTAATAGCTCATTTTGAGAAATCAGAATGCTATTAGGTTTTTTTTCATACGAATACAAGAGTGTTTTTATATATTAGGTCATAGGATTATTAATCATGATAAAATAAACAAGTTTAGGTATTTAATAATTTATTTAAAAAAAGTCAGGATCTTTATGCCATTACGTTTTTTCATGCAAATACAATGGAGTTTTTAACCATTGCACCGTTTTACTTGTGGATTCCCTTGAAAACGATTATTCTTCATGGAGACGTCACCTCAACGAAATTTACTCTTGCTACCGGCTCAGTTCGGTTCGGAACGGACGATTCCGGTTCGATTCTGAATTTTTTTAATTAATTTAAAAGTTTAATTTTCATTTTTTTTAAATTAAAAATGAGATTTAAAATTTATTAATTTGAAGTTATATTACATTAAATTAAAAATAAAATAAAATAATTTGAAATTAAATTTTTAAAAAAAAATTGTTTATATATCCTCGGATGAGATTAATCAAAACTCACGTAGTTTCATTATATTTTTTAGATAATTCCTCATTATAATTATTTACTCATCATCGTTATTTATATCTGTTGTTGATCTTTCAGCTTCCGTTTTACTTGTACTTACAAATGCATTATAACAAGTCATCAAAGATATCTTCTTGTTGCCTCGGATTAACTTGGTTCCAATCATTCACTCATGTTGTTGCTTTTAAAGTGCTTGGATGTAATGAATATCATCTCGCTTCCAAAATATCACCTTCTAAGTTAGAGGCTTGTTCAATCGCAACGATGGAAACAGGTATTGCCAGCACCTCTTTAATAATAATTGATAAAATAAGATAGATATTTTGATGTTAGTTCCACCAGTCAAGTACTTGAAAATTTTACTTACTAAACTTTCCGGAGGAAACTCAAAATTGAGAGATAAATAATTATCTAATTTCAGGTTGTTAGTCGTGATTTTCCTAATATTGCCATAGCCGTCAGTAAAATTATAAGATACATCACAATAATTACATATTGTTTTTGGACCTTTATTTTCAATCTCGACTAAATGAAAATAAATTTTAAAAATATCGAAAAATCAAGACTTAACTTCTCTTCTCCGTGTACCGATACTTTAATCGCTCTCTAGAATTTTGGCACATTGGACATGATGTTCTCAGATGAGCTTACCATAGCACTCTCAATAGTTCTTCCGTATCGATTCATATAATATGATAACTTCATAGCAAGTTATTCAGGTTCAATTTTGATTGTAATATATACATTTTCAATTTACAGACGCCTTAAGAAAAAATTTCACACCAACACTAACTTGAAATTTGAACCCAAAACAAAAACGTTAACCCGCAGTAATTGTAAATTGGTAAAATTTAACAAAAATACCAGCCAAAAAAGCTGTACCTAAATCCATTGCGTCAGTGGCTGCGTGTAACCGTCCACTATAAGCACACATAAAGCCAGTTCCCAGGATTTAGACATATCCAAACTGGCAAACTCAACAAACCAACAGCAAATTTAAGGATTAATGTACTCAGTCACGAGCAATTCTCAATGAAATCTCATATCACCTCCCCACCAGACAACAAATGCAAATACTGACTACCAACTGCTAATATGTATATTGGAGAAAAATCAAGTGATAACGCCAAATGAAGCTATAGTTAAAACACGCCGTTTAATGCATTGCACTATACCAAGCTATTTTACTCTAAACAAATCATGCAAGGTACTAACAGACGAATCTTCCAAAATTATTCTCAGTAGATTTAACAATCTATAAGCAAATCCTTACCTTCACAAGGCAACAAAACCAGATTCTTGCAAACAACACCAAGATGTGTCCACCATGTCACAGGCAAGGCAACCAATGGGAAAGAAAATGGTCTTCAAGTAATTCTAAAGCAACTGACTAGTTACCAGACGCATTTTCCAGCCCCCATTTTATAAATGACATGATGTGACATAGGGAATGCAAGTCGGGAACTCCAAACTCTAAGAGAAGCATCTTTATGACAATGATGCTTCAATGCTATGTAGACAATTCAAAACCAAATGAAAACCAGAGTGATTTAGATGGAACTAACATATCTAAAGTTTAAAAGTAACAATACTCACTAGCACAGATGAGTTGATTTCCAAAAGTACAAAGCCTAACTAATAGAAACCAGAACCAACCTGTAAAATCTTTGCCAGAACAAGCTGGCTGACACATTATGTATCAAAGGATCCATAAAGACCACAAATACCATCATATTTAATACAACTTGACACAAATGATGAGAAGGTAGAGTAACTCGACAAGCGCTGCAACATAGACGACAAGACTGACTTTCAAACACCCATATTGAGCAATTGCTGGAAGAAAACCCTGGACCTTCTCAACCCTCAAACATGTCCTAGTACTCACTGGAACAGTAGACAATTGTAAATCAATGGTTGAAAAAGAAAGATGCAAATGACAATTAACAAGATTTTTTACAAGATCTAATCAACAGAAGGGTGAGGAGAGAGAGAAGGGGTCGGGAAAGCAAGATTTTGGTTTTGCAGGGAAATACCAATAAATTGTTGTGAACAATGTTGAGGTTAATTTTTATTGAATTTGAAACGTGCACAAATGTGATTAATAAAAACAAAAATTTCAAGGAACAGACTGGAAGACAAAAGAAATGAATCACACAACAGACCTGCTCATTTTCCTCTGGTGTTGGTGAGAGGGACTTCTTTGACTCAGCTGGTTTGTCAGCTCCACAATTCTGTCTGTTGCATTTGGTCCTAAATGGATAATTTATGTTGTTACATTCCTCACACTTCCAGCTACCCTCGGGCATCTTTTGTTCTGAGAAGCATAAAAACATATAAGTGTTGACTTATAAAACGACCATAACCATGTTTGCAGAAGTAAGAGGACTTACTTGCATTTTTATCAGATTTTGCCGCCTGCATTTGCAAGAAAGTCAGTGTAAGAAATACGAATGACTAGATTTTAAAAATAATTCATAATTACTAACCCCCACAATATAACTAACCTATAAAAATAATGCATAAAAAAAGAAGTAAAATAACAATGCAGAAGGGTAATTAAAAGATGAAG
This sequence comes from Zanthoxylum bungeanum, assembly GCA_019454045.1. NCBI lineage: Eukaryota > Viridiplantae > Streptophyta > Magnoliopsida > Sapindales > Rutaceae > Zanthoxylum > Zanthoxylum bungeanum. Next base: position 338,535 of record SKCR01023785.1, read on the forward strand.
GATAGTGAAACACAATATTGTGCACAAATACTTTCATTAGAAAAATTAGTTTTGAGTGTAATACCACTAACAAACATCAGTTTGAGAACCCTAAAGGGGGAGAGAGAGAGAGAGAGGTACAAACCTGGGACCCGGGCTTTGGCGTATTACATTTCCTCATGTTACAAACAGTCCTAAAAGAGAAGTTGATATTTCCACATTTTGGGCACGTCCAGTCATTATCACGCGTTGCATCTAGAGGATCATTAGAAAACAAAAACATCAGAGTTAGTAAACAAACAAGTTGCCATGAGACAATGTGATTGGTGGTGGTTTGTAAGTGGTAAAAATTTGACAAACCTGCACCCTTCTTCTGAGATTTATCATCTGGAAAAAATCCTGGTCTCGGTCCCTGTGCAGGAAAGCGCACTCATAAATTCTACCTCATATGTGAAATAGGGAACTCTAAAAAAGACGAATATAAGAAAGCAACATTTTCCTATATAAAGCATGAATATACCAATTTCCAAATGTAATTAACACTTTGCGTGCTTCCAAATGTACGTCCATGCAAGCAAATATACAAGAGGGGAAAGAAAGACACAGAGGAAAGGATATATATTGACTAAACACATATTTAGATCATTTACTATGAATTAAAACAAATCCAGCAGATTTATCAAACTTCACAAGCATAAAACACTACCAAAAGAATCTCAGACATTAATATTGCATCATATGGGAACAACCAACATGAAACCTGCACATAGATCTAATTCTAATGATAGAATTAAGAACAAATTCACAAGAAGAGAGAAGATCTGAAAGTACCATAGCAGCAGGGCCCATTGGCAGACCTAAACCATAGCGGTCCATCAAGGGAGGTGGTGGCATGCCATACATTCCACCTGCAATAAAGAGAAAAAGTAATCACTTCAAAACTAGAAAACATATGCAAGCTCCTGAAATGAATGTGCACAGTCCAAGAAGGTTGTTATACAGTTTGCAATTGGCACATATGACCAAGTATATACAATAGAAATGGAAATTGCAGGAAAAGACAATGAAGTGAAAGGTACAAGGGCATACCATTTCCCATCATAGAACTGCCAGAATAAGGTGGTGGTCCAGACATATGCAGTGGTCTATAAGGACTTCCAGCAGAAAAACGACTTCCATAGTTGTAATGATAGGCTGAGCCCCCAGAAAATGGAACATCATATGAAGGAATAGATGACCCATTGAAGAGGGAAGAGCCATAAGGTGGCATGCCCAGATACATCGAAGAGGGTGCACCAGAACCAACATATGGAACAGATGACGAGTAATTCTGGGGGGCTTGAAAGGGCTTCGCAGCAGATTTCTGTGAAAGATCAAATGTTAAAAGCAGCCACAAAAAAAAAAAATAATAAATAAAAATTAAAAATTAAAAAGGACCAGAACAACCAGAAGTTATCAGTCAAATTGTAGTAATCAATAAATCACAAGGCAAGAGAACTTTATCAATAAATGCAGTAAAGTGTTCTCATAGAACTTTTTTTTTTATAGGAAGTGTTATCATAGAACTAAATGGATGACTATAAGTATGGCAAAAACAGAGGCTGCAGCATGCAAATGAATATTTAACACATCTCACGACAATGGTTAACATTATTTCTAACCTAGCAAATACCCCAACCCCATCCCATCCCTTGCAAAAACACAACTTAAACCTAATCCATATCCAAGGTTGGTGTGAGAGATCAATCCCAGACCTCTAGCTCCACTGCAAGCGGCTAACCAACTATGCAATCCCCTTGGAACGATAATGCTTATTAAATAAGTGTGTTTAATGTTTTGAGGACAACCGGAAACTTTCAAGTACAGAATCATGACCAACCAATATGCACCCACTTATGACCATTTTTTTCCAGATTAAGAACTAATATGTGCTTCCACTATTCCAGAACTCTTGTAATTAAAAGAAAATATGCCTATGATTCTGATAGAACCCCCAAATCCACAAAACAATCACACAAGAAATTACACCAAGAACATAACTAAATTGTATTTTAATTAATAAAAGAAAAGGAAATAACAAGATAGTTGAAGGTGAATGTATTCACCAGCCCTTGCTCAACATTAAGGTGTCGGCAACCTCCCTAGGGTTTTCCCCTCCAATTCCCAAATTAAACAACAATAATAGCATATCCCCAAATGAAACAAAACACCCTAATTTATATCCAAACCCTAAATAACTAAAATGACTCATTTACCCTTTGTTATTTCCTATTTTACCCATGGGTCCTGACAGATTCCTGACCCCTTCAGGCTCAATCTCAACTCAACAAATGGGAACATAAATCAAATTCATAATTCAACTTGAATCTCCATCAATTTATGCTTTTAAGAAGTATATTCTGAAGAAAACATCTGCCATCAAATCAAAACAATCTAGATTTAATAAAAAGGGTTCAGGACATACAGAGTTATGAGCAGCTGGTCGGGATTGAGTGCAATTACGCATATTGCAAGTCATCCTGAATGAAAAGTTCACATTGCCACAGCTTGGACAGGTCCAATCATCTTCCCTTCGACTACCTACAAATAGCAAGAATTGGATTTGTTGTGTCAACATCATAACCAAAAACATCAGAAACATCATATCTAAGATACAACTGTGTAATAATTTAATCAATGTGTAGCATGTACAACAACACAATGCACATAAGAAGTTGTCAAATACAACGCAGCATGCATTTCCTTTTAGTAAGAATCAGAGAGAGTGTCACCTTCTTTAAATATACAATTAATGAGAATGTTTACAGGACCATTAAAAGACCACGTTACAATCAGGATTTATTCAAGCATTCAATAGCACTTGTGCAAAATCAAATAAATAATACAAGAAGTTCAAAATCAAATTGTACAGGATACTTTCAACAAACACTGTTAGAATCAACAACAAATTTAGAATTTTGTAGTTGTTAATCTTTTGGGTCTACTTCATTGAAGACTGGTCAGTCTTAAAGTCTATAATGTATACCACGTCAGAGAGCTAAATCGTCCATGTTGCTAATACAACTGGATCAAGACTGATATACATGCAAGAAAATCCAACAAAGATTCAATATTTACAAATTTACAAGTATAAATAACTGCTGGGAAGTCATTCCAGAACTCCAAATTTGGGACTAAATACTTCAACGGCAATAAAGAAGGCAAAAACAAAATAAAGGCAAAGCATTGCATACCATCAGTTCTAGCACGCTTGGCAGCAGAAGAGTTTCTGTTATCAACCTAAATACCAAACAAACACAGTAAATTAACCCATGCACAAACCCACTAAATAATCTAATACGCATATATAAAGAAATTAAAAGAGCGAAATTTACATAAACTAAAATTGGACGCTAAAATTGACAATTTACGGAAAAACATAAATTAGTTCAAAAACTTGATATGCGGTGCGAGGTGCGAGACGGGCAGCCTCAAGGCGGCAGCCTCGAGGCGACAGCCTCAATCCTAACACGAAAAAAATAAAAGCATCAAAATAAATCATCCACAACAAATCCATATCAACTAATACATAAAAGCATCCATAAAAAATAAACAAAATGAAGCATAACAAAATAGATTCATGAAATAAAATGACCGCTAATCTCTAAATAGGCTATCATTTATGTCTAATAGCATGAAATATAGGTCTGAAGTGTCATTCTCCAAAGAGTCGTCATCATATATAATTCTCATCATAAATAAATTTATTGATAACAAATTACAAATATAATAAATAAATATAATAGTCAGCGTTAGTTTTCATTTTTAAAAATAATTATTATTTTGCCATCCGTAGTTCAAACCCGACCGAGCCTTTAAGGAAAAGTGTAGATCTCTTCGAGAGGATCATTTTGGTGGTGGTTTCATCTCGGGAAACTTCCAATTTTTGTAGAGATCTCGGTAAGAAACTTTTTATGGTTTTTCTAGATTTCCCGTTGATCCGGAACTCCGATCGACGAACCGTCAGCGGCATTAGATCCGGGAGAGGGAGAGGAATGCACGGCCGTCGGATTTTTCTTCATCCGACCGGCGCGTGGCGTTCACGCACGCCTTATGTGGCGGCGCGTGAGGCCCACGCGCGGCTTGGGTGAACGGCGCGTGGCCACCACGCGCCGGGCAGTGTCTCCGTGCCGATTTCCTGAGTCTCCTCCGTGATTTTCAGACCATTCCGAGTAGTAACGGACCTCCGAATCTTAATTTTCGTTAAGTTTGCGAGAGCGACCGAACCCCGTTTCTCGCATATTCTTTCATCTATTCTAGTTAGGATTATGTTCCTTATAATAAATTCTTTTGACTGTTAGGTGATCGTGATACCGTAAGCAGGGACGGTCCTGCTGCCTAGTTCCTTTATCTGTAGTCAGCTCACCAGGTGCGTGGATAAGCTTGTAACATTGATGTTTTCAAAAGTATATAGTATGTATGTTTTCTTAAATGAATTTTAAGGTAATGCATTAAATGAGTTTGTTTTTAGAAAGTTTAAAAATTTTGCTATAAGGTATGGATCGAATATTGATTATGTTAAAATTATGTGTTTGTGATATATGAGAAACTTGCATGATTTGAGATATATGAGCATGGATTTTGGAAATGATTTTTATGTTAGGATGCACCCCGTGTACATATATGTTGCCAGTTATTGCCGTGAGATAAGGTCTCATGTTGCCAGTTATTGCCGTGAGATAAGGTCTCATGTTGTCAGTTTGCTCCGGATGCCAGTTTTGCCGTGGGGAAGCCCCATGTTGCCAGCTTTGCCATATTGTCATGAGGTTGTGCATATAGATGAACAAACAGATTTATCATTACAGAGTATTTTTGAGCAGTAAGAGTTTTATGAGGAATGAGATTTACGATTTCCAGTAAATGATTGAGATATCGATTTACAGCTTATGTATTTATTTATATTATGAAAGACTTGTTTGATCCACCTTGTTACTTGATTATCCACGGCACTAAGCTGTGATCCATTGCACTAAGCGTGAGCTTACCCCTTTCCTTAACATTTCAGGTTCAGCAGTTTAGTAGATTATCCTTTCCATCTGCTATTTTGTCATCATTTCCTGCCAGTAGAGAAAGGTTGTGCCAACAGTAGAGTGTCTTTGTTATGTATTTTCTTGGAAGAATTTGTTGTCTAATGTTAGGCATTGAGCCTTTATTTGTTACTGAGGATGTTGTATTTTCTTCATGGATATTATGTTGAGTTGGATCGTGGAGATCCTATGTTATGATGATATCTTCAGTTTAGATTTTTCCTTGTATTTGGAGGATTAGTCCATATTACAAGGGAAACTCTGCCAGTTTCTGGTCTCCGTCCCACCCCTACCCTACCTCAGGGGACGAGTGTGACATTTTGATAAAGGTCAGGACGTTTGATTAGACTTTGAGGCCGAAACTGCCTTTCTTGTTGCTTTTGTTGCCTCAGCTGAGCTTGATGAAGGTCAAGACCTTGCACGGTCCTATTCGCTTGGGTAGCGGATTCACTAGTTCTTGCTTTCGTGGTTGGGCCAACCTATGGTGTACCGGTTGTTATGCCAATAGCAGCGCCGGGCAGCTAAGTTGGTATGGAAGAACTGCTGCGCTGCGAACCTCAATTTGGAGAAGACAATGGCTGGTCGGGCGGTTCCACATAAAGCCCACAGCCGGAGGCAACTAACTGCCAAATCTCAGCCGTTCTCTGACGCTTGTGATCGCTAGACTTTAAGTAAAGGTAGGTAGATCGAGAGATGGCCAGGTCTGCTATCCATCACACTCGTCCCCTGAGGTAGGGTAGGGGTGGGACGGAGACCAGAAACTGGCAGAGTTTCCCTTGTAATATGGACTAATCCTCCAAATACAAGGAAAAATCTAAACTGAAGATATCATCATAACATAGGATCTCCACGATCCAACTCAACATAATATCCATGAAGGAAACACAATATCCTCAGTATCAATTAAAGGCTCAATGTCTATAACCAAATAACAAATTCTCCCAAGAAATACATATCTAGAATTACAGTCTCAAAACATAACAAAGACACTCTACTGTTGGCACAACCTTTCTCTACTGGCAGGAAATGATGAAGAAAAAGCAGATGGAAAGGATGATCTACTAAACTGCTGAACCTGAAATGTTAAGGAAAGGGGTAAGCTCACGCTTAGTGCAATGGATCACAGCTTAGTGCCGTGGATAATCAAGTAACAAGGTGGATCAAACAAGTCTTTCATAATATAAATAAATACATAAGCTGTAAATCGATATCTCAATCATTTACTGGAAATCGTAAATCTCATTCCTCATAAAACTCTTACTGCTCAAAAATACTCTGTAATGATAAATCTGTTTGTTCATCTATATGCACAACCTCATGACAATATGGCAAAGCTGGCAACATGGGGCTTCCCCACGGCAAAACTGGCATCCGGAGCAAACTGACAACATGAGACCTTATCTCACGGCAATAAACTGGCAACATATATGTACACGGGGTGCATCCTAACATAAAAATCATTTTCAAAATCCATGCTCATATATCTCAAATCATGCAAGTTTCTCATATATCACAAACACATGATTTCAACATAATCAATATTTGATCCATACCTTATAGCAAAAATATAAACTTTCTAAAAATAAAATCATTTAATGCATTACCTTAAAATTCATTTAAGAAAACATACATACTATTTACTTTTGAAAACATCAATGTTACAGGCTTATCTACGCACCTGGTGAGCTGACTACTGAGAAAGGAACTATGCAGCAGGACCGTCCCTGCTTACGGTATCACGATCACCTATAGAGATAAAAGAATTTACGATAAGGAACATAATCCTAATCTAGAAAATGTGATAGAACATGAAAGAAACGTGATTCGGTCGTTCTCGAAGTCCTAACGAAATTTAAGATTCGGAGGTCCGTTACTACTCGAAAAGGTCTGAAATTCGCGGAGGAGACTCGGGAAGTCGGCACGGAGACACTGTCCGGCGCGTGGTGGCCACGCGCCGTTCACCCAAGCCGCGCGTGGGCCTCACGCGCCGCCACATAGGGCTTGCGTGAATGCCACGCGCCGGTCGGATGAAGAAAAATCCGACGGCCGTGCATTCCTCTCCCGGATCTAATGCTGCTGACGGTTCGTCGATCGGAGTTCCGGATCAACGGGAAATCGAGAAAAACCATAAAAAGTTTCTTACCGAGATCTCTACAAAAATTGGAAGTTTCCCGAGATGAAACCACCACCAAAATGATCCTCTCGAAGAGATCTACACTTTTCCTTAAAGGCTCGGTCGGGTTGAACTACGGATCGGCCGGATCGGGACCAAAATTCTATTTTCCTTATTTTTCTCTTTCTTTTTCTCTCTCCCCCTCACGTCTCAGCTTCTGTCTTTCTTATCTTTCTTTCTTCTATTTTTTTTTTTATTAAAGGAAGAGGTGGCTGCTGAGTGAAATTAGGGTGTGCGTGTGTACAAAATATATACTTATATGGCAAAATTCGTTTGCCACCCTAAACTTGATCTTAACCGCATTTTAATTTCAACTTCCACAAACTTAATAATTTAATCCTTAAATTTATTTGGGGTGTTACAACTCTCTCCCCCTTAAAAGAATTTCGTCCTCGAAATTCACATACCAGAGGGTGGAAACAACACGCTCCCAAGTAGCTTCCGCTTTCGAGTGTTTACCCCATAGGACTTTTACCAATGGAATCGTCCTGCTCCTCAGCTGTCTCAACTCTCTAGCCAAAATTCCCACTGGTTCTTCAGCATATGTCAAGTCTTCTCTCAACTCAACTGGTTGCTCCTGCAAAATGTGGGAGGGATCTGATATGTACTTTCTCAACATAGACACATGGAAAACATTGTGAATCTTTGACAATTCCTGTGGCAATGCTAATCTGTAGGCAACTGGTCCAATTCGCTCCACGATCTCGTATTGCCCAATAAACCGAGGACTCAACTTCCCCTTTTTGCCAAATCTCATGACACTCTTCCAAGGAGAAATCTTCAAAAATACCTTATCTCCCACCTGATACTCGATGTCCTTCCTTTTTAGATCTGCGTAACTCTTCTGTCTATCTTGGGCTGTCTTCAACTTTGATCTGATCACTTCTATCTTATCAACAGTAATCTGAACAATCTCAGGACCTAAGAGTTTCCTCTCACCTGCTTCATCCCAACATATAGGAGTTCTACATTTCCTTCCATATAATGCCTCATAAGGTGCCATGCCCAAACTAGCATGGTAACTATTATTGTAAGCAAACTCCATCAAAGATAGATGTTCCTTGTTTCTCTTCCTTATCTGATAATCTAGCCCAACTTGTCATTCTCTTTCTGCAAACTCTGTTTTTCTAGCAAAATCTGCCATCTCTGTCAAACTATCCATAGGAAATAATCGGATCCTGGATCTCAATTCTGCATTCAGACCATTAAGAAAATGATCCATCTTGCCCTGTTCATGGTCTTTCAAATGTGGAACAAACTGCACTAACTCATGGAATGCGGTGTCATACTGATCTACTGTGCGGCTACCCTGAGTCAACCTATAAAATTCTCTTCTCTTTTCATCCATAAAAGCAGAATTCATATAATTACTCATGAACTCCCTCTTGAACTTCTCCCAAGTTAACACATTAGTCTCTGAGAATTTACCTCATACACTCTTCCACCATTTATCAGCTTGCTCAGTCAAAAGTTGATACACATGGTGGCATTTCTGTTCATCAGTTAATCTCATCAGTTCAAAAGCCTTCTCAACTCTATCCAAGAAATTCCCAGCTACAATGAGATCATTCTTCCCATCAAACTCAACAGCTCCATATTCTTTCACTCTTTTAGCAATATTATCTTCATTAACTATAGGAGCTGGACCATGACCCCATGCTGGAGGGTAGAAATACGGATAAGGGTAAGCACCAGGAAGAACATTACTGCTAGGAAGATGATGAACTGGAGTACTATCTCCGAAAACCGAGGCTATGGAATCTTCTACAACAGGATTAGGGTTCCCTTCAAAGGGTTCCCCATCAAAAGAATTAACCTCCTCATCAACTGGAGGTGCCCTAGAAGGTTTGCCAACATTTGCTATCCTACGAGTACGAACTCGACCTGCACCTCGAACTCTGAGACGCGGAGGCATCTGAAAACACATGAGAGATGTCAACCGCTAAAAGACATAGAATAACTAATAAAGAAATTGAAGTGTCTACAGAATCTATGAACCCTGGGCTCTGATACCATTAAATGTCACACCCGTCCCCTGAGGTAGGGTAGGGGTGGGACGGAGACTAGAAACTGGCAGAGTTTCCCCTGTAATATGGACTAATCCTCCAAATACAAGGAAAAATCTAAACTGAAGATATCATCATAACATAGGATCTCCATAATTAGCATTGCCACATAGGGCGTGCGTGAACGCCACGCGCCGGTCAATGGAGATCCTATGTTATGAGATCCTATGTTATGATGATATTTTCAGTTTAGATTTTTCCTTGTATTGGAGGATTAGTCCATATTACAGGGGAAACTATGCCAGTTTCAGGTCTCCGTCTCACCCCTACCCTACCTAAGGGGACGGGTGTGACAATTAAATGGTATTAGAGCCCAGGGTTCATAGATTCTGTAGACACTTCCTTTTCTTTATTAGTTATTCTATGTCTTTTACCGGTTGACATCTCTCATGTGTTTTCAGATGCCTCCGCGTCTCAGAGTTCGAGGTGCAGGTCGAGTTCGTACTCGTAGGATAGCAAATGTTGGCCAACCTTCTAGGGCACCTCCAGTTGATGAGGAGGTTAATTCTTTTGATGGGGAACCCTTGAAGGGAACCCTAATCCTGTTGTAGAAGATTCCATAGCCTCGGTTTTCGGGAATAGTACCCCAGTTCATCATCCTCCTAGCAGTAATGTTCTTCCAGCCCCTGCAGCACCTCAGGGAAATATTCCAGCACCTCCTCCACCTCCTCCAGTAAATCAGGGTTATCCTATACCTCCTCCGGGTTACTACCCTCCACCTTATTATGCTCCTCCGCCAGCAGACGTTCCTCCTGGTGCTTACCCTTATCCGTATTACTACCCTCCAGCATGGGGTCATGGTCCAGCTCAGGTAGCTCCTATAGTTAATGAAGATAATATTGCTAAAGGAATGAAAGAAAGAGGAGTTGTTGATGGGAAGAAGGATCCCATTGTAGCTGGAAATTTCTTGGACAGGATTGAGAAGGCTTTTGAGTTGATGAGATTAACTGATGAACAGAAATGCCACCATGTGTATCAACTTTTGACTGAGCAAGCTGATAAATGGTGGAAGAGTGTAAGAGGTAAATTCTCAAAGACTAATGTGTTAACTTGGGAGAAGTTCAAGAGGGAGTTCATGAGTAATTATATGAATTCTGCTTTTATGGATGAAAAGAGAAGGAATTTTATAGGTTGACTCAGGGTAGCCGCACAGTAGATCAGTATGACACCGCATTCCATGAGTTAGTGCAGTTTGTTCCACATTTGAAAGACCATGAACAGGGCAAGATGGATCATTTTCTTAATGGTCTGAATGCAGAATTGAGATCCAGGATCCGATTATTTCCTATGGATAGTTTGACAGAGATGGCAGATTTTGCTAGAAAAGCAGAGTTTGTAGAAAGAGAATGGCAAATTGGGCTAGATTTTCAGTTAAGGAAGAGAAACAGGGAGCATCGATCCTTTGGAGAAGGCAATCAGAGTAAGAAATGGGGTGACTCAAGACCCAGTGGTAGCTATCAGATGAGTTCTGGACAGCCGCAGAAACAAAGTCGATCTACAGTTAGTCAGAGTTCAGTGAGAGCTCCACCTAGTGGGATTCCTAGTGGTCAGCAAGGCCAAGCTCAAGATAGAAGATTTCCACCATGTACTATTTGTGGGAAGAATCATCCTGGAGAGTGCAGATTGGGTACTAAAGGTTGCTTTCTGTGCGGAGAAGTGGGTCACTTGAAGAGAGATTGTCCTAATGTTAATGATAGCAGTAGACAGACTCAGAGGACAGCTGTCCCTCCAGCTCAGAATTTCAGAGGCAATTTTAGTCAGAGTGGGGTTCGTGGTCAGACTTCTGGAGCTCACACAGGTTCAGGTGCTCAGAATAGAGTTGCTCCAAGTGGTCAGACTTGCAGACCTAGAGCCCAAGGCAGAGTGTTTGCTATGACGCAGCAGGAAGCTTTAGCAGCACCAGAGGTTATCACAGGTATGGTGTCTATCTTTGGTCGAAATGCCCGAATACTTATTGATCCCGGTGCTACACATTCCTTTGTTTCAAAATCTTTTGCATTGCATGCCGATAGAGAAGGGAGTGAGCTAGATTGTGAGTTAGTTGTTGCTACCCCTGTCGGATATTCCTTTATTGCTAAGCAAGTTTACAGAGGATGTGTAATTCGTGTTGGTGAGCATGATTTGTTAGCAGATTTGATTTGTGTGGAGATACATGATTTTGATGTCATTGTGGGTATGGATTGGTTATCTTTTCATCGTGCAACAGTAAATTGTCATGAGAAGGTTGTGGATTTTGAGGGTCTGGATGGGCAAAGATTTTCCTTTATAGGGGAGAGAAGATTTGTTCCCTCCTATGTGATATCTGCAATACGAACTAGTAAGTTGTTGCGGAAAGGTTGTGATGCCTATTTAGCTTACATAGTAGATACCAGAATAGGTACATCAGAATTACATGAGATTTCGGTTGTGTGGGAATTTGCAGATGTATTTCCAGATGAACTACCTGGTTTACCACCGAATAGAGAAGTTGATTTCAGCATCGATGTAATTCCTGGTACAGCCCCTATATCCCTTGCTCCTTACAGGATGGCTCCTGTAGAGTTGAAGGAGTTGAAGATACAATTGCAAGAACTGCTAGATAAAGGCTTTATAAAGCCTAGTTTTTCACCATGGGGTGCACCAGTGTTATTCGTGAAGAAGAAAGATGGTTCCATGAGATTATGTATCGATTATCGGCAATTGAATAAGGTTACCATTCGTAACAAATATCCTTTGCCTCGGATTGATGATCTTTTCGATCAATTACGGGGAGCCAAGGTATTCTCTAAAATAGACTTGAGATCCGGGTATCATCAGCTAAAGGTGAAGGAAGCAGATATACCTAAGACGGCTTTTAGAACTTGATATGGACATTATGAGTTTTTAGTAATGCCATTCGGGTTAACTAATGCACCAGCTGCTTTTATGGACTTGATGAATCGAGTGTTCAAACATTATTTGGATAAGTTTGTCATTGTGTTTATTGACGATATCTTAGTGTATTCTAGTAGCGAAGATGAGCATAAAGGACATCTAAGAATTGTTTTACAGACTTTGAGGGAGAAGAAGTTGTATGCCAAGTTTAGCAAGTGTGAGTTTTGGCTTGACAGAATTGTATTCTTAGGCCATGTCATTTCTGCAAATGGCATTTTAGTAGATCCCCATAAGGTAGAAGCAGTGGTTAATTGGGAACCGCCTACTAATGCGACTGAGATACGGAGTTTCTTGGGTTTAGCAGGCTACTACCGACGTTTTGTTCAGAGATTTTCTATCATTGCAGCACCATTGACGAAACTTTTGAAGAAGAATGCAAAATTTGAGTGGACTGAGGAGTGTCAACAAAGTTTTGATAAGCTTAAAGAGTGTTTGACAACTGCTCCAGTGCTTACACTTCCATCAAGCATTGGTGAATTTGTGGTGTATAGTGATGCCTCAAGGAAAGGTTTGGGTTGTGTGTTGTTGCAGCATGGGAAGGTGATATCTTATGCTTCTCGACAGCTTAGACCTCATGAATTGAATTATCCTACTCATGATTTGGAGTTAGTTGCAGTAGTGTTCGCACTGAAGATTTGGAGACATTATTTGTATGGAGAGAAATGTGAAATCTTCACGGATCATAAGAGTCTCAAGTATTTACTCACGCAGAAGGAGTTAAATATGAGACAGAGACGATGGATCGAGTTATTGAAAGATTATGATTGTACTATTGACTATCATCCGGGGAAGGCTAATGTAGTAGCAGATGCTCTTAGTTGGAAGTCATCGAGTATTCTAGCTCATATGGAAGTTCTAAAGTCAGACCTATTTTAGTAGAGAGAGTCAGGGAAGCTCAGACTCAGGATGCTCGTTTTATGAAAATCATCGATGAAGTGAAAAAGGAAGAGCGTTCAGATTTCTCGCTTAGAGATGACGATACATTATGTATGAAGATAGATTATGTGTACCTGAAGATGAGAGCTTGAAGAGAGAGATCATGGAAGAAGCCCATTGTTCTGCTTATTCTATGCATCCAGGCAGCACTAAGATGTATAGAACTCTCAAGGAGAATTATTGGTGGAAAGGCATGAAGAAGGAGATAGCCGAGTTTGTATCAAAGTGTTTATCGTGTCAGCAGATTAAAGCAGAACACCAGCATCCTGCAGGTACCTTGCAATCACTTCCTATTCCTGAGTGGAAGTGGGAACAAATCACTATGGACTTCGTGTCAGGACTGCCTCGTACGAAGAAAGGACATGATTCAGTATGGGTGATTGTTGACAGGTTGACTAAATCAGCTCATTTTCTACCTGTCAGAGTAGATTATTCTTTGAATAAGTTAGCAGAGCTCTATATTGATGAGATAGTGAGACTTCATGGAACTCCAGTGTCAATCGTATCAGACAGAGATCCAAGATTTACCTCCAGATTCTGGCCAAGTCTACAAGAGGCTTTGGGTACTAAAGTGAAGTTCAGTACTTCTTTTCATCCTCAGACAGATGGGCAGTCAGAGAGAACCATTCAGACTTTAGAAGATATGTTGAGAGCTTGTGTTATGGAATTTAAAGGTAGTTGGGATCAACATCTATCTTTGATGGAGTTTGCTTACAATAATAGTTACCATGCTAGTTTGGGCATGGCACCTTATGAGGCATTATATGGAAGGAAATGTAGAACTCCTATATGTTGGGATGAAGCAGGTGAGAGGAAACTCTTAGGTCCTGAGATTGTTCAGATTACTGTTGATAAGATAGAAGTGATCAGATCAAAGTTGAAGACAGCCCAAGATAGACAGAAGAGTTACGCAGATCTAAAAAGGAAGGACATCGAGTATCAGGTGGGAGATAAGGTATTTTTGAAGATTTCTCCTTGGAAGAGTGTCATGAGATTTGGCAAAAAGGGGAAGTTGAGTCCTCGGTTTATTGGGCCATACGAGATCGTGGAACGAATTGGACCAGTTGCCTACAGATTAGCATTGCCACAGGAATTGTCAAAGATTCAATGTTTTCCACATGTCCATGTTGAGAAAGTACAGATCAGATCTCTCCCACATTTTGCAGGAGCAACCAGTTTAGTTGAGAGAAGACTTGACATATGCTGAAGAACCAGTGGGAATTCTAGCTAGAGAATTGAGACAGCTGAGAAGCAGGACGATTCCATTGGTAAAAGTCCTATGGGGTAAACACTCGAAAGCAGAAGCAACTTGGAGCGTGAGGAAGACATGAGGAATAAATATCCTCATTTGTTTCCACCCTCTGGTATGTGAATTTCGAGGACGAAATTCTTTTAAGGGGGAGAGAGTTGTAACACCCCAAATAAATTTAAGGACTAAATTATTAAGTTTGTGGAAGTTGGAATTAAAATGCGGTTAAGATCAAGTTTAGGGTGGCAAACGAATTTTGCCATATAAGTATATATTTTGTACACACACACGCACACCCTAATTTCACTCAGCAGCCACCTCTTCCTTTAATAAAAAAAAATAGAAGAAAGAAAGATAAGAAAGACAGAAGCTGAGACGTGAGGGAGAGAGAGAAAAAGAAAGAGAAAAATAAGGAAAATAGAATTTTGGTCCCGATCCGGCCGATCCGTAGTTCAAACCCGACCGAGCCTTTAAGGAAAAGTGTAGATCTCTTCGAGAGGATCATTTTGGTGGTGGTTTCATCTCGGGAAACTTCCAATTTTTGTAGAGATCTCGGTAAGAAACTTTTTATGGTTTTTCTCGATTTCCCGTTGATCCGGAACTCCGATCGACGAACCGTCAGCGGCATTAGATCCGGGAGAGGGAGAGGAATGCACGGCCGTCGGATTTTTCTTCATCCGACCGGCGCGTGGCGTTCACGCACGCCCTATGTGGCGGCGCGTGAGGCCCACGCGCGGCTTGGGTGAACGGCGCGTGGCCACCACGCGCCGGACAGTGTCTCCGTGCCGACTTCCCGAGTCTCCTCCGCGAATTTCAGACCTTTCCGAGTAGTAACGGACCTCCGAATCTTAAATTTCGTTAGGATTTCGAGAACGACCGAATCACGTTTCTTTCATGTTCTATCACATTTTCTAGATTAGGATTATGTTCCTTATCGTAAATTCTTTTATCTCTATAGGTGATCGTGATACCGTAAGCAGGGACGGTCCTGCTGCATAGTTCCTTTCTCAGTAGTCAGCTCACCAGGTGCGTGGATAAGCCTGTAACATTGATGTTTTCAAAAGTAAATAGTATGTATGTTTTCTTAAATGAATTTTAAGGTAATGCATTAAATGATTTTATTTTTAGAAAGTTTATATTTTTGCTATAAGGTATGGATCGAATATTGATTATGTTGAAATCATGTGTTTGTGATATATGAGAAACTTGCATGATTTGAGATATATGAGCATGGATTTTGGAAATGATTTTTATGTTAGGATGCACCCCGTGTACTTATATGTGCCAGATTATTGCCGTGAGATAAGGTCTCATGTTGCCAGTTATTGCCGTGAGATAAGGTCTCATGTTGCCAGTTTGCTCCGGATGCCAGTTTTGCCGTGGGGAAGCCCCATGTTGCCAGCTTTGCCATATTGTCATGAGGTTGTGCATATAGATGAATAAACAGATTTATCATTACAGAGTATTTTTAGCAGTATGAGCTTTATGAGAAATGAGATTTATGATTTGAGTTTTATGAGGAATGAGATTTACGATTTCAAGTAAATGTTTGAGATATCGATTTACAGCTTATGTATTTATTTATATTATGAAAGACTTGTTCGATCCACTTTGTTACTTGATTATCCACGGCACTAAGCTGTGATCCATTGCACTAAGCGTGAGCTTACCCCTTTCCTTAACATTTCAGGTTCAGCAGTTTAGTAGATCATCCTTTCCATCTGCTTTTTCATCATCATTTCCTGCCAGTAGAGAAAGGTTGTGCCAACAGTAGAGTGTCTTTATTATGTTTTGAGACTGTAATTCTAGATATGTATTTCTTGGGAGAATTTGTTTTTTGGTTATAGGCATTGAGCCTTTAATTGATACTGAGGATATTGTGTTTCCTTCATGGATATTATGTTTGAGTTGGATCATAGAGATCCTATGTTATGATGATATTTTCAGTTTAGATTTTTCCTTGTATTTGGAGGATTAGTCCATATTACAGGGGAAACTCTGCCAGTTTCAGGTCTCCGTCTCACCCCTACCCTACCTAAGGGGACGGGTGTGACAATATATATATATAATATATATATATATATATAATATATATATATATATTAAATAGTAACTTTAGGGCTTTCGGGTCGAGGTGTCTGCCTCAAACCGCTTTAGGACGCCTCGACTCGAGGCATGAGGCGGGCCTGTTGAAAACTCGGCCAGAGGTGACAAACTCAACGCGCCACGACCGTAAGGCGGCTGAAGCGGCGCCTCAGATAAAGTCTTCAAACTATGTTATCTAGGCGCTAGGCGACCATTTCGAGTAGTTGGAATAAGGTGGAATTAGGCAGAGCTTCTCGGAAATTCATAGATCGATGACAAACAGTGGCTCAGATCGGCAAGTAGGTGGTGCCACCACCAATGGTGACAAGCGGACTATACGCTCTGGCGGCCATTGTTGTTAAAAAAGCTTTTTAAAACGTAAAATCGTGCGTTTTTACGATTGTAACATGCAAAAACTTGTTAAAAAGGAAAAACAAATCGTAAAATGGGTTAAAATCGCTCAAAATCGCGATTTCAATGCTATAAAATCGTACAATTTTACGATAAATTGTACGATTTTACTAAAACTTACAAAACACAACTTTTTAGCTTTTTTAAATATACCTTTCCAAAAAGAAACCCCTAGAATTGGAATTTCCGACCCACCCCCCCCCCCCCCCCCCCCCCAAAGAAAAGTCAAAATAAGTTTTTAAACAAACCTTCAAAATTCTCAAAGTGCTATTCGCTCTCTCTCTATACACACACAGAGCAAAAACATGTTGGTAGACCACTAAACAATAATGGTTGTTGGGTATTTCACGCATCACATCTATGACCACCAAGCTCCTTGTGACCTGAACTGTTAGACTCGAGCACCGATGTTTGGTTTTCCGACCACCAATGGCCGGCGAGGTAAATCAAAAGTTCGTTGCCATATTCTTCCTCTTTTTTGGCTGTTAATAGTTGTAGTTTTCATTGCAAATGAAAGAAGAATTTAGTTGAAATAAAAAAAAGACGACGAAGAGAAATTGAAACAGTTGTACCTTCATTTTTCTTTTTTTGGAAAGAAGGAAAAAAAGAGAGAATTTGATGAAAGAATAGATGCAAATGGAATCAGTCACTTGTACCTTCAGCTCCACTCTCTAAGACGACGAAGAGAAATTGAAACACTTAATACACGTTTTTTCATCCTTTGAAGAAAACAATTACGACCTTTTTCTCTTTATTTTTGGTTAAATTTATTTTAATATTTAATATATTACAAGGGCATTTTGGTCTTATCATACAAAACCTTAATAGAATTAGCTTATGTTATTGTTAAAGTGGAAAATGATACACTTTTATAAACTTAGGGTGGATTGACAAACGTTTTTCAAGTTTTTAAATAGTTTCGCACTTAAGTCTAACTTTGGGTAGAAAAAGTGACTTTGCCCATTTATATATTTGATAAAATTTTACATATCAAGATGGAAAAGCAACAAATGATTTTTATTAGTCCTCATTTTGTTTAATTTTGAATATTATTTGTTGTTAACTTGTTTTTTTACTTGGAGTTTTGATATTTTTGTTATTTTGTTAACTTATTTGACAACTTGTGGACTTGTTTGTTGATTCAAAACTCTTAAAACTTTATGTATGATCTTATTCCATGTTCTAAGTGTGATTACATCAAGTAGTTGGTAAAATCTTATGATTTTACGATACGGGTTTTTGGACCCTCCACCGATTGCAGGTAAAAAAGCGTTTTTAACAACCTTGCTGGCAGCAACCGCCAGAACCACCACCAACAGCCTGAGACTCCTAGATCCTGTTTTTAAGCCTAATTGACCCCAAATTTCTAAACCCCAAACCTAATTAACCTCAAATTGTCAAATGACTCAAATCCTAAACCTAATTGACCGTATTTGTTAAACCTAACCCTAATTAAAATCAATTAAAAAAATTTGAATGAAAAATAAAACCGCCTAACCTGTCCGTCTAGGCATCGCCTAGAAAGCCATGGCTTTAGGCGATCACTACCTTATGCCTAGTGCCTAGTGTTTTTTAGAACACAGACTGCGGAAAAGAAAATTATCACCAATTTCATAAATCGACAGCTTAATTAGTATAAAAAAGAGAGAGAGATAGATGTAGAAAATTCATTCGAAAGACAACGAAACGGAGCGCAATTATGAAACAAAGATTCCGACGAAACCCTAGCTAATAATAATGAGGAGCTACTCAGATCCGTAAACTGAGAATGAAAAATAACAAATCGAATGAATTATAATATGAACTACCTGAGACATAGCGGCTACGAGCGAAGGAGAAACGGCGATATGAGAGCTTTCGATTTCCGGTTCGAAGAGAGAGTGGCGAGGGAGGGCAAAAAAAAAAAAAATTTGATTATTAAGAGGCTAATCTGGTAATTAAAGCAAGTAACAGCCAACAGGCTAGAAAATGGCATGCTCAAACAGTCCAGCTGGATATAGTGGGGCCCACTTGATAGGGAACGGTGAGTATTTGATTATTTCTCCTTTATTTTCACAATTTTATCTTAATATTTATTAAATGATTTATTGATTTAGTAAATTGCGGGAAACATGGATGATATTAATATGGCTAGTTGTAAGTGTGGCAATGGGTCGAGCCGGACCCGGACTTTGATAAGTCCTGTTCAAGCTTGGTAAGTAAAATATTAGCTCGGGTCCAAGAAAAATCCGACTCGAGTGTCTGCCGAGTCAGTCCGGGTCCGGATCCTGGCTTTATCCGGCCCGTGTTTTTTTAAAAAAATGTGATGATCAGGCAGTATTTAAAACCTTTGGGCGTCGCGACGCGGCTTGTTTTCCAGTATAATGTATATATATGAAATTTTTTTTGTTTAAGGTCGGGTTGGGTCGGGGCTTAATATGCTGAGCCTGAGTCTGGCTTCTAACTCTAAGGTTCGGCACGATATTTTTATTTATCCCGGATCGGACCGGACCGGACCCGAGCTTTTATGTCATCCTTAGCTTGTTGAGCATCTCCAAAGGCTCCAATGAAGAACTGGACTTCGACATCTATTCCCCAAATGGGAGAGAATTTTCATTCTGAAAAAAGGCTCTCGATATTTACTTAAAAATGATATTATTTTTAATTTAAAGAGTTATGTAAAAAAATATATATCCAACGATACTCCTACATATATAAAATGATTTATTATACATATAGTACAATGTCGATT
The DNA here is from genome assembly GCA_019454045.1 of Zanthoxylum bungeanum. NCBI lineage: Eukaryota > Viridiplantae > Streptophyta > Magnoliopsida > Sapindales > Rutaceae > Zanthoxylum > Zanthoxylum bungeanum. The sequence goes on from SKCR01023785.1 coordinate 358,144, forward strand.
GATTGATTTTTATGATAATATTGGTCATTATGTAGGATATTTTTTCTTCATCTTAAGTCTAAGAAGTTTGGTCACTATAAACTTGAGGGCATCTCCAAGCCAAAATTACATTTTGGTGCAAGTTTTGCACTAAATTGATGTAATTTTTATGATAAATATTATTTTCATCTCCAGTCCACTCCAACAAATAGTCCACGCCCGAACGTTTCGAGTGGTGAAGAAGGTTCTCCAAGTGCATAAACCAAAAATCATCTTCTTTAGTGAGACGAAGCTGATGGGTGCACAAATGAAACGCTGTAGTCAGAAACTAAATTTTGATTGCTGTTTTAGTGTAGATAGGAAGGGTTTGAGTAGCTTTGCTTTGGGATTCTAGTATTGACGTGAAGGTAAAATCCTTCAGTGATCATCATATTGATGCGGTGGTTCATGAGGAAAATCAGTTGATGTGGCGATGTACGGGGGTGTATGGGCATCCGGAAAATGATCAAAAGAGGCATACATGGTGTTTGATGAAACGCCTTAATGAGATTTTTTCTTTACCTTGGTTGTGTTTTGGAGATTTCAATGAGATTCTGCACGTTGATGAAAAGAAGGGGGGTGTTGGGAGAAATTGGCAAGCCATTGCTGATTTTAATACTGCTATCAAAGGTTGTTCTTTTAGGGATTTGGGTTTCAAGGGTTATCCTTTTACCTGGTCTAATAGAAGATTTGGTTCTAATTTAATTGAAGAAAGATTGGACCGGTTCATGTGTAATGAGAGCTGGAGGCACAAATTCTTTAACGGGAGGGCATCTAATGTCGATTCTTGGGGTTCTGATCATTGTCCAGTGGTTATGGAGGTTAAAGAGAGAAAGATTATTATGAGCCAAAACAAGACTCTGTCTAAGAGATTTTTCTTTGAAGATAGGTGGAATGCTTACAAGGAGTGTCAAGATATTATAATGATGGAATGACAGGCTTCTAATAGAGTATCTAACAGTGATAAAGTTCAGAACTTCAAAGATATTACCAGTAGATCTATGGAGCGTCTTACCATTTGGAGTAGGCGGGAATTCAAGGGTAGGAACAAAGAGATTCAAAAGTTACTGAATGATCTTAGAGCTTACAAAGAGGATAACAATCATTTCCATGATGGCCGAGAGATTAGGAGAATGGAAGGTTTGTTAGATAAATGGTTACTTGAAGAATAGGTGTATTGGAAGCAGAGAGCGAGAGCTGATTGGTTGAATGGTGGGGATAAAAACACGAAATTTTTTCATCAAGGAGCTTCATCTAGAAACAGAAAAAATAAGATTCTTGGAATAGAAGACGATCAAGGCTGTTGGGTGGAAAGCCATGATGATCTGGAACGAGTTTTTTGCAAGTACTTTCAGGACATTTTTACTAGTGTGGAGCCTTCTGCGATGGATATGGAAGTTATAACTGATGGCGTTTCTCACAGAGTTTCAACTGATATGAATCATTTCCTGGGAAAGCCTTTTAATAAAGCTGAAGTTAGGCAAGCTTTATCTCAGATGTGCCCAACAAAGGCACCAGGACCAGATGGGCTGCAAGCTGGTTTCTTTCAGAAGCATTGGGAGGTTGTTAGGCTAGAGGTAATAGACACGTGCTTGTTGATCCTGAACAGGGGAGGTAAGACTGTTTGTTGGGCCAAGTTAACTTGAAGTTGTGGCTGATTGCATGGCTTGGTCAAATTGGTGTATTTGGGCCATTTTGGTGGATTTGGAAGATTCCTTGGGTTCTGGAGTTTGGTCCATGTATGAGACATTATGTGAAGGCTTTATTAAGTCTAAAGAAATATTGAAATGGGTCTAGGACGTGCATGAGCTGCCTTGATTGATTTTGGGCTTTATTTCCGAATGGTGCATTTGATGTGGAGGGATTTACGCAGTCTTCGTATTTTGGACGTAACTTTCTCGTCCGATATCCGATTGTAGGAAATTCTTCATTAAGGGTATTTCTGTCTTTTGGATTGGATTGGGTGCTTGTAAGGGGTACAACCCTTTGGGGGGTTGCACCCCATCCCAAAGGGTGCCCTATTGGCACCATTCCATGCCTATATAAGTAGGCTTGATATCCAAAACATAAATACAAAGAAAAGATATCCGAATTTTGCTTAGGTAGAGACATTGTTTTCCTTTGTTTTTTTTGAGAGAGAATCAACCATTATTCCTAGTTCACACACTTGTTAAGGAGTGCTCCTTGAACAAGAAGATTCCGAGTAATCCTGGGAGAACGTTGGCAAAACGAATCCGTAAAGCACCCGTGACGGAGCCAATAAGTTCTTAAGGACAGAGATCATCTCGACTTGGACTGTTTCTATAATCTCAATTTCCAGGTTTTGTCTTCAAGGTTTTCTGGCTTTAGGGTCTTGCATCTAGATCTACTTTTGGAAGTTTGATCCGTTTGATTTGCGTGTTTATATTACTGTTTAATGACACATATCTGCTAACAATCTTAAGAACTTATTGCTTTAATGTTATTAGATAGTAATTCGCATGTTAGGGTTTGAATATTTTCTGGAAAATACGAACTGTGCATGAAAAACCCGTAGGGCGTTCGAACGCCCGACGCACGCGAAGGCTAAATATTTGAACTTTCGTTAGAACGTTCGAACGCGTCTTCAAACGCAACTCGAACGCAAGCCTTCTGCCTTAGAACGTTCGAACGCGTACTAAACGCAACTCGAACGCGAACTCTCTGGAATCATTCCGTTCGAACGCGTTCACGAACGCTATACGAACGTGAACTCTCTGGAATCACACCGTTCGAACGCGTTATCAAACGCTACTCGAACGTGAACTCTCTGGAAACACTTCGTTCGAACGCGTTATCAAACGCAACACGAACGCACACACACTGGACAGTCTCGTTCGAACGTAGATACGAACGTGACACTAACGATATAGTCCTGTAATTCCTACAAAACTGCAAACTTAAATAATATTAACTTGGTAAGTCATATACTGTTAACACATTAATCTTGGAAGTATAGATTTAAGTTATTATTAGTTGTTCAATTATCACAAGCATACACATAGTGATAAGTTGAAATTGTTTGATTGTTGCATAATTGGTTGAGAATTTAAAGTGTAATAATACACAAGTAATTCCATCCAATCTTGATTGAATTATATATATCTACATTTATCGTTTATCAATTTGAACAAGATCATTCGTTGATCGTTGTGCAATTTGTCTTTTGTAGACTAATTGACCCTGTTGATTTTCCAGTTACATATGGCTAGGAAATATCACGGTACCGGTCTCTCATGGAGAAAAACCGGAGAAATTTGGTGGGGCAAATTTCAAACAATGGCAGGAGTAAGATGCTGTTCTACCTGACAACTCTCCAGTTGGCAAAATTCCTCAAAGATCCTCCGGGTCCTGTGGAGGGTGAATCCGAGAAGGCCAAGGAAGAGCGAGAACAGACTTGGATGTCTGGAGACTTCTTATGCAAGAACTACCTTTTGGGTGGTCTTGACAATACCCTGTACAATGTGTACCAAGGCATGACTTCTGCGAAGATTCTCTGGGAATCTCTCGAGAAGAAGTATAAAACTGAAGATGCCGGACAAAAGAAATTTGTCGTGGGTAGGTTCTTGGACTACAAGATGGTAGATTCAAGGACGGTGATGTCTCAGTTGGGTGAACTGCAATTGATCATTCATGAAATACTGGATGAGGGGATGAAACTCTGTGAGATGTTTCAAGTTGCCGCCATAATTGAAAAGTTGCCTCCATCATGGAAGGACTTCAGGAGCTATCTGAAACAAAAAAAGAAGCAGATGAGCCTTGAAGACCTCAGTGTTCGATTGAGAATCGAGGAGGACAACAGATGTCCGAGAAGGCCAGCTACAAGACTCTGGAGTCTAAGGCCCACATCATTGAAGGTGCAAAGGGTAGCAAAAAGAGAAAGAACAGTGGAGCTGACTCTGGGAACAAGAAGTTCAAGGGAAAATGCTACAACTGTGGAAAGAGCGGTCATATGTCAAAGGACTGCAGGAACAAGAAGTCTCAGGACAAGGGCAAGAAAAAGAAATATGAGGCCCATGTTACTGAAGGCGAGCAGCTGACTGATGATATCTCAGAGATGGAACTATCAGCAGTGGTAACCGAAGCCAATATAGTTGGGAATCCGAGAGAATGGTGGGTAGACACTGGGGCAACCGCCATATCTGTGCAGAAAGTAATGTGTTTCCATGTACCAGAAGGTCGATGGCGGCGATCATCTGACAATGGGAAACTCGTCTACCTCTCAGGTGGTTGGACAAGGCACAGTTGTTCTGAAGATGACATCCGGAAAGGAGCTAACATTGAAGAATGTACTGCACGTTCCAGATATTCGGAAGAATTAGTCTCAGGATCTCTTCTTAGTAAGGCTGGGTTTAAGCTTGTATTTGTTTCTGACAAGTTTGTAATGACTAAGAATGATATGTATGTAGGAAAAGGATACCTAACTGAGGGCCTTTTTAAGCTAAATGTAATGACTGTTAATCGTGCTATTAATAAAGCTAGTTCGTCTGCTTATATTATTGTGTCACAAAATGTATGGCATGGGAGGTTAGGACATGTTAATTATGATACCATGCGTAAATTAATTAACATGGACCTCATACCTAAATTTGCAATTGATAGCCAACATAAGTGTGAAGCATGTGTTGAAGCAAAAATACATAGAACATCATTTCATTCTATCGAACGCAGTTCTGAACCGCTAGAACTTGTACATACTGATGTATGTGACATGAATATTGTGCAAACAAGAGGCGGTAAAAAGTACTTTGTCACTTTTATCGATGACAGCACAAGATTCTGTTATGTGTACTTGTTGAGAAGCAAAGCAGAAGCTATTGAAAGCTTTGTACACTATAAGAGCGAAGTTGAAAATCAACTTGGCAAGAAAATCAAAAGAATCAGGAGTGATAGAGGTGGTGAATACGTTTCACCGTTCGGTGAATATTGTTCTGTGCACGGAATTATTCACGAAACCACTGCTCCTTATTCTCCTCAACAGAACGGAATTGCGGAACGCAAAAAAACGAACGTTGAAGGAAATGATGAACGCCATGTTGACAAGTTCGGGTTTACCCAAGAACTTGTGGGGGGAAGCCTTGCTTTCCGCAAACTACGTTCTGAACAAGCTTCCTCACAGAAGACTAGACAAGACACCATATGAATTGTGGAAAGGTTTCGTACCTTCCTACAAATACCTCAAAGTGTGGGGGTGTCTTGCCAAAGTAATGGTTCCTAAACCTAAGATGGTTAGAATAGGACCCAAAACTGTTGACTGTATATTCATTGGATATGCTCACAACAGTAGTGCGTATCGATTCTTGGTGCACAAGTCGGAGATTCCTGACATCAATCCTAATATGATAATTGAGTCAAGGAATGCGATATTTTTTGAAGAGACGTTTCCTTGTAAGGAAAGACAAATAACTGGGTCTCTCAAAAGAACAGTTGATACTGTCAATGACAGTGATCAAGTTGACCAAGAATCAGATCAACGTGTAAATGCTGAGACAATCGAGCCTAGACGTAGCAAAAGAGCTAGAACGTCTAAGTCGTTTGGTCCCGATTTTCTAACATACTTGTTAGAAAATGAGCCTCAAAGTTATAAAGAAGCTGTGACTTCTCCGGAGGCACCTCTTTGGAAAGAGGCTATTAACAGTGAGATTGATTCAATCCTACAGAACCATACTTGGGAGTTGGTTGATCTTCCGCCAGGTTGTAAGCCGCTGGGCTACAAATGGATATTCAAAAGGAAGATGAAAACGGATGGATCAATAGATAAGTATAAGGCAAGACTTGTCATAAAAGGTTATAGACAAAAGGAAGGCCTTGATTACTTTGATACCTATTCACCGGTGACTCGCATCACATCGATAAGAATGCTCATAGCCATAGCAGCTATATTTGGTCTTGAATACATCAAATGGATGTAAAGACAGCATTCTTGAATGGTGAATTGGATGAAGAAATTTACATGGAACAACCAGAAGGGTTTAGTGTTCCTGGACAAAAACAGAAGGTGTGTAAACTTGTAAAATCCTTGTACGGATTAAAACAAGCACCGAAACAATGGCATGAGAAATTTGACAAAGAGATGTTGTCAAATGGGTTTAAAACCAATGAGTGTGATAAGTGTGTGTACACCAAATCAACTCAAAAAGGATATGTCATTGTGTGTCTCTATGTAGACGATATGCTGATAATTGGTAGTAATCATGAAATGATTAAGCTTACAAAAACGTGTTATCCAGCAGATTTGATATGAAAGATATGGGGATAGCTGATGTGATCCTAGGAATAAAGATTTCTAGGACATCAGACGGATATATATTATCACAGACTCATTATATTGAGAAGATACTCGATAAATATATCAAAGGGGATCTAAACGTGGCTAGAACCCCTGTAGACCTAACTCTTCATTTATCAATGAATACTGGTTCAAGCATATCGCAACTAGAGTATTCGAGAATCATCGGAAGTTTGATGTATCTCACGAATTGCACACGACCCGATATCGCTCAAGCTGTGAATCAGCTTAGCAGATATACGAGTAATCCAGGACACAACCACTGGAAAGCCATAGTAAGAGTTTTGAGGTATCTGAGAGAACTTCAAAATATGGGCTACATTACGAGAGATATCCTGCTGTACTAGAGGGTTACAGCGATGCTAACTGGATATCTGATACGGTGGATTCCAATCCACGAGTGGATTTGTCTTCACCACTTGGTAATGCGGCCGTGTCATGGAAATCCTCGAGGCAAACATGTATTGCCCGGTCTACTATGGAATCAGAGTTCATAGCATTAGACAAAACAGCGGAAGAAGGCAGAATGGCTTAGAAACTTCCTGGAGGATATTCCTAGTTGGCCCAAATCGGTGCCAGCGATAAGCATACATTGTGACAGCCAATCGGCTATTGGGAGAGCCCAAAATACAATGTATAATGGTAAGTCTCGACACATACGTCGGAGACATAAACCATACGTCAACTGCTCTCAAGTGGCATAATAACGATCGATTATGTCAGGTCGAAGGAAAACCTAGAGGATCCACTAACTAAAGGTTTACCTCGAGAGCAAGTTGAGAAGTCATCGAGGGGAATGGGCTTGAAGCCTATAATCTAAGAATTGTCACTGTGGAAACCCAACCTAGTTGACTGGAGATCCCAAGATCTAGGTTCAAAAGGGACAACAGAAACTTTGTGCAATTCAAAACAAGCACTGAAGAGTTTCGTACTCTTTCCCATTCCGATTATGACGCTGAGTGCTGTCTGTCATTGGTTAGGATAAGCTAAGGCTTTTAATGATCACTATATTAGGAGATGAGTCCTAATGGGGGTAAAGACAGATTACATCTTCATAGCAGATCACTTATTTCAAGTAAGAAGTGAGGCCGCTTCCATGAGAACCTTTAAATGCGGGTTACCCTAAAGTGCTTGATGAATCCAGGACCGTTGTTCAGGGCCAAAATGAACACAACCGTAGAACGGGAAAATGGTCGAATTAAAGCTGTGTGTTGGCAATTGTCTTGGTTTACACCAACGGCAGAACAGTTCAAGACTATGGGTCACTGGTTTGCCAAGTAAATCCGATTGTCACTCACTAGGAAAGGTTCAAGGCGAAAGCTACCTATTTCGATGCAGCTTTAGTTCATGGTAACTCTCTCAAATGTCTCCGTGGTTTTTTTTTGAAGAATTGTGGGGGATTGTAGGAAATTCTTCATTAAGGGTATTTCTGTCTTTTGGATTGGATTGGGTGCTTGTAAGGGGTACAACCCTTTGGGGGTTGCACCCCATCCCAAAGGGTGCCCTATTGGCACCCTTCCATGCCTATATAAGTAGGCTTGATATCCAAAACATAAATACAAAGAAAAGATATCCGAATTTTGCTTAGGTAGAGACATTGTTTTCCTTTGTTTTTTTTGAGAGAGAATCAACCATTATTCCTAGTTCACACACTTGTTAAGGAGTGCTCCTTGAACAAGAAGATTCCGAGTAATCCTGGGAGAACGTTGGCAAAACGAATCCGTAAAGCACCCGTGACGGAGCCAATAAGTTCTTAAGGACAGAGATCATCTCGACTTGGACTGTTTCTATAATCTCAATTTCCAGGTTTTGTCTTCAAGGTTTTCTGGCTTTAGGGTCTTGCATCTAGATCTACTTTTGGAAGTTTGATCCGTTTGATTTGCGTGTTTATATTACTGTTTAATGACACATATCTGCTAACACCGATTTTGGTGATTCAAGTTGCATTGAAAAGAGAACTCGTAGCTCTACAACTTTTAAGTTTTCATCAAAGTCCAGTTCGGATTCCTTCATGGTCTAAATGAGGACGCAATGTATCCCTATAGTTTTTATATTTTATATTTTTTTAAGTTATGTGTTATTTAAGTGTTGGGCTGAACATTAATTAAATTAAAAAGCCCATGGACGAAATTTTCAAGTATTTTATTAGGGTTTTATTATATTTTGGTAGAATTAGGGTTAGCCACCTATTTAAAGGGGCATTATTCATTGTAATGGATAATTAACCAATAATATATCTTTTTACAAAATAAATTGACTTGTGTCATCTTGAGGGAGTGGATTCTTCATTGGTTTTACGGAACAAAAGCTTATCAACGTGTGGCAAGCGTTGTGGCGCTGTATCGCTGTTCAGGATTCTCCAAAGAAATAAAGAAGGTTTTTAGGGCAATGTTCCTTAAGGGTTGGACTTGATCTTGGAAGGATTTTGTTCTTACAAAATCAAGATTCGCGGTTCTTGGGGCTTAGAACATGTGGAGAGGTTTGCTTGGCTTTGTTCCAGGCAGGTTTCTATCACTTTATCTCAGATGTGCCCAACAAAGGCACCAGGACCAGATGGGCTGCAAGCTAGTTTCTTTCAGAAGCATTGGGAGGTTGTTAGGCTAGAGGTAATAGACACGTGCTTGTTGATCCTGAACAGGGGAGGTAAGATAGGCCCATTAAACCATACTTACATTGTTTTGATCCCGAAGACTACAAAACCAGAAAAAGTGTCAGATTTCCGGCCCATTAGTTTGTGTAACGTCATCTACAGATTGGTTGCTAAATCCATAGCAAACAGACTTAAGATGGTTCTTAACCAGATTATTTCTCCTACCCAAAGTGCTTTCATCCCTGGAAGACTTATAACTGATAATATTATTATTGGTTATGAGTGTTTGCACAAGATTAGGAAAACGAAAAGTAAATGTGGTTTGGTTGCTTTGAAATTAGATGTTAGTAAGGCTTATGACAGAGTGGAATGGAGTTTTTTGCAAAGAATTATGGTGAAGCTCGGTTTCAGGGGTGAATGGATTAGGCTTATTATGGAATGTGTTACAACTTCATCCTTTTCAGTGCTTTTAAATGGTTCAGTTAGGGGTCACATTGTGCCTCAAAGAGGGCTGCGACATGGATGTTCGCTTTCCCCATATCTTTTCATCCTTTGCGCTGAAGTTTTTTCACAGACGATCACAAATGCTGAAAATTCGGGGTTGTTTTGAGGTTTAAGGTTCAGCAGGGAGCTTTCTGTTTCACATTTGTTGTTCGCGGATGATAGTCTCATTTTCTCTAGAGCCAGGACTGCAGATTGTCGATCTTTGAAGCTTATTTTTGATAGATATTCCAGGGCTTCAGGTCAGATTTTTAACTTTGATAAAAGTTCTATGTTTTTCAGTAGTAAAACGAATCCAGCTCAAGTTGAAGTTATCAGATGTATTTTCGGTTTGAGGGTGGTTTCGAGGCATTAGAAGTATTTGGGTTTACCTGATATGATCGGTAGAAAGAGATCTATTTTCTTTAATGAAGTCAGACTGAAAGTAATTGGAAAAATTAATAATTGGCAATCTAAGTTCTTTTCTAGTGGTGGTAAGGAGGTCTTGATTAAGGCGGTGGCTCAAGCAGTGCCTTCTTATGCGATGAGTGTTTTTAAATTGCCGCAATGTGTCTGTGATGATATTCAGAGGGAAATAGCTAGGTTTTGGTGGGGTGCAGACAACGGTAAGAGGAAAATTCACTGAATTAAATGGGAGAAGTTGTGCTTTGCAAAGGTTAGGGGTGTCTTGGGGTTCAGAGACTTGTCTTCTTTTAACCAAGCTCTTGTGGCTAAGCAAGGTTGGAGGGTGATTCAAGAGCCTAATTCATTAGTTGCTCGAGTTTTAAAAGCTAGATATTTTGCTAAATTGGATTTTCAGAGTGCTAAACTTGGCTCAAACCCATCATTTGTATGGCGGAGCATCCTGTGGGGTAGGCAGTTACTGAATAAAGGTGTTAGATGGAGAATAGGCAATGGGTAGAGAGTCAAAGTTTTTAAGGACAATTGGATTCCAAGACCATATTCTTTCAAACCAGTTATGCCTTCTTCGTTGGAGGGGGATGGTTGTGTGGCTGATTTATTGCAAGGGAATCAGTGGAATGAAGACATACTCAGACAAAATTTCCATCATTTTGATGTAGACGCTATAGTAAATATTCCGTTGCCAAGTAGGGTGAAGGAGGATCATCAAATTTGGCACTTTGATAAAAATGGGCAATACTCGGTGAAAAGTGGATACCAACTGGCTTGGATGGAAAAACTTGGTGATGTTCCTAGTAGTTCAGATAACAATGATGTGTATTGGAAATTCATTTGGGGTAGCTTGCTTCCGGAAAAGGTTAAGATTTTTTTTTATGGAGAGTGGCAGTTGATCTACTGCCCACTGCCGAAAACCTTGCTAAGAAGATGGTGGTGAAAGACCCTAGATGTCTTAGATGTGGAATAGCAATTGAAACAACTTTTCATGCCATCTTTCAGTGTAAGCATGCTCGGAGAATTTGGAAACTGTCTCAGATTTTCCCAGGTGGTAAAGTGGATAAGAATATGGGGTTTGTTGAGATGATGGCTGAATTGGCCAAATCTAAGAAGACGGACGGGTTGGAGTTATTCCGATCCATTTGTTAGGTTGTGTGGCAAGCTCGAAATAACCAAATCTTTGAAGGAAACATTGATAATCCTTCAAGATCTTTTGGAAGAGCTCAAGCGATGGTTGATTCTATAGAACTTCAATATACCTCCAATTTTGTGTCACTGCCTAAGAGAGTTCGGGATGGTAACTATGTATGGAAACCCCCTCCAGAGGGTTGGATTAAATGAACTCAGATGCGGCTATAGGGAAGTGCAAGCGCAAAGCAGGTTTGGGCGTGGTTTTTAGAAACTCGGCTGGGGATATTCCGTGTGCAGCTGTGAAAAATGTTGGTTTTAATGGGGATGTACGGGTTGCAGAAGCAGAAACTATAAAGTTTGGTCTCCAAGTTGCGGCAGATATGAATTTGCGTTTGCTATTTGTGGAATCGGACTGCTCTCAAGTAGTGGATTTAATTTCTAACAGAAAGGGCACGATGTCAGAGATTTTGTGGATTATTGATGATATTGTTGAGAAGCTAGGCTTTTTAGATGGTTTTTTTGTTGACCATGTTTCTCGTCTCTGTAATTCTATTGCTCACGCTCTTGCTAAACTGGCAATGAGCGAAGTTTATCCTGTTATTTGGAAAGATATATTTCCTTCAAACATTAGGTGTATTTTCACCTCCTTTCAGTAAGTAATGAATTTTTATTTTCAAAAAAAAAAAAGTATAAAGTGTCATTGGAGAGTAAGAGCATCTCCAATGAGACTATATTTTTTTTCAAGAAAATGACATTACTTCTAATTTAGGAAGACATATATGAGGTTTTGTTCCGATAATCCTTATTCACATCTATTACATAATATATATTTATTACAAATTCGTATTTTCTTATAGTTTGGATGAAAAAAATTAAAAGAATAATAATAATAATATTAAATTAATGAGTTAAAAATATTGGTTTCTGTGAATGACATTTTGACTTACTCATAAATATAGAGAGTGTGGTAGTCAAAAGTTGGTTTAGAAAAGGGTAGAACTATTTATACTCTAAAAAAAAAATTGGATACTCTATTACTCTATATATTCATATGGTAAATTTAATTTTTCATTTTTATTTTGTACACTCTTTAATAATTAAAAAATAAAATAAAAGAAAAGAAGAAACATACTCAAACCATTTAAGAAACAAATGGTCATTGTCGAAGCCATAGTTACCAACACAATCAAGGAAGAGTCCAGTCCGTTTTCTTTCAAGTTTGTAAAAAACAGCAATAACTGCATCAACAACAAGTTCTTCAGCTGGACCAAGCAATTCATAATGCCAAGATTGCTTAGTTTTTTAGTGTTTGATTCTGGGTTACCGTTGTTGTATGAATAACACACACAGACGTTTTGAAGCATATATATATATATATATATATATATATATATATATATATATATATATATATATTAGAAATTATATGTGTATACGGTACGGTGTTATAGAATTTATCACATGATCTAAAATTGTCATTATTATAGATATTTTGTTGTGATTCATTGATCACTCTTGAGTGTTTTGAGGAAAAACCGAAACCTTTATATTACTCTCAAGAATAGAATACAATAAGTTTACAAAACTTATAAATGAAAAAAAAAACCTCATACTCTCTCTTTACAACACACTATTTGGGATGTCATTAAGCTCACTGGAAGGCCTGTATTTATAGTACAAAGTTTGTACAATTTTTCAACAAGTGAACAGTAACCCACCATTCATTCCACAAAGTCTGATGTTTGTTTCTCCAAAATTTAAAGCCACCTAAAGTTTGCATGACAGCTTCTTCCTTGTGCATGGTAGTTGGCTGGATCATGTAAGGCAGCTGGAAACTGAAGCTTCATGGTAGCTTCCTCATGTAGGTCATGCATGCGTAGCTGGACTTCATTACAATTCTTCCCCTCCAGCTACATCCGAAACAATCATCATCTGACAGCTATCCCGGCTATGTCTCTGCACAATTCTAGCTTGTCCCGAGTAACTACTTTCGTTAACATGTCAGCTGGATTCTCATATGTATGGATCTTCACTAGTCTCGGCAGTTGCTGATCCATCACCTCGCGTATCCAGTGATAGCGAATATCAATGTGTTTCGTCCGGGAATGATACATTGAGTTTTTGCTCAAGTCCAGAGCACTCTGACTGTCATAATGTATCTTGTATTATTTTTGCTTGATCCTTAACTCTTGGAGAAAATGCTTTAACCACAACATTTCTTTCCCTGCCTCAGCTTTAGCGATGTACTCAGCTTCTGTTGTAGATAATGCAATACACCTCTGCAATATTGACTGCCATGACACAACTCCCCCTGTAAAAGTGTAGATGAAACCTGATATAGATTTCCTACCATCAAGATCTCATGCCATATCTGAATCTGTATAGCCTTCCAAGATCGGATCTGCTCCCCTGTAACACAGACGAAACTTCGATGTACCCTTGAGGTATCTGAGAATCCATTTGACTGTCTCCTAGTGTTGCTTTCCAGCGTTAGAGAGAAAACGGCTCACTACACCCACTGCGTGTGCAATATCTGGCCTGGTACATACCATTGCATACATTAGGCTCCTAACAGCTGAAGAATATGGTATTGTTGATATTTCATCTATCTCTTTCTTAGATGATGGGCACAAACTCTTGCTCAGTTTGAAATGGTGCGCTAGCGGAACGCTGACTGGTTTGGCTTTCTGTATATCGAACCTCCTGATTATCCGTTCAATATACCTCTCATGTGAAAGCCATAACTTCTTGTTCTGTCTGTCACGAACAATCTCCATTCCCAAAATCTGTTGAACTGGTCATAAGTCTTTCATGTCAAAAAACTTGGAGAGTTCATTCTTTAGTTGGTTGATCTTCGCTGTTTTTTTTCCAACAATCAACATGTCATCTACATACAGTATAAGAGCAACAAAATTTCCATCTGGAAACCTCTGGATGTATACACACTGATCTGTTGTAGTTCTTTTGTAGCCTTGACCCACCATGAATAAGTCAAACTTCTTGTACCACTGCCTCGGTGCTTGCTTGAGCCTGTACAAGCTCTTTTTCAGCTTGCAAACAAGGTTTTCTTTTCCTGAAACCTTGAATCTTTCTGGCTACTCTATGTAGATTTCTTCATTCAGATCACCATGAAGAAATATTGTTTTGACGTCCATCTGTTCAAGCTCCAAGTTCAAACTGGCTACCAATCCTAGGATAACTCAGATTGAAGTCATTTTTACCACTGGTGAAAAAATCTCATCAAAGTCAATTCATTTTTTTTCTGTATGAATCTTTTTACTACTAACCAAGCTTTGTGTTTCACCACTTTTCCGCTACCATCTTTCTTGAGCTTGAACACCCGTTTGTTCTCCAGTGCCTTCATTCCCTGTGGGAGTTTAACTATCTCATAAGTGTTGTTTTTATGTAGAGATTTCATTTCATCATGTATTGCGTGCAGCCATTTGTCTTTGTTTTTATGAGATACCGCTTCGTTGAAGGTTTCTGGCTCCCCCTCATCAGTAAGTAGAATGTATTCAGATCTTGGGTATCTGGATGATGGAATCCGGCCTCGCTCAGATCTTCGTACTTGAGACTCACTGGTTCCTATCTGCCTGTTGTCATCCAGATCTGTGGATGATCATGTAGCCTCTGATGGAGCAGGTTGCAGCTCCCTCTCCTCAACACCATCTTCCTCATCTGGTTCTGCTTCTGGCATGTCTTGCACCCCATCATCATTTGTGGCCACTCGTATTGGTGCTGAGGTTGTGTCTGGATTTGCATAAGCTTTGTTGGCACTGGATTTAGAAGACATCTTGGGCTTTTCAATGTCTTTTATTATCTGGTCTTCTAGAAACACTACATCTCTGCTTCTAATGACCTTCTTTTTCTTCGGGTCCCATAGCCTATATCCAAATTCCTCGTCTCCATAGCTTATGAAGATGCATGGAGTAGTCCTTGCATCGAGCTTCTGTATGAGCTCATTGGATACGTGTGCAAAGGCTAAACATCCGAATATTTTGAGGTGGGAATCTTACTAGACCACACTTTCTCCGGAATCTCAAAGTTCAACGGTACAGATGGTGATCTGTTGATCAGGTAGCAGGCGGCACGAACATCTTCTCCCCAGAATGGCTTTGGCAGCTTAGCCATGCCGATCATGTTTCTGACTTTCTCCATAATGGTGCGGTTCATCCTTTCAGCGACACCATTGTGTTGTGGGGTGCGTGGAATAGTCCTTTCATATCGTATGTCGTGGCTTCCGCAGTAGGCATCGAACTCCCTGGAAGTGTATTCGCCTCCATTGTCTGTGCGAATGCACTTCAGTTTCTTCCCTGTTTCACACTCAACCATGGCATGAAACAGTTTGAAATAGTCCAGGACTTGATCTTTTGATTTCAGAAAATACACCCATACTTTCCGAGAAGCATCGTCAATAAAAGTCAGAAAATATTTATTACCGCCTAGTGAATTTACCTTCAAGAGACCATAAACATCAGAGTACACCAGATTGAGTAACTCTGATTTTCTTGTAGAAGTGAAATTGAAAGAGACTTTGTGTTGCTTACCGAAAAGACAGTGATTGCAAGGATCCAAAACATCATTTTTGGAGATAGATATTAGATCATTCTTTCTCAAGGTAGACAACCCCATTTCACTCATGTGACCAAGTCTCTGGTGCCACAGATTCTGATAAGCCTCTGGTTCAGCTACATTGAGGCTTCCTGCACAAATCTTCACATGAGTCTTGTATAAGGTTCCACAAATATGTCATCGCGCGATGACCATGGCACCTTTTATCATTCTCCAAGTGCCATTGCTGAAGTGGCTAACATAACCTTGTTTGTCAAGGGCTACTCCCGAGAGTAAGTTGAGCTGAAGTTCTGGAACATGTCTTACATTCATCAGGGTTATCGTATACCCTACATTTGTCCGCAACTGTATTTCACCAATTTTCACTATCTGAGAAGAACTGATATTCCCATATTCACTACTCCAAAGTCTAATGCTTTGTATGGTAGGATGCTGCAGTATCTACCACCCACTCGACATCCTGAGTTGCGGTGGGGAGGCATGTTTCTTCCTGGCCGGAGTATATAGCTACATCTTCTGTAACTACTAGTGTCTCCACATCATTTTTCTTCGGCCGGTTATTGCCTTATTCCTGCTCCCGTTATAGTTTCCAGTAATTCTTCTTTAAGGCCTTCTATGCCACATTAAAAGCACTTGTATGTCTTTCTATTGTCCTTGTATTTACCTTTGTTTTTGCTTCTGCTTCTCCTCCCACCTTGATTTTTCTCTTGTTGTCTTCATCGATGCTCCGAGACAAGGGCTTCTGTTTGATCTGAGCCCACGTCTTTTCTTATGGCTTCTTCATTTGACAAATCGTCTTTTACCATGGGCATGGTAAGTTTGCCTTCTGGAGCTGAGTCACTGAGAGTAACCACCAGAGTCTCTCAACTATCAGGAAGAGAACTGAGTAGCAAGAGGGTTTGCACTTCATCTGCCAGTTGCATGTCTACTGCAGACAACTGGTTCACCAGGCTTTGGAACTCATTGGTGTGTTCTGCAACGGAAGTTCCATTTTGTAGCTTCAGGTTCACCAAACGCCTCATGATTAAGGCTTTATTCCGAGTTGTTTTGGCCTAGAACATGTCTTCCAATTTCCTCCACATTTCATAAGCATCTGTATCATGTGCTACGTGGTGGAAGACATTATGGTCGATCTACTGCATAATCTGACCCAGAGTTCTATTATTGAGTTTGTTTCAATCATAATCTTTAATAGATTCTAGTTTCACTCCATTCATCTCGATGACATCAAACAGATCTTTGCAATGCAAAAAATCTATCATCTGAGGTCTCCAAAGGGAGTAATTAGTTACAGCCAGTTTAATCATTACACCAGAAGATGAATCTTCCATTCCATTTTAACTTTTAAAGTTTAAAATGAAATTATAATAAAATCGGGGCTAAATTTCACAAATCGGAGGTCACCGTTGCGTCCGGAACAGTCAAAAATGGTGGAATAGACACTTCGTTGGTCTAAATTCGACTCAGTGGCTGATTTGAAAATTCCTAAAAACTTATGGGGTAAAACTGTAAATTTCAAGACTTCAGTGGGCTAAATGAAATTTACCAGGCTGCAGACGTGACAGTGCTGACGTGGTAATGTTGACGTGGCCGCTGATATGGCAAAGTGGGATCGGCTTGCTGACGTGGCTGACATGTGGCGGCTGACGTGGCTAGTTGATGTGGCAGTTGGGCTGACGTGGCTACTTGTGTGGCACTGACGTGGTGCCAGGTAATCGTCTTCAACCTCTGGACAACGCGTGGGCGTGTGTTGCGAGTGGAGCTGACTCGCCGACGCGTGTGTTGGGAAGCGGCCGCGAGTGCGCAGCGGAAAATTAAATAAATTAAATTATGATGCCGCTATCCATTTGCCCAAGACCCATATGTTTTGATTATTCTACAAGCCTATGCATGTTACTATATATTCTAAGTATAAAAACTAATAAAATATGCAAAGAACATAAACATAAACATGTTAACTATCATAAGAACTCTAATTAAAATAAAGAAAGAAAGAAACTTACTTGAAAAGAAGACTCATCCAGTCCTCCCTCCAATCTACAAGCTTTTCTCAAACTCAGCAAGCTCTTCCACGTTCCAAAGAGCCACCCAAGTGTGTGGCCTCCAAAGATGCACACACCAAAGCCAAAACTCAACGGCAAGACTACGCCTTGAGTGCACGAGTATTTTGCCCTTGGTGCTAGCCTAAGCAAATACCTCAAAACTCTTAACTCGAGGTTCCTCTAGTCAATTAGACTTAAGGATCCTCAAAATCAGTGGCTTACTCTTAAACTTTAGAGTTGCTCACTTATATAAACCCAAGATATGAAAGCTTTGGTGCAAAAATTTGTAAAGAATTCATTAGGTTTATATAAGTGCTCCAAAGACAACAAAATTAATTAAGAACCCGATGTGGGATAAAAGCTAATTTAATCTTAGCCATTGGATCTTAATTTAGTGGTTTAATGAGATTATAAAACCCTAATAAGAGTTTGAGCCGAATTGGAATTCTAAACAAATAACAAATTAATTTTTTTTTACTATTCACGTTTATTTATTTATTTATTCATTCCAATTCCCAAAGTGCCTCTATCGTCATTCACCAATCTCTAAGCCACTATGGAACCTCATAAATGATCTGTTCAATAATTAAACACATTGAACCATTTATGAATAATTCCTACATCAATCATATGTGCTGTTAAATTTGTACTGTGCACTGTTAACCATTGATTTCGATTTTGTTGTGTGTGACCTTTTGGGTTCCACTCAAGTTGGACATGAAATGAATCGTGATAATTTAATCGAACATAAATTATCCTCCGATCAGATGCTCGTTCGATTTCAATGACCAAGGTTGACATCTAACAACATGTCAAGACCCCCAAATGAGAAGGAAAGATATATATACATATTCTTTATGCGATTTACATATGATATGGTCCATCGCCTCACTGTATCCCCACCGTTTGACCTAGGGTATGGAAAGTGTCTACCCATATAGTCAAATGTATGATGTTGATAGAGTCATGAATCGTGTTAACCCAAGAATCTCACATGATTCTTCCGCTGCGGCCGCAGTCTCAAGCAATGATCACACATAGCAACCCGCGAACTAAAATACTAATCTTATAAGAAAATATTATCCGAGAGAGTGGCGATTCTCTGTTGTATCTTTACAAAATTCAAGTGTTTCAACAAATGACCCAATCATACTCTTATGACCGGATCTTTTAAACCGGGGAAGGAGAATGTCAAAGTTATTTGATCCACACATAAGATTGTAAGGACCTCAAGTCTAAGGACTAGTCATACAATCGATACATGAAAGTTCTCACAGACACATGAGATAAACACTCCATGTGAAAACTTTCGGCGGTCAGTTCGATGGACACGAGCAACTCATGCATCCATGTGATACACCAAGCGGACGGATCTCCGCTAGTAGCCTATGAGATTGGCTACCCCATTTAAGGGCGGATCATATCATCATGCTAGTCTCTCCGCTTTGTGAATGCCAAGATTATTCACAAAACTATGACTAGGAACGTTTAAGAGTAATGATTCTCATAAGGCATGGAAGCCATCATCTTATTACTCCAAGAGCTTTATTACAGTGTTTGATGATTCATATAAGTTATGTAAGACACGTGTAATAAAGATTGTCATTTTATTAATTAATGAAAATATTACAAATACATGTACATATAGCCCATCCACAAGTTGGGTATAGGGCATATCCCTAACATCTCACACTTGCACTATAGCTAACTAGTATGAATCTGGACATCATACTCTCGAGTGTGTCTATCATGCTTTTGTTGAGTCGGTCCTTTAGTCAGAGAATCTGCAAGATTATCTTCTGTGGGTATTTCTCTATAATAACTTATTTTCTCTCAACAATTTCCTGATGAGATGAAATCGTCTGAGTACATGCTTGGATTTCTGGTGGTACCTTGGTTCCTTTGATTGAGCAATGGCGCCCGTGTTGTCACAGTACATCGTGACGCCATTCTTTATCGCAGGAAGCACTTCCAGTTCCGTGATGAACTTCTTTATCCAGACTGCTTCTTTAGCTGCCTCAGATGCTGTAATATACTCGGCTTCAGTGGTGGACTGCTTTGAGCTTTTCCAACTGACAGCTCCGCCATTCAAAGTAAACAGATATCCTATTTGCGATCTGATGTCATCCCTATCGGTCTGAAAGCTCGCATCACAGTAACCAATGACTTTCATCTTAGAACAATCTCTGTATGTCAAGAACATATCTTTAGTTCTTCTCAGATATTTGTGGATTGTTTTGACAGCTGCCCAGTTGTAGGCACTGCATTTTTGCATGTAAGACCCGATGATGAGTCTCATTTGAAGGCATTACCTTTTAAGTCGCGAGAGTCGCGGGAAACGGACGTCGGAAGGGAACCGATATTTTTGTTAGATTTTAGTCGCTTGTTTAGCTTCAGGCTCGCTTGTTGGACCTCCGTTATTAAACACACCCTTAGCCCACTAAACACACACCAAGCCCATCTCACCCAAGCCCAATCCAAAAAAATAATTAAAACATTTAAAATACATGTCACAAATTAAAACCAATTAAATTAAATTAAAACAACTAAATTGAAATTAAATTAAATTAATATCTAATTAAATCTAATACCAAAATTAATATAAATCACTTTCTAATTAAATAAATCATTACCTTAATTTAAGAAATTCCCCACCAAAAATATAATTATTTTTTCCCTAAATAAACTAATCAAATCCATCCTAATTAATTGATTTTCTTTTTCTTTTTAATCCATGCAAACCCCTAACCCTAATCATGCAACTATATAAACAACAACAAATTGCAACCCTCAGGCTCCTCTCGGATTCACGGCCACAAACACAAAAAAAAACTAAAAAAACACTCATATGCTCTCTCTTGGAACCTCTCACATTCCTCTCTCTCTCTTAGCCCCAAGTCAGCCCATTCACAAATGATACACACAGCAGCCACTCCCCTCACCTGGCAACCTTCACCGAGAAACCCCTCTCAAACGAACACACGTAGATTCACTAAGCACGCCACACATCCCGGCCTTCTCACGCACAAACTGCATCCCCATGCACTGAGCCACAAAACCTTAAATCCAAAAGCCCTCACGCAGCTTCTCAAACCCTTCATCCGCAAGCAGCCAAACTCACATTCAGTATATGCCCCTTCGCCACTCACTACTGCCTTCAACGTAAGCCATATTCACTCAAACAGCGCACCACTAACCTCACAGCCTCACGCCTTCACACTGCCACCTAGCTGTTGCACCCATTTCACACTCGTCCCTCCTCACGAAACCAACATGCACACACAAATAAGCCACGTCCCAACTCCATGACACTTGCCTCTCTTTACACACTGAACACAATAACCCCCATAAGCAACCGACAAAATAAACCTTAAGGCACTGCCACGCCCTTCACAAATAAGGCCACCTCACGCCAGTAAGTCACTCATTACCTCACGTAAACCCCTCCACTGCTCACGTACCTGACTCCTCATCAGCCCTTCTATAACCCACAAACCAGTCCAAATAAACCACAAAACAGTCCCAAAAAATTGAACAAATTACCAAAAACAGTGACAAGAAAATACAGAGAAAACAGCAGCAAAACGGAGTGAAAACAGTGACCAAAATAGCAAAACAGCGAGCTAAGACGTTAATCCAGTGAACCGGAAGAGTTGCGGAGTGATAGCCCTTCCAACGGCCGTGAAACGCGAGTCCGAAAGTCGACATAAAAGGTTAGACCTGATGGTACTTTTCCTATTATTTCCATCTATCTTTTTAATTGTTTTATTCATTTTTATCGCATGAGAGTCGTTTATTGGTGCATGATTGTGGCCCTTGAATAGATAGAAAATGCATGATTATTATGAAATGATGTATGTTGTGGCCCTTGAATAAAATGAAAAATGTGTCGCCTCTCGTGGTATATAGGATGGAAACTCGGAAATAAATTTCATAGCCGATTCTGAATGGACGGTAGTATGATCTGTACTCGGGATACAACTCTACGTACCACTTGAGTAAACGGCTCATATTTTGTTTTATGTTGTTTTGATTTGTTTATTATTCGCTACTTGATTTCCGCATGTTATTTGTTTATGTAATGATGAGATAGCGCGCATGGGCTTAGTAAGTGCGATTAAATGTCCTCTATTTTGAGAGGTTAAAATCTTTTACCACGATGATTTGCCGCGCCAGATGATGTATATTCGGTTGAATGTGAGATATGTTCAATCGGGTATACGAAGTCCAATATTGTTGTCTTTGTTTCTTATATGCATCATGTTGTTAGCGTATGGGCTTAGTAAGTGCGATTAAAGGTCCTCTATTTTGAGAGGTTAAAATCCTTTACCACGATGCTTTGCCGCACCGGACGATGTATATTCGGTTGGATGTAAAATGTTTTCAATCGGGTATACGAAGTTCGATATGGTTTTCTTTATTTTTATATGCATTATGAGGTGATGCGGATGGGCTTAGTAAGTTGGATTAAAGGTCCTCCATTTCGAGGGGTTAAAGAACCTTTACCACGATACTTCGCCGCACTTTTCATTTCGCTATTCGCTTTTCTTTATATGTCATCTTCTTGCATAATCATGTACTGTGTTATTAGCACATTGGCTTAGTAAGTGCGATTAAAGGTCCTTTATTTCGAGAGGTTAAAATCCTTTACCACGATGCTTTGCCGCTCCTTTTAGCCCGTTATTATTTATTAGGTGTCATCTATTCATCCGTTCATGTATGTGTCATGTTGTTTACTGCATTTTGGGGGGTCACTGCTGTAACCCCGTTCGAACGTTCAGAACACCGCATGAACGCATATTTTCTGTCTCAGTTTGTTCGAACGCGTTCATAAATGCAACTCGAACGCGCATGTATTTTGTCTTATCATGCATCAGGTCTCATTTCCGTTCGAACGCGTTTACGAACGCTACTCGAACGCGAACCTTCTATTTACCGTTCGAACGCGGATACGAACGCCGCACGAACGCGCGTACACTGAATTGAGTCATTTTCATCACATGTCATGCATAATTGTTTCTTAGGTGATTTCTCTTGTATCATGTAATCAATCATACTATTTGTATCTCTGTATTTTTCTATTTGATGTGTTCATGAGATGGTATTCAAGCATGATTAGGTCATTAGTATGTTACTTAGTCCTTAGGCATGATTTAGCTTATTTGGTTGTTCATTTTCAAGCATGATTAGTCATTTGTTTTGCGTTTGGAATTTGCCTTATGTTTAGGTTGTTCTTTGTTTTCCGTATTATATGATCGAAACATGTTCATGAGATTGCCGTGTGCTATTGCCTGTTTGTCGTTATGATGATTACTTTCATGCATGTGAACTTAAAAGTAGAATACACTTGGAAATATGTGTTGCTTAGGCTTGGTTAGATTATTGCACAAATCCTTTTATTACAAGTGACATAAGTAAGAGACCATTCGGAACCCAACGGTTTGAGGTCTTCCCTTGCGAGGGGTGAGTGCGGCCTTAAATCTCATTTCCCAGTTCACACCGGGTGGCGACTCCATTATTCTCCGGTTTAGTCCCTTGTGGGCTACTCCGTACTCCCAACCGGGCCGCGAGCTCGGAACGGCATGCGTCGCCCAGTTTCTGTGTCCCACAGTCTGGCGACTCCACTGGGGATAAATAATCGGCCCCGAAATATTGTCTTGTAATGTTTGGATTTGTGCTTTAATTAACCGTGTCTACAGTGGGTAATATGAGGGTTTGATCAAAGACATTTTAAGGCTATGTAATGGTTTGGTGTCTTCCTTCATTCAATACCTTTCTATAAGGAAAAGCTGTGAAAGCACCTAGATAATCATGACCATTGGCCTGTTGTGACAGACTAATCTGGAGGACTTGTTGTTTATTCCTGTCACCAAGCGATAAGAGCCTAAGAGGCTTGGGTATTTAAGAGAGTTCACATCACCCTCCCTCTGGGGAATCTGTAACAAGAAATCCATTTGACAGTTAGTCAGACGCTATGACTTGTTGGCACGTACTTTAGGGTATAAAAAGGTGCGCTCACTTGGTCGCTTGAACCCCCGAGTGGGGAGACCTAGTTGAGGGCAATCCTTCGCCAGCGAGAGTCTTTGTTTATACTCCCACAAACCCACTCGTAGACCGGGGTTGTATGGCCTATATCAACTATTCCTTGTGCTTGTGGACCATCCTCATTTGGATGCAGTTGGATTTTTTGTCAGAAATGCGAACTTGTTGGGCCATTTAAACTGGGACGAGTTCGTATCCTATGACGATTGGGCCCAAAGCTTATAAAATGTTGATGGGCCACCTTGTAGAATTTATTATTTTAATGGTTGAATTATCTCCATGTGCTTGTGCTTGTGGACCATCACCATTTGGGCGCAGTTGGGCTTCTTGTCAGAAATGCGAACTTGTTGAGCCATTTAAACTGGGACGAGTTCGTATCCTATGACAATTAGGCCCAAAGCTTCTGAAATGTTGGTGGGCCACTCTGTAGAACTTATTGCTTTATGCTTGAATTATCTTGTTATGTTGTGTTTTGGACCATCGTTATTTGGATCCAGTTGGACCTTTTGTCAAGAGATGTGAACTTATTGGGCCATTTAAACTGGGACGAGTTCGTGTCCTTTGACAGTTGGGTCAAAGGCTTCTAAAATGCCGATGGGCCATTTTATGTATAAGTGATTACGCCCAAATATGACTTGTGGTTATCGCAGTATAGCTGAGGTGTCGATTCCTCAGATAGATGGTTACAGGAACTGATTTACTCAAACAAAAACGTGAACGGTAACTTAATAAATAAAAAGATAAGATTGGTAATTAAAATAAAGATAAATAAGATAATAAAAGATAATGAAGGATAATGGCAGAGAAAAGCAGCAAAGCGTCGGGAATCCATATTGCATCAAATTCATATATTCAGTTATTAATTCATATTATTACTCAGTTGAGGGTTTCACATCCCAAACCAACAACCGGAATATATTCAATTCTACACATATTCAAATTCTAAGGTAATTAATGATTATTTTCTCTATGTTAACAGCACACAAAAGTCATCGTTACGAGCTATCTAACGTCGACAATATACCCTCAGGCAATACTGCAGCAGAAGACCAACACATAAAATAACTTTACCAGTCACAATTAATTCGCAAACCACACATAGAAGAAGCATGACTGGATCTATATGGGATTTGACAAAATATAATTTCTGGATTAATAAATCGAAGGATGATAGAAAATAATAAACATCAATTTTATTGAACGATTAAAAGGTTCGTAGGAATCAAAAACATAAATAATAAAAATCTAACAGAAGAGTTCATCCCTAGCTTTGCCTAGGGGATTAGTTCCCCATAAAAGAAATAAAAATAACCTGGGATTGGAGAGATATATCGCTCTGAATCATCACGGCTCCGTGTCCCGGCCTCACGCTCATATTTCTTCGTTGCTCGTCTGCTTCTCTGCCCTCTCGGCCACGCACTGCTTCTTCACTTTTTGCTTCTGTTTTTGCGCAGCAAGGGCTGCTTTACGCAGCCAGCCTCTCTTTGTTCTCTCGACAGCAGCCCTAGGCTGCTTCACGCGTGGAGAGCTCCTATTTACGCAGCCCTAAGCTGCTTTTTATAGTGTGAAAAACTTAAACCTAGTAGTCTAAGCACTTGGGGCCCACGTGATGCTTTCCAATTCATGGTCAAAGCTGCTTCCCTTTTCCTTCTTTCACGTAAACCCCTTGTAAGCAATCAACAATTCCAATTTGATTTTTCTCTCTCAAGTCACGATTTCTTCTCTCTTTTATTCCACGGACTTCTCTTTTTAATTCCTGCAATAATAATTAGAGAAATTACTAAATTAACCTAAATAATAAATATAATCAAAATTAATATAATAATAAAAATTATATAATAAAATATGAAATATATTACTAAATACTTAACAATAAATCCGAATAGGTGACGTTCAAAGTACATTTTCATACGCTTATCACAACCTCCAACCAGCTTATTGCTAGTCCCTAGCAATTTAAGCGCAAAATAAAATAAAATAAAATTAAGAACTAAATAAATAAGAAAACTATCTAAGCCACTTTCGTAGGGATCACGATTGCATTTAGCGTATGCAATAAGCCTTTAAACCCCTAGGTGTCCTAGTGGACGAGTTATAGTTCGTGAGGGCTTACAGTGACGACACCCACCAAACGTCATTCAAAACATGCAATCATGCAAAAATAAAAATTAAATAGTCCCAATAGTTTCACATAATTTTGTCCTCAAAGAATGCATAGTAATGAAACCAAAGAACCTTCAAAGTACTCAACGTAACTCAAATCTAAGTCTTTGAATAAGTCATATAAGTCAGACTCATAGTGTGTGTGAAAAAAGGTTTATTCACAGCTTTATTCCAAGGTAAGCCAACTTAATGATTTCGTTTAAAAATTGGGATCGATGGGTCAAACCAACCTAGATATCTCAATTAAGCTCTGTAATTGCTTTTCTGTGCTCAATATGGTATGATTTTCTTTTTCTGTTCTTTTCTTGCCTTTTTTTTGCTTTTGAACTTGATTTTTATTTTTTCAACACACCTACCCTTTAAGGTAGCATTTCTCCTCATGGTGGTCCTAATACTCGCCCATGGGTAGCTTCACGCTTATCGGTTATAGGTGGTTTATTTTCTTTCTTCAGAGATATTTTTTTTATTTTCGACCATACCATACGTCATAACACAAGCAAATCAGGATAGACATCTAAGCAAACGGTCATTCATCGACATGCAATTTCTTCAACTAGTCACCTTGCCAACTACTTAGGTTTTCACTGCTAAAAACCCATAATTAAGTGCTTACGAGTCTAACATAGATAAAATATTCAAGTCATCAGATAAAAGTGCATTAAAGGACTTATCGTTTCTAAGATTTCATCCTAACACAAACAATATCATCATAGGACCTATGTTTAACTATCAAGGACTAAAAACAAACAAAACACAATTTTTTTTAGATAATAATAGAATGTATTTATGACAGGTATTATCATGCACATGCATACACCCCCACACTTAAAACTTGCATTGTCCTCAATGTAAGATAAATGTAAAGAAAATGGATTAAGGAACAACACTACCAGGAGCGAAGTTGATCAGGTTCCTGCTGGTGAGACTTTAGTTGTGTGGCTGTGTAGGTTGTGCTAACTCCTGCATAAACACTAATGCAAACAACGAAAATAAACATGCAATTAGCACACAATAATATAAAATTAAAGTAAATAAAATAAATAAAGTGAAATAAATGCAGATGCAAGGGTTGCCTCCCCGCTAGCGCTAAGTTTAACGTCTTCAGCCGGACGAAACCACTTAAGATGTCATGGTGGCTTCCATCGAGCGTACTGATGAAGGCATGTAAGGGAATGCTTGTCTAGATGTGGCAGTTTATCCACTGATCCTCCAAGGTCTGAGGATTGTCGAAATTTTGGGCTGCTCATAAGGAAAAATTGGCTCAATGTTCTTTTTAATCTCACATGTATCATCTTTAATTGAGCATTAACTCTCATTTTCTTCCTTTTTCGATTCTTAGGGACCAGTTTCAGTTCAGAAGGATTTGATTCAGGTTGTAGAGATACTATTTCCGGTAGAACTACTTCTAGCATGTATGAGTAATGACACTCACCCTCACCCTGTGATTGTTTTTCAACATTTGGAACTGGAACTCTCATTGTGGGCCTAAGTGCTTGTGGGAAAGGTACTCTAATTTGAAACGATGGCATTTGTTCTTCCTGAGGGGTATATGCACTACTATCATTGGGGTCATCTATAATGTTGGAGGTATTCTGCATTCCTACATCTTTACCGCTCCTAGTGATTATGACATCAACACCTCTTATACTGGATACTTCATGATCAGTCTGTGTTATGGGTTGCCCTTGTGGATTTGGTTGAGTATGAGATGAGAATTTTCCTTGTTTTTGTACACTCAGGTCATTAGTCAATTTAGAGATTTGACTCCTAATTTCCTTTTGGTCTTCAGCTACCTGAGCTATCAACGACTCAATCCTTTGATTGGTTTTGCTCTGGGTCTCTACAAATGCATGCCAGGTATCCTCTAAAGAATTCATAGGAACGATAGGTGTGTAATACTGTGGGGTACTGTAACTCCTAGGTTGTGGTGTCTGGGTAGGCTGATAGGACTCCTGCCTCCAACTAACATTGGGATGGTTCCGCCAACTAGGATTGTAGGTGTCTGGGTACGGTGTGTAAGGCTTCTGATACGTCCCTAATGCATGGCATTGTTCTTCATATGTTCCTCTCATCTCACCATATACCGGACACTCATGAGATTCTAGCTGGGCTACTGAATGCATTGTCTTGCTGTCTTTGGCTATTAAGGCTTCTATCTGTCTAGTTAACAGCTCAACTTGTGTCTTAAGGCTATCCTCTTCCCTAAAGTGTTGTAGGCTTCTGCTAGAAGAAGTGTGTGTCCTATCAGTGTTATCTAAGACATTGGGTCCAGTCCAAGTATGAGATTTATTAGCTAGGTCATCTAAATACTCGAGTGCCTCATCAGGGTCCTTTCGGATAAACTCACCATTGCACATTATCTCAACGAATTGGCGCTCTCTAGGGGTTAGTCCATCATAGAAATAGCTTACTAAACGCCAACTCTCATAACCATGGTGGGGGCAACTAGCTAACAACTCCTTATACCTCTCCCATGTTTCATAAAGGGTCTCACTGTCTCTCTGGGAAAATGTGAAGATCTGTCTTTTCAAGGCATTAGTCTTATGGTGTGGGAAATATTTGTCGAAGAATGCCTGGGTCATCTCGCCCCACGATCCTATTGACCTAGGTCTCAAAGAATAAAATCAGCTCTTAGCTCTATCCTTAAGGGCAAAGGGAAAGAACTTAAGTCTAATTGTGTCGGTAGTCCCAAAATGGTCATGGAAGGTTGCTACTACCTCTTCAAACTCCCTAATGTGCACGTAAGGATTCTCGCTCTCTAAACCGTGAAAAGTTGGAAGATACTGTATCATTCCAGGCCTAAAGTCTATGTGTGGTGCAATAGGAGGAAACATTATACACGATGGTATAGCTGTGCGAGTTGGGTGGAGGTACTCTTCAAGAGTCCTCATGTGTGGTCTCTCGTACTCACTCATGGTATGTCTGCTAGATTTAGATGATGTAGCAAAAAGGTTCTCAAATATACTATATGGATCTGACTCTGCATCTTCCTGTTCTATTCTAGCAAATCTACCCAATTGATCCCTAAATCTAGGCATGCCTCCAACACAACTAATAAAATTAAAATAAAATAAAATAAATAAATGAAACTAAAAATTAAAGTCTACTAAAAATAAAAATAAATAAAATAAGTAAAATAAAATAAATAAAAAATATATGGAACGAAGTTACCGCTTTGTTGTTGACTAAGCAAACCTGCTCCTTTTGCTTGTAAACCGTCTCCCCGGCAACGGCGCCAAATTTTGATTACGCCCAAATATGACTTGCGGTTATCGCAGTATAGCTGGGGTGTCGATTCCTCAGAGAGATGGTTACAGGAACTGATTTACTCAAACAAAAACGTTAACGGTAACTTAATAAATAAAACGATAAGATTGGTAATTAAAATAAAGATAAATAAGATAATAAAAGATAATGAAGGATAATGACAGAGAAAAGCAGCAAAGCGTCGGGAATCCATATTGCATCAAATTCCTATATTCAGTTATTAATTCATATTATTACTCAGTTGAGGGTTTCACATCCCAAACCAACAACCGGAATATATTCAATTCTACACATATTCAAATTCTAAGGTAATTAATGATTATTTTCTCTATGTTAACAGCACACAAAAGTCATCGTTACGAGCTATCTAACGTCGACAATATACCCTCAGGCAATACTGCAGCAGAAGACCAACACATAAAATAACTTTACCAGTCACAATTAAATTCGCAAACCACACATAGAAGAAGCATGACTGGATCTATATGGGATTTGACAAAATATAATTTCTGGATTAATAAATCGAAGGATGATAGAAAATAATAAACATCAATTTTATTGAACGATTAAAAGGTTCGTAGGAATCAAAAACATAAATAATAAAAATCTAACAGAAGAGTTCATCCCTAGCTTTGCCTAGGGGATTAGTTCCCCATAAAAGAAATAAAAATAACCTGGGATTGGAGAGATATATCGCTCTGAATCATCACGGCTCCGTGTCCCGGCCTCACGCTCATATTTCTTCGTTGCTCGTCTGCTTCTCTGCCCTCTCGGCCACGCACTGCTTCTTCACTTTTTGCTTCTGTTTTTGCGCAGCAAGGGCTGCTTTACGCAGCCAGCCTCTCTTTGTTCTCTCGACAGCAGCCCTAGGCTGCTTCACGCGTGGAGAGCTCCTATTTACGCAGCCCTAAGCTGCTTTTTATAGTGTGAAAAACTTAAACCTAGTAGTCTAAGCACTTGGGGCCCACGTGATGCTTTCCAATTCATGGTCAAAGCTGCTTCCCTTTTCCTTCTTTCACGTAAACCCCTTGTAAGCAATCAACAATTCCAATTTGATTTCTCTCTCAAGTCACGATTTCTTCTCTCTTATTCCACGGACTTCTCTTTTTAATTCCTGCAATAATAATTAGAGAAATTACTAAATTAACCTAAATAATAAATATAATCAAAATTAATATAATAATAAAAATTATATAAAAATATGAAATATATTACTAAATACTTAACAATAAATCTGAATAGGTGACGTTCAAAGTACATTTTCATACGCTTATCAATAAGCCTTTTATCATTTGAAGTTATTTGGTTATGTTATCGCGAAGTGTAAACCTGTGGGGCCATTTCATTGGGACAAGTTTGCACCGCATAATAATATGATTGAACATTTTAAAATGACAATGGGCCAATTAGTACAAATTCTTTTATAAGCTTATTTATTCTATACATCGCATATATGGCATGCACCTCATGCATACATGCACCATGTTAACCCCATTTTGTCTTGAAATCCATCATAGATACATGTTGGTTAGGGAAGAGAAGACCAATCAGTCACCAAGAGAACTGGCAGAAGACCTAAACGGGACATGAAATTCATCTATGCATGCATGCATACACGTAACACACTTGCATTCTTTTTGTGTTTTGTTTTCTTTGTATTCACAGGTTTCAATAGAGAAAAAGAGGAAGCGGCAAATGCAAGCCAATCAGAATCAGTATCAGTTTCAGGAATGAATCAGAATCAGTATCAGTCTCAGGAATGAATCAGAATCAGTATCAGTCTCAGGAAGGAATCCCAGGGTTGAGGCCCATATCAATATAAGTTTCAGGAATGGATCCCAGCGGGCGAAACCCACATTATCAGCAGTTGAAAGGGAGAATTTCGTGGAGTGAAAAGAAAAAAAGTGTGAGAGTGAGAAGTCTTTGATAGTTGAGCATATGTCCGGTGATGACATTGTTTGATGTAGGGAGAAGCTTTAGAAACGATAAGTGTGAGACGTGTTCTCGTCTGATATTCTGAATGGATTGATCTCAGCTGGACTCGCAAGCACTTGATTACGGGATCTCAACAGTGGAAACCTAAGTGGTTGGCAAGATGACTAGCCGAAGGGATGATGGATCGGTGAATGATCGTTTGCCTAGATGTCCACCCTGGTTTACTTATGCTACGATATATGATATGGTTGGAAATAAAGAAAGTCTCTGAAAAAAAAAAGGAAAAATAGACCGCCTATAACCGATAAGTGTGAAGCTACCCATGTGCGAGTATTAGGACCACCATGAGGAGAAATGATACCTTAAA
Organism: Zanthoxylum bungeanum; assembly: GCA_019454045.1. Lineage (NCBI taxonomy): Eukaryota > Viridiplantae > Streptophyta > Magnoliopsida > Sapindales > Rutaceae > Zanthoxylum > Zanthoxylum bungeanum. Next base: position 389,475 of record SKCR01023785.1, read on the forward strand.
GGGTAGGTGTGTCAAAAAAAAGGAAAAAGGAAGAAGAAAAGAATGAAAAGAAAGAGACAAGAAAAGAGAAGAATACCATATCATGTTGAGTATGACGAAGTAATCACAGAGTGTGATCAAGACATCCAGTTTGGTTAGACCCACCGATCTAATTCTCCGAAACAAAATCATCGAGTTAGTTCACTTAAGGAATAAACTGCGAAAGAGCCCTGGCCCATACACACTAGGAGTCTAGTTCAGATCACCTATTCAGAGGATCGGAGTTGAGTGTATCAAGTACTTTGAAGGTTCTCAGGTTTCGATGCGAAAGCATTCGTTGAGGACGAAAATATGTCTAGTTATCAGGATTATCTCATGAGAGGCAATTTAATATATTGAAATGACACATTAGCATCAGCATCAGTCTTGCCGAGTATGGCACTCTGGGGGCGAAGTACACATTATCATTATTAGTCTGGTCGAGTATGGCACTCTGGGGGCGAGGCCCATATCAATATCAGTTTGGGACGAGGTCCATGTCACTATCAGTATGGGGCTAGGCCCATATCAGTATCAGTTTTGGGGGCGAGGCCCATATCAGTAACATTTCGGGGGCGAGGCCCATATCGTTATCAGTATCAGTCTTGTCGGGTATGGCACTCTGGGGGCGAGGCCCACATCTTTATCAGAATCAGTCATGCTTGGTATGACACTCTGGGGGCGAGGCCCGCATCACATCAATATCAGTCTGGGGGCGAGACCCACATCAGTATCAGCATGCGGGTGAGGCCCACATCAGTATCAGCCTGCGGGCGAGGCCTACATCTGTATCAGTCTGCGGGCGAGGCCCATCTCAGTACCGGTTTGGGATGAGACCCACATCTACATCAGTATCAGTTTTTGGGGATGAGTCACGAGGTCGAGGCCCACATCAGCATCAGTTTCAGGGATGAGTCTCAGGGCCGAGGCCTACGTCATCATCAGTATCAGTTGCGGGGATGAGTCCCAGGGCCGAGGCCTACGTCATCATCAGTATCAGTTGTAGGGATGAGTCCCAAGGTCGAGGCCCACAACAATATCGATTTCAGGGATGAGTCTCAGGGCCGAGGCCTACGTCATCATCAGTATCAGTTTTAGGGATGAGTCCCAGGGTCGAGGCCCACAGCAGTATCGGTTTCAGGGATGAGTCTCAGGGCCGAGGCCTACGTCATCATCAGTATCAGTTTTGGGGATGAGTCCCAGAGTTGAGGCCCGCAACAACATCAGTATCAGTTTTGGGGATGAGTCTCAGGGTCGAGACCCACGTCATCATCAGTATCAGTTTTAGGGATGAGTCTCAGGGTCGAGACCCACATCAACATCAGTAGCAGTTTGGAGATGCGTCTCAGGGTTGTAACCCACTTCATCAGTATCAGCAGTTTTAGGGATATGTCACAGGGTTGTACCCACGTCTTCAGTATCAGCGGTTTTGGGGATGCATCCCAATGTTGAGGCCCATATTATATCAGTAGTTTTGGGGATCCGTCTCAGGGTTGTAACCCACTTCATCAGTATCAGCATTTTGGGGATGCGTCCCAAGGTTGTAAATCCATATCATCAGCAGTTTTTGGGATGCGTCCCAGGGTCGAGGCCCATTTTGGCAGCGTTATCGGGATGTGTCCCAGAGCCGTGAGCCCCCGTTGTCTGTTGTAGTTATTGGGATGCGTCCCAGGGCCGTTGGCCCCCTGTACCTTTACTTTTGGGGATGTGTCCCAGGGTCGAGGCCCATTTTGGCAATGTTATCGGGTTGCGTCCCAGGGCCTTGAGCCCCCGTTGTCGGTTGCAGTTATCGGGATGTGTCACAGGGTCGTTGGCCCCCTGCACCTTTAGTTTTGGGATGCGTAACATGGTCAAGACCCATTTTGTCAGCGGTATTGGGATGTGTCCCAGGGTCGAGGCCCCCGTTGTCGGTTGCAGTTATGGGGATGCGTCCCAGGATCGAGGTCCACTTCAGTCCCAGTTTGGGGATGCGTCCAAGGGTCGAGGTCCACACACCAGTTGCAGTTATTGGGATGCGTCCCAGGATCGAGGTCCACTGCATCATCAGCTCAGCGAAGTAGCAGACAAGTCAGGTGGCAGCTGGCAAGCCAGGTAAGTAAAAATGCATTGAATAACTTTGATAGGATTGTCACTGTTACACATTACACAAGTCCCATCAAATTGGGGGCGACTGTAGGCACTGCATTTTTGCATGTAAGACCCGATGATGAGTCTCATTTGGAGGCACTACCTTTTAAGTCGCGAGAGCCGCGGGAAACGGACGTCGGAAGGGAACCGGTATTTTTGTTAGATTTTAGTTGCTTGTTTAGCTTCAGGCTCGCTTGTTGGACCTCCGTTATTAAAACACACCATTAGCCCACTAAACACACACCAAGCCCATCTCACCCAAGCCCAATCCAAAAAAATAATTAAAACATTTAAAATACATGTCACAAATTAAAACCAATTAAATTAAATTAAAACCAACTAAATTGAAATTAAATTAAATTAATATCTAATTAAATCTAATACCAAAATTAAGATAAATCACTTCCTAATTAAATAAATCATTCCCTTAATTTAAGAAATTCCCCACCAACAATATAATTATTCTTTCCCTAAATAAACTAATCAAATCCATCCTAATTAATTGATTTTCTTTCCTTTTTAATCCATGCAAACCCCTAACCCTAATCATGCAACTATATAAACAACAACAAATTGCAACCCGCAGGCTCCTCTCGGATTCACGGCCACAAACACAAAAAAAACTAAAAAACACTCATCAGCTCTCTCTTGGAACCTCTCGCATTCCTCTCTCTCTTAGCCCCAAGTCAGCCCATTCACAAATGATACACACAGCAGCCACTCCCCTCACCTAGCAACCTTCACCGAGAAACCCCTCCCAAACGAACACACGTAGATTCACTAAGCACGCCACACATCCCGGCCTTCTCACGCACAAACTGCATCCCCATACACTGAGCCACAAAACCTTAAATCCACAAGCACTCACGCAGCTTCTCAAACCTTCATCCGCAATCAGCCAAACTCACATTCAGTATCTGCCAATTCGCCACTCACTACTGCCTTCAAGATAAGCCATATTCACTCAAACAGCGCACCACTAGCCTCACAGCCCCACGCCTTCACACTGCCACCTAGCTGTTGCACTCATTTCACACTCGGCCCTCCTTACGAAACCAACCCGCACACACAAATAAGCCACGTCCCAACTCCACGACACTTGCCCCTTTTTACACACTGAACACAATAACCCCCCTAAGCAACCGACAAAATAAACCCTAAGGCACTGCCACGCCCTTCACAAATAAGGCCACCTCACGCCAGTAAGTCACTCATTACCTCACGTAAACCCCTCTACTGCTCACGTACCTGACTCCTCAGCAGCCCTTCTATAACCCACAAACCAGTCCAAATAAACCACAAAACAGTCCCCAAACAGTTAACAAATTACCAAAAATAGTGACAAGAAAATACAGAGAAAACAGCAGCAAAACAGAGTGAAAACAGCGACCAAAATAGCAAAACAGCGAGCTAAGACGTTAATCCAGTGAACCGGAAGAGTTGCGGAGTGATAGCTCTTCCAACGTCCGTGAAACGCGAGTCCGAAAGTCGACATAAAAGGTTAGACCTGAGGGTACTTTTCCTATTATTTACATCTATCTTTTTAATTGTTTTATTCATTTTTATCGCATGAGAGTCGTTTATTGGTGCATGATTGTGGCCCTTGAATAGATAGAAAATGCATGATTATTATGAAATGATGTATGTTGTGGCCCTTAATAAAATGAAAAATGTGTCGCCTCTCATGGTATATAGGATGTAAACCCGGACATAAATTTCATAGCCGATTCCGAATGGACGGTAATATGATCTGTACTCGGGATACAACTCCACGTACCACTTGAGTAAACGGCGCATATTTTGTTTTATGTTGTTTTGATTTGTTTATTATTCGCTACTTGATTTTCGCATGTTATTTGTTTATGTAATGATGAGATAGAGCGCATGGCTTAGTAAGTGCGATTAAAGGTCCTCTATTTTGAGAGGTTAAAATCATTTACCACGATGTTTTGCCGCGCCGGATGATGTATATTCGGTTGAATGTGAGATATGTTCAATCGGGTATACGAAGTCCGATATTGTTGTCTTTGTTTCTTATATGCATCGTGTTATTAGTGTATGGGCTTAGTAAGTGCGATTAAAGGTCCTCTATTTTGAGAGGTTAAAATTCTTTACCACGATGCTTTGCCGCACTGGACGATGTATATTCGGTTGGATGTAAAATGTGTTAAATCGGGTGTACAAGTTCGATATGGTTTTCTTTATTTTTATATGCATTATGAGGTGATGCGCATGGGCTTAGTAAGTTGGATTAAAGGTCCTCCATTTTGAGGGGTTAAAGAACCTTTACCACGATACTTCACCGCGCATTTCATTTCATTATTCGCTTTTCTTTATATGTCATCTTCTTGCATAATCATGTATTGTGTTATTAACGCATGGGCTTAGTAAGTGCGATTAAAGGTCCTCTATTTCGAGGGGTTAAAATCCTTTACCACGATACTTTGCCGCGCCTTTTAGCCCGTTATTATTTATTAGGTGTCATCTATTCATTCGTTCATGTATGTGTCATGTTGTTTACTGCATTTTGGGGGGTCACTGTTGTAACCCAGTTCGAATGCGTTTCAGAACGCCGCACGAACGTATATTTTCTGTCTCAGTTCGTTCGAACGCGTTCACAAACGCAACTCGAACGCGCATGCATTTTGTCTTATCATGGATCAGGTCTCATTTCCGTTCGAATGCGTTTCCGAACGCCATACGAACGTGAGCATTCTATTTCATTTCCGTTCGAACGCGTTTACGAATACTACTCGAACGCGAACCTTCTGTTTACCGTTCGAACGCGGATACGAACACCGTACGAACGTGCGTACACTGAATTGAGTCATTTTCATCACATATCATGCATAATTGTTTCTTAGGTGATTTCTCTTGTATCATGTAATCAATCATACTATTTGTTTCTCTGTATTTATCTATTTGATGTGTTCATGAGATGGTATTCAAGCATGATTAGGTCATTAGTATGTTACTTGGTCCTTAGGCATGATTTAGCCTATTTGGTTGTTCATTTTCAAGCTTGATTAGTCATTTGTTTTGCGTTTGGAATTTGCCTTATGTTTAGGTTGCTCTTTGTTTTCCGCATTATATGATCGAAACATGTTCATGAGATTGCCGTGTGCTATTGACTGTTTGTCGTTATGATGATTACTTTCATGCATGTGAACTGAAAAGTAGAATACACTTGGAAATATGTGTTGCTTAGGCTTGGTTAGATTATTGCACAAATCTTTTTATTACAAGTGACATAAGTAAGTGACCATTCCGAACCCAACGGTTTGAGGTCTTCCCTTGCGAGGGGTGAGTGCGGCCTTAAATCTCATTTTCCCGGTTCACATCGGGTGGCGACTCCATTATTCTCCGGTTTAGTCCCCCGTGGGCTACTCCGTACTCCCAACCGGGCCGCGAGCCCGGAACAGCATGCGTCGCCCAGTTTCTGTGTCCCACACCAGTGTTGCTCACCAGGATTTGTCTGATACCTGCTCGTTATGCTAAAAGCATAAGAGACATCATGTATTGTACATAGCATGGAGTACATGATCGATCTTCTTGTTGAAGCATAAATGATCCTACTCATACGCTTTCTATCTGAATGCGTATGTGGACATTACTCCTTAGATAATTTGATTTCATAACAAGTAGGTAAATTACCTCTTTTGGAATCTTCCATTTTGAATCTTTTCAAAACTTTATCTATGTATGTTGATTGAGAAAGTCCTAACAACCTCTTAGATCTATTACAGTAGATCTTAATGCCGAGGATGTAGGTTGCTTCTCCCAAATCTTTCATGGAGAAATTATGAGATAACCATTACTTGGTGGCTTGCATCATGGGAATATCATTCCCGATGATTAATATGTCATCGACATATAATACAAGAAATACAACAGCACTCCCACTACTTTTCCTGTAAACACAAGGCTCGTCTACATTTTTTATGAAGTCAAATTCTTTGATTGCCTCATCAAACCGTATATTCCAACTTCTGGAGGCTTGCTTGAGTCCATAAATGGATCATTTAAGCTTGCACACTTTATTATGATCATCCTTAGATGCAAACCCCTCAGGTTGTGTCATATAGACTTCCTCTACGAGGTTCCCATTAAGGAAAGCTGTTTTGACATACATCTGCCAAATCTCATAATCAAAGTGTGCAGCTAGTGCCAGTAAAATTCGAATGGACTTTATCATTGCAACAGGCGAGAAGGTTTCGTCATAGTCAATTCCTTGGATTTGTCTATAACCTTTCGCCACCAACTAGCCTTATAGGTTTGGATGTTGCCTTCTACATCAGTTTTACGCTTGTAAATCCATTTGCAGCCTATGATTTTTATCCCTTCAGGTGCATCCACCAAGTCCCAGACTTGATTCTGATACATAGAATCTATTTCGGATTTCATGGCCACAGGCCACTTGACTGAATCAATGTCACGCATTGCTTCGTCATAACTGGTGGGATCGTCATTATCAATGACCTGATCATGTTCCTCATCAATATGAAAACCATATCTTTCAGGCTCATATATTTCTCTACCATACCTTCTAAGTTCATAACCTTGTGGTTGTTCCGTCGCTGCCCTTTTGAGGGGTCTGGGGCTTTGTTCCATGTTAGTTTGTTCTTCTCGTACCTCACGAGGTCAAGTCTACTCCCACTATATTTCTTGAAAATGAATTCATTCTTTAGAAATTTAGCATTTCGTGAGACAAATGTTCTTTGTTCATTTGGGATGTAGAACACGTATGCTCTTGAGTTCAAGGCATATCCTACAAACTTATATTTAATTACCTTATCATCCAATTTGTTAGTTTGTGTGAGCTTAACATATGGGTCACATCCCCAAACTCTTAGATAACTAAGACTATGACGTTTCCCAGACAATAACTCAAATGGTGTTTGACTAACAGTCTTGAAAGGAACTTGGTTTAGTAGTAGTGTTGCAGTTTCTAAAGCAAGACCCCAAAATGAAGAGGTAGATCCGTGTCTGGCATCATTGATTGGACCATATCTAATAATGTACGATTTCTCCTTTCGGATACCCCATTATGCTGTGGAGTTCCCGGAGGAGTCCACTGGGAAACAATGTCATTTCTCTCAAGTAATCTTGAAATTCGTTGCTTAAGTTAGGGGTGTCAAAACGAATAAACGAATCGAATTCGTGACGAATTCTAAACGAATCGAATTGTAATGCACTAAATTCGAATTCGATTCGTTTATTAAACGAATCCTGATATTAGGATTCGAATTCGATTCGTTTAATAAACGAATATTCATATTCGATTCGTTTATTCGTTTACATAAATCAAACGAATCGAATCGAATTTATTATTCGTTTACTATTCACATCCGTTTCGTTTACTATTCGCATCCGATTCGTTTACTATTCACATTCGATTCGTTTATTATTCGCATCCGATTCGTTTATATCAAATTAACGAATCGAATTTTGTATTCGTTTAATAATCAAATATTCGTATTCGAATTCATTCATTTAATCAAAATAAAATACAAAATCAACATCCATCTCATACCATATTTAATAACATATTCCTTACTAAAGTGTTAAAATCTTTACAACAAGCTTTCTTGTGAGTTCACGAACTTTGACATAGTTAAGTGAGTTCTCGTCACAAGCAGAATTCTTCGCAAGCAATGTGACACCAGGGTGTGACTACCGCTGCTCCGTTGCAAGAAACTCCAGGTTTAAGTGCTTTCTGCTGGAATCTGACCAACATTCCCAAAGTTCTGGGCAACCTTAGGCCTCCAATCGGTCCTTGCTCTCACAATTTCAGCACATTCCTCTAGTCGAAGCAAGTGCTGGCACTCAACACTGCCTAAGTTCACCAGATTGCCAATGTCATTGCCTGAGACTGCAGTCAGGGACTGCAACACACTGTCCCTTCCACACTCCCTCCTATACTCCAGAGTCACAGATGCAAGCTCATAACTCTCCAAGATTTGCTGGGGAGCACTCTGCAACAAGCATGAATTAATTAAGTATCAAATTGGGATTAAAAAATCACAACAGAATGGAATAAGAAAGCATGACATAGCATAATTCATTCTCCTAAGAATATAACTAACCTAATACAATATTTGCAATTTAATCTACATTTTAGGCTTCTTTTCTGGAATGCATTATGTTTCACTTATCAAGTCTATTGTCAATGTAAGCACACTATCAACACTTGTAAAAGGTTTAAACTTAGGCACTTTATAATAAATGGTGTCCTTGGCTTGTATTCCTAAAGATCATTAGATCGAACAGATTGAAACCATAGACCTTTAATTAAATAAGCAAAAAGACTTCTTACAGTGCCCTGCCTGGACCAAGGGATTTTTGAAAAATCAAGTAGAAAACTAAATTTATTCATCAAGTACTTTGTAAGAAACAAACTTGCTAAGAAATGCAGAGAACTCACCACAACGATAAAACCGAAAATAATATTAATAATCACATCAAAGATATAAAATGAACACAAAAAAATCAAACCCAATAATCAAAGTTTGCAAATGCATGTGCATGGACTGCTTCCAATGACTGATACCATATTACCATGTTCTTCATTCAAGGTGTTTAGATCTGAAATATGAGGCCATCACTTTCAGCAGTGAATATGAAGCCAAAAACGAATTAAATGAACAAGAAAATCTAGTTGGGGTCTTTTTGTTTTCCTGGAAGTTAAGGCCACCATATTTAGAGAAGAATCAAAATCTTTATCATCTCTGTTTACTTTTTTTGCAGAAGTGGCCACTGTTGAAAGAATTATTACAAAACATTACCTGCTGGTTGCTACCATGGTCGATGGCTGCTACGACTCTGAGGGAGATTGAGGCCGCCGACAGAGTGAGTTTAGGTTTAGAACTTTAGATTTTAGGTTTAGGTTTTAGATTTCAATTTATATACTTAAGTTAAACGTTTGAAATTATTAAATTACCCTTCGAGTTTAACTAATATAATAAATAAAATTGAGGGTAAATTTGTAATATAATTAAACGGATGGTAAACGAATTCGATTCGAATTCGATTCGTTTATGATTCGTTTAAATAAACGAATTCTAAACGAATAAACGAATTGAAGAGCTCAAATTCGGATTCGATTCGTTAATTAAACGAATCGAATCGAATTGACCCATTTATTAAACGAATCCAATTTTCCAACCCATATTCGTTTTAAAGCGAATCGAATCGAACGAATAAACGAATCCTGACCCAAATTGACACCCCTAGCTTAAGTATTCACCACCTCGGTCAGACCTTAGTGACTTAATACTTTTATTAAGCTGGTTTTCTACTTCAGTTTTGAAGTCTTTGAATTTCTCAAAGGCTTCAGATTTGTACCGCATAAGGTACACATACCCATATCGCGAGTGATCATCGATAAAGGTAATGAAGTAGGAGAATCCACCTCTAGCGGTAACTGACATTGGTCCGCATACATCAGAGTGTATGAGTTCTAATGTCTCTGATGCACGCTGTCATTTACCTTTGAAGGGTAATTTGGTTATTTTACCAAGTAAACAAGACTCACAAGTTCCATAAGGTGCATATTTGAAGGGTCTAAAATACACATCCTTATGTAGCTTAGTTAATCTTGTTTCATTGATATGACCTAAGCGACTGTGCCATAGAAGTAATTCATTGAGATTATTCGAGTTAACGTTGTATATATTAGAGGTTGAACATTCTTTGTTAGTTTGTAAGACATAGATACCATTATTCAAAATACCATCTCCATATTTTATTTCATTGAAATAAATAGAATATTCATTACAACTTATTAGGCATGAAAAGCCTTTATTACATAAATAAGAAATTGAAATGATGTTTTTTTTACTAGAGAATGTACATAAATACAATCTTCTAAGTCTAAAACTAAACCATTCTTCAAAACTAATAAATAATTCCCCACGCACAATGCAACTAGTTTTGCTCCATTACCCATGCGTAAGTCAACCTCCCCATGACGAAGTCTCCTACTGTTTCTCCGCCCTGCACATTGTTACACAAGCGAGTCCCACAACCGGTGTCAAGCACCCAAGTAGAAGGTTCAGAGTTTTGAGAATATAGTTCAATCATATACAACATACCTGAATCATTGGGCTTCTTGGCCTCTTGGGCTTCCCTTGCTTCATTGGCTTTCAAGGATATGCAGTCTTTCTTCCAATGACCCTTCTTTCCACAAAAGAAACATTTCCCCTTTCCCTTTTTCTCCACCTTACCATTGGGCTTTAGGTGATCTGGAGCCTTGGCCTTGCCCTTATTTTTCTTTAGGCCTCGTGGCTTCAGATCCGTACCCGTAAGCATAACGGAGCTCCGGTTTCAAGTCTTTCTCTTCCTTCTTTATCAGATTGTGCAATTCTGCTAAAGTAGCTTCTTTATTATACAGATGAAACTGCATAATAAAGTTAGAGAAGTCTTTTGGTAAGGACTGAAGAATTAGATCGTGACCTATCTCATGATCCATGATGAACCCGAGGTTGGCCAATTTTTCAATGTGGCCAATCATCTTAAGCATATGTCCACTAACAGATCCTTCCTTATACCTTGTTTGTAATAAGGCACATGACACTTGGAATCTCACGGTATAAACAGAAGTTTCATATAACTCCTTCAAGTGAAAGATGATGGTTTGAGCATCCATATCTTCGTGAGTTTTCTGAAGTTCGTCTGACATAGAGCCAAGCATTATGCAAACTGCTTGCTCATCATCATCGACGTGTTTCTTCTAAGCATCAAATATATTTTGGTCAGCATCTTCTGCGGGTTCAGGGGAAAATGGTCTTTCAAGAATATAGAAAATCTTTTCTTGTCGTAAGACAATTTTAAGGTTTTAAACTAGTCATTGTAGTTGTCCCCTTTGAGCTTATGCTCATCAAGAATGGAACGAATTGATACTCTGTTTGCCATTTGAATGTTTGTGAAATATTTTAACCCACATGTTAAGAGAGAATGTTAAAATTAGGAATATATTTTCATTAATGTTTATAATAACATGAGCTTTTAATATTATGAAGTTGCTCCCACTCAATTGTTTTAAAATTTTAAGCAAATCGCATCAACCTCAATATGATGGATTTCTTGTGGGCAAGGATCTCATTATCGTCATTTCAAAACTCCGACTAGGGCCGGTCGTTATAAAATACGATAATTAAGTAGGTTCCCAACCAATTTATGATATAAATCACAATTCATTGATCATTGGGTTGGGCAATCAAACATGCCATAGCTTATGCTAGTCCTCGTGGACACCCAATCTTTGCCACTAAGTTACAAGACCACGCCTAAGGGTCGTTGCGTCTTATGACTTAGAAAAGTCAAACCATTGTCAATAGTACGATTTAAGGACAAATTAGTATTGGTCAGTCTGGTAAAGCCTAGTCCTGCCAATACAGTTTAAGCTATTTAGGTCTATAATTTACAATGGGAGGCAAATTTTAGACTTAAATTATTATTGAGGATTTTAGCAAGTTTAAGTGAATAACTGTCAAATGGATTCCTCCATTGAAAATTCCCCAGAGGGAGGGTGGAGCGAATTCTCTTAAATACATTTACCTCTTAGGCTCTTATTGCCTTGGTGACAGGAATAAACAATAGATCCTCCAAATTAGTCCAACACTTTAATTATGCTTTAAGGTAAGCTTTGAGTAAATGATTATCTAGATGTCTTCACAACTTTTCCGTTTGGCTATAAAAAGGTAGTGAGTGAAGGAAGACACCAAATCATTATCTAACTCTAGTAATACCTTTGGTTAAATTAATTTTAGTTTGGAAAGTTTTATTAACGCCATGGTCTCACCCCACTTGTATCTTTTTTAATGTCTTTTATTATAAACAAGTGATTTATATTTATTAGCCTTAAAGGTAATAAATATATAAGTTCATCACAGAATAATTACTTAGCTAAGTGATAAGCAATACACTATATATTTCCTTAGAAAGTCTCTAGATGTTTGCACCCTAAAATAATCATGCCAATTCTAATCATACATAGAATCATCAAGCATATGAGTTTTAATATGTTGTAATTATTTTAGGCATTAAATAACTTTGATTAATATTTAATTATGATATTGCATTTTATTTTATTCAAATAAATTTACTATTCACATTTTTTACAGATGCGTGAACTTTAAATACAATTTTACAATTCAAGTCTTAACCAAATCATGCAAAACTTGTGCCTAAAATTAAGTTCAGGGTGTTAGCTTTCCAACGAGCTTTTACACACCCAATTTCGATTTCAAATGAGAGAGAACTAATCAAAACAAAAACGGCGATCTGATACCACTGTTGGGAAGCGGCCGTGAGTGCGCAGCGGAAAATTAAATAAATTTAAATTATGATGTCGTTATCCCTTTGCCCAAGACCCATTTGCTTTGATTATTCTACAAGCCTATGCATGTTACTATATATTCTAAGCATAAAAACTAATCAAATGTGCAAAGAACATAAACCTAAACATGCTAACTATCATATAAACTCTAATTAAAATAAAGAAAGAAAAAGACTTACTCGAATCGAAGACTCCTCCAGTCCTCCCTCCAATCTACAAGCTTTTCTCGAACTCAGCAAGCTCTTACACATTCCAAAGAGCCACCCAAGTGTGTGGCCTCCAAAGATGCACACACCAAAGCCAAAACTCAAGGGCAAGACTACGCCTTGAGTGCACGTGTATTTTGCCCCTGGTGTTAGCCTAGGTAAATACCTCAAAAATTTTAACTCGAGGTTCCTCTAGTCAATTAGACTTAAGGATCCTCAAAATCAGTGGCTTACTCTTAAACTTTAGAGTTGCTCACTTATATAAACCCAAGATATGAAAGGTTTGGTGCAAAAATTTGTAAAGAATTCATTGGGTTTATATAGGTGCTCCAAATACAACAAAATTAATTAAGAATCCGATGTGGGATAAAAGCTAATTTAATCTTAGTCATTGGATCTTAATTTAGTGGTTTAATGTGATTATAAAATCCTAATAAGAGTTTGGACCAAATTGGAATTCAAAACAAATAACAAATAAAAAAATTTACTATTCACGTTTATTTATTTATTTATTTATTCATTCCAATTCCCAAAGTGCCTCTATCGTCATTCATCAATCCCTAAGCCACTATGGAATCTCATAAATGATCTGTTCAATAATTAAACACATTGAATCATTTATGAATAATTCCTACAGCAATCATATGTGATGTTAAATTTGTACTGTGCACTGTTAACCATTGATTTCGACTTTGTTGTGTGTGACCTTTTGGGTTCCCCTCAAGTTGGACATGAAATGAATCGTGATAATTTAATCAAACATAAATTATCTTCCGATCAGATGGTCGTTCGATTTCAATGACCAAGGTTGACATCTAGCAACATGTCAAGGCCCCCAAATGAGAAGGAAAGATATATATACACATTATGTATGCGATTTACATATGATACGGTCCATCGCCTCACTGTATCCCCACCGTTTGACCTAGGGTATGGAAAGTGTCTACCCATATAGTCAAAGGTATGATGTTGATAGTGTCATGAATCGTGCTAACCCAAGAATCTCACATGATTCTTCCGCTGCGGCCACAGTCTCAAGCATTGATCACACATATCAACCCGCGAACTGGAATACTACTCTTATAAGAAAATATTATCCGAGAGAGTGGCGATTTTCTGTTGTATCTTTACAAACTTCATGTGTTTCAACAAATGACCCAATCATACCCTTATGACCGGATCTTTTGAACCGGGGAATGAGAATATCAAAGTTATTTGATCCACACATAAGATTGTAAAGACCTCAAGTCTAAGGACTAGTCATACAATCGATACATGAAAATTCTCACATACACATGGGATAAGAACTCAATGTGAAAACTTTCGGCGGTCAGTTCGATGGACACGAGCAACTCATGCATCCATGTGATACACCAAGCGGACGGATCTCCGCTAGTAACCTATGAGATCGGCTACCCCACTTAAGGGCGGATCATATCATCATACTAGTATCTCTGCTTTGTGAACGCCGAGATTATTCACAAAACTATGACTATGAACGTTTAAGAGTAATGATTCTCATAAGGCGTGGAAGCCATCATCTTATTACTCCAAGGGCTTTATTACAGTGTTTGATGATTCATATAAGTTATGTAAGACACGTATAATAAAGATTGTCATTTTATTAATTAATGAAAATATTACAAATACATGTACATATAGCCCATCCACAAGTTGGGTATATGACATATCCCTAACAGCGTGAGGGCGCGTGTGACGTTGTCCGACCTCCATTTGATCGCCGGAAAATAGCACCGAGCTCATCTCGACGTGAACTAGCTGATGGTACCCTCAAATTTGATTTTTGACAACTTTACCGAAACTCGAATTTTCCGAACCGAGCTCCGTTTTTCGGTTTTACGACCCCAAAGAAGAACCAAAGCTTCTGATACCACTTGTTGTGATTCAATGATCACTCTTGAGTGTTTTGAGGAAAAACCGAAACCTTTCTATTACTCTCAATAATATAATGCAATAAGTTTACAAAACTTATAAATGAAAAAAAAAAACTCACACTCTCTCTTTACAACACACTCTTTGGGATGTCATTAAGCTCACTGGAAGGCATGTATTTATAGTACAAAGTTTGTACAATTTTTCAACAATTGAACAGTAACCCACCATTCATTCCACAAAGTCTGATGTTTGTTTCTCCAAATTTTAAAGCCACCTAAAGTTTGCATGACAGCTTCTTCCTTGTACATGGTAGTTGGCTGGATCATGTAAGGCAGCTGGAAACTGAAGCTTCATGGTAGCTTCCTCATGTAGGCCATGCATGCGTAGCTGGACTTCATTACATATTTTAGGATTGTTATTTGATTTGTTTGGTAATCTACAATTGTCATTTTCATGGAGATTCTATAATGAAAGGATTTTGTTATTTGATTTGTTTGGTAACCTACAATTATAATTTTCAGATAGATTTTATAATGATAGGATTCTGTATCCGCCATTAAATTATAATAAAATTATATGAGCCGTCAATTAAGACAATAAATATAAACATTTTGATACATTATTTGTTTTAATCCTAACCATTTGTTACATTATCTTTCATCCACACTATTGTGCTTCATGAGTAATTAAGTTTTGGTTAATAATCTTGGTTTTATAGTTTATGTTTTATGCAGGAATAACAATACTTTTCGTCAACGTACAAAACATTTGGTGCGGGCTAAATGAGTAGATATAGTGGTGAAGACAAAAGTTTTACATTGCTTCCTGAGATTTTTAATAGTCTCATGGATCTATTAATCATCATGTATTAGATTGATTGTATGTTGTTGTAAATTTTTTATATACAATGTATGTATTATGTTGTTTCACTTCCCGTAATTTCTCATGTTCCCAAATAATTTTAGGTGTAGGTATGTATATCTACTAATTATGAGAAACACATATTACATATATATTTTTATGTTGTTAGGTTTTATCATAACTTAACTTGAGTTTTAGGATATCCTAAGTTTATTTTAATGCTATTATGATCGTGTAATTACATATTTATAATGTTTTTCATGTATGAATTAATTTCATCTTTAAAAAAGTTATCCTTAATAGTAATTTAAGTCGTGGTTTTTTTAGTAATAAATAATTTTATTAAATTAAGTGTGTCAAAAAAAATAAAAAATAGTGCAAAGAGCATCTTAACCCCACCTTTAGGATAAATATGAGATGTATTGTTGGAAATGAAAATTCTATTTCACTCTCTATATTTAGAGTATGCTATGTATTTTTTGGTCCTCGAATATGCTTTAAAATCCTAAACTACTCCACATAGAGATGCTCTTATGTTATTCAAAAAATAAAGATACATATTCGATATTAAGCTGAGTTTTATATTTGATTTTAATAATATTATTTTGGTTATTAGGTTAATGAAAAAAATACTTGAATTTGATGTTGAGTTGAGTTTTATACTGAGTTTTTTTTATAGATTATTATTAGTAATTATTAGATAATAATTTAAATATAATTGAATATTAACTATATATTATTACTAAAACACATGTGAACAAATAATATGAAAAATTTAGCACATTTTAAAAAAAAAACTCATTAAAAAAATTACAAAAAATAAAGATATATATTCGATATTAAGCTGAGTTTTATATTTGATTTTAATAATATTATTTTGGTTATTAGGTTAATGAAAAAAATACTTGAATTTGATGTTGAGCTGATTTTTATATTGAGTTTTTTTATAAATTATTATTAATAATTATAAGATAATAATTTAAATATAATTTAATATTAACTATATATTATTACTAAAACACATGTGAACAAATAATATGAAAAATTTAACTCAGCTCAACTCACATTTAGAAAAAGCTCATTAAAAAAAATTTAGTTCAAATATTTACTTTACTAGGTAAGTATTATTTTTAAATTTATTACCATATACTTTCACAAGCTAGTGTCATGTAACTAAGTTTGACTATTTAATATTTAATTGAAGAATATGTTTTTTTTTTTAATGTATGAATCTCAACTGACATTTGAAAAAAAATCATTAAAAATAAATTATTAGTCCAAATATTTACTTTACCAGGTAAGTATTATTTTTAAATTTATTACCATATACTTTCACAAGCTAGTGTACTATAATTAAGTTTGACTATTTAATATTTAATTGGAGAAAAAAAAATTATGTATGAATTTCAATCACATAATGTTTAATAATTAGTAACAATTAAGGTTCATAATGCATTTCTCATTGTAATGGAAGAAGATAGATTCACTATCAAACATATTATATTTGTCCGTTTTGAGTAATGTAGGCTTGGCCCACCTATTTATAAAAAAGTCTTGTCCAATTAAGTGGTTGTTAACATTGACATGACTCAAATCATGTCATCTAAATATGTAGATTTATTTGTGTTTAGGGGTGAGACTTGAATCATGAACCATAAATCCATTATGTTTTGTGAGTTCATCTTTGGTACAATCTTGATGGTACCATGTTGAACTCACAGACCCTACATTAAGTTTAGGGAGTGGAAAATTTCAATATCTAACAATACATCTCACTTCTATCTTACGTAAATTTCAGGTGACATACTAATAAAATAAAACTGTCATAAGACCAACAAATTAACATTATATTATTTATAATAATAAAATATTTTATATTATGTAGGAGATATGCAGAGAAATTATTGGAGTACAGACTCCTTAATTAAAAATGATGTCATTTTTAGATATATGTAGGGAGGCGTGTACAGGAGTATGGTGGAGATGTTTCTGCTACTCAGTCATTACTTATATTAAAAATCAACAATGTTGTATAATATCATATTGTAAAAAAAAATTATCATATATCCCCTCTAAAGTTAAGTAAGCTCCGAAAATATGTCTGATTTTTAAAAATTATCATTTGTCAACTCTAAGTTATGAAAAATAATATTTACACTTAAATTGCTAATTTTTTGAGTGTAAAATGTTATTTTTCATAACTAGTTTTTTATTATAAAAATGTCATCATTATTCATTAGTACTTTTGGGTGTAAATATCTCATTTTCATAACTTGTGGTGGACTCATGAAAATTTTCAAAAATCAACCCTTGGATATCGAAGGCGTCCTTGGTGATCTCGTAGTTCCTATAGGATGGAGATGATGAGGTCGGTCCATGGATTTTCTTTCCTTCAGATGGTTGAAGAGATATAATGCATCAAATTGTTTGCAACGACCAACTTGATCCTTTTCCATATGGATATGTATTTTCAGACTTTAGGTTATTTAAAAGTATTATTTTTTGGGCAAATGGATGATAATTTCCATATTATAAATATAAGGAAAATTATCATTTTACATCCGAAAAATGAGTTATGTAATATTCGAAAAGTATAAATAAATTTAATTTTACACTAAAAGTTACAGTCACCTTACTAATTTATACTTGTAGGTTTTTTTTTTTTACACTTAAAATTATAATCAACGTGCTAATTTAGACATAAAAAGTTTCAGATAAGATATAAATTTACACATCAAAAGTTTAAATTAATGCATTGACCAAAATTATGAATATAAAATTGAATTTATTTAAAGTTTTTAGATATTTATTAAGTCAAACTTCTAGGTGTAAAAATGATTATTTCCTTAAATATAATTTTATATTATTCTTGTTGTAGTATTATTATTTTAACTCTAGAGATAACAATATAGTAAATATTGTTATCCGAAATTTAGTAAATATTGGTTAGGTTTTGATTTCGAAATTAGGTAACCGAAATGATTTCGATCGGTTATTATTTTTGGTATTTTAGAAATCAGATACGCAATATCCTACCAAAAAAATTATAATATTAATAGTTAAAAAAAATTAATTTTTAAAAATTAATAAATTTGTATTTTTTTTCAAAATTTTCAATAAATTTATTAGGTATCAGATATCTAAATATTTGGTCACAGATATACATATTAAACGTGATTTTTTTCAATTATAAATAAGTATTAATATTGAATATAATTTCAGTTTAGTTTTCAACAAAAATGTTCGTATAATCATCATATAATTTTTTTTTGGGATAACCGGGGTGTCCGGGCCAGCTACGCGCACCTCGATTAATCCTCGGGACCTGTGCCCCGTGCCCTCAGAAGTTTCCCAACACAGATCAGGGTAAGTCGCTGGCTTTTCACACTAGGGGCATGGCCCCAAAAAAAATACATCTAATGAGATTCGAACCTTAAACCTAAAAGAGAGTAAATAACTCAAGTCCAAAGCCTTTATCAGCAACCCATTGGGTTATCATCATATAATTTGCCATCCCTGATTTTATATATATATATATACTAGTTTTTGCCTGTGCCTACGGCACGGCGTTACAGTATTTGGCCAGTGCCTACGGCACGGTGTTATAATATTTGCTCGTGCCTACGGCACAGTGTTACAGAATTAAATGATTTTATTTTTTAATTAAATGATGCCCGTGCCTACGGCACGGTGTTACAGTATTTGGCCGTGCCTACGGCACGGTGTTACAGAATTAAATGATTTTATTTTTAATTAAATGATTTTATTTTAACTTTCTATTTTTTAATTTGAAAATTTTAAAATTTTTGACCATTTCCATCAATCGATTCACTCTCTTTCCTCCAATTACCAATGAAATGATCTGAGCCGTCAATTAAGTCACATAAAGAGAGCCGTTGGATACACTCTCTTTCCTCCAATACCATTCTCCTTTATTATATATATAATATATATATATATATATATGCAGAATAGTAAGGTATAAATGAATGATATACACCTCAGCAGACGCAAAATAGCAGAATGCATGAAGAGCAGGTGGACGAGTAAGGTTTCGCCAACTCGACAAGACCACAAATGAATCTCCAGCCACTTCGATATTTATCTTTCTCAATTCTCACTTCTCCCAATGTTCTGCGGAAACTTCTTTTAACCTCTTTTTTTTTTTTTTCACCCATTATATAATTCATCAGATACATTGTTTTATAAAAATGGCACTCTCGACTCCTGATCGCTTAACATTGACTGGTACGTAAATATAATGATAGAAAATAATGGATGTCGTTTTATTTTATTTTTATATTTTTAGCTTTTGTTTTTTTCTCTGGTTTAGTACTTTTGATGAATATAATATGACGATCCAGCAAGTGTTCCTGTTTCTATATACAGTCAGGATCATTATTAATCTTTGATTATTTATTTATTTATTTATTTATTTATTTTTTGATTTTTGGAAAGAAGCGGCGACGTTTTATTAGTTTTATCTACTTTTTAGCTAAAATATGATGGAGCATTAGTGTGCATTTTGCGTGGCGTGCAATTCACAGTTTATGTTTCTTTGATAAAGTGGAGAAGTTTCGTTAGCGATTTCGATTTAACTCGTGTTATTTATTTTTGCCGATAATGGATGCCTGCCATGATATACCCATATGTTCGTGCTTACACTTTCATTTATTTATTTTCTTTAATTGCGTTGTTTATTTGGCTGGTCGATTGATCATCTTTTGTGAATTTTAGACACTGCTGAAGCTCTGAACCATTTGATGCTGGATACTGAGGAAAAGACTATTATTAATCTGAGCACGTTGAATACTCAGGTAATTTATAATTTTGTTGTTAATTAATGGTACCCTTTTGGCATTTAATGAAAATGTCTTTGATTTTTTTTCATCAGGATCAGGTGGTAATTGGTCCACAGGGGTGTAATGTAGATCATCCTGGATCTTTAAGTGCGGTTGAATACCATACGAGTGGTTGTTTGTCCGGTGCCTATTTCTCTCAGGCACCATCAGTTCACAATGGAGGAGGTTAGTTCTTTTTGTCTGTTGAAATTTAAGAGGTGTAGTTGCTGCATATCACTTCTGCACTTGGGAAGTATGTACTTGTATGGGTTCTGAAAGATAATTCTTATGTACTTGTATGGATTCTGAAAAATATTTCTTACGCAAATGGTATGGGTTCTGAAAAATATTTCTTACGCAAATGGTATATCTTATTGCAGTTAATTCCAAACTTGACAGTGTGGTAAGTGTTTATTTTGGCTGAGAGGACGGTGGATGTTGTGCAATTTGGATTTGATTGTCTAATAGTATTGAAGCACTTTTAATAAAGAACTTAAATTTTCCCCTTGGCAGTTGGCACTAATGGTGAAGTTGTGTTATAGCAAACCCCTCCACGTGTTCTAAGCCCCAAGAACCGCGAATCTTGATTTTGTAAGAACAAAATCATTCCAAGATCAAGTCCAACCCTTAAAGAACTTTGCCCTTAAGAACCTTTCTTTATTTATTTGGAGAATCTTGAACAGCGATACAACGCCACAACGCTTGCCACACGTTGATAAGCTTTTGTTCCGTAGAACCAAGGAAGAATCCACTCCCTCAAGATGACACAAGTCACTTTGTTTTGTAAAAAAAAATGTTCTTAGTTAATTGTCAATTACAATGAATAATGCCCCTTTAAATAGGTGGCTAACCCTAATTCTACCCAAATATAATAAAACCCTAGCAAAATAAACCCAATAACATATAAAATACTTTAAAATTTCGTGCATCGGCTTTGACGTTCAGCCCAGCACTTAAACAACACATAACCTTAAAAAATATAAAATATAAAAACTGTAGGGATATCTTGCGTCCTCATTTTGACCAAGAAGAAGTCCGAACTGGACTTTGATGTAAGTTACAAAGTTTTAGATCTAGGAGTCTTCTTTCTAATGCAACTTGAATCACCAAAATCGGACATCGGATGAGAAAGTTACGGCCAAAATACGAAGACTGCGCAAATCCCGCCACTACTAATGCATCATTCGGAAATTAAGCCCAAAATCAATCAAGGCAGCCCATGCATGTCCAAGACTCATTCCATTCTTGACTTAGACATAATAAGGCCTTCATATAAAGTCTAATACATAGACCAAACTCCAGAACCCAAGGAATCTTCCAAATCCACCAAAATGGCCCAAATACACCAATCTGACCAAGTCATGCAATCAGCCACAACTTCAAGTTAACTTGGCCTAACAAATAGAGCTCATTCTTGATCACATCAGTGTGAGCTTGAGTATGAGAGTGTATGATAAAGAAGATTTAGTACTCTCTGTTTTTGCCTTAGTAGAAATTATGTGAAGGTTCAAAGGTAGGGCAAAAACAAATTTGGGGCTTAATATATAGTGAAGGTGTAAACTGCCCCAACAGCTCTGTCTGAGACCGTTATGTCGGTCTGCCAAGCATAACAACTATATTACCGTTTGAAGATTCGAGCGTGATACCGGAAAACTGACTGGTATGGAGGCCGAATGAAGAAAGACTTTCCAACAAGCAATCAAATAGGTTCAATCACCTCTACTTTCAGGTTCAGTATGTTGATGTGCTTACCGGTATGGTCCTTGCTGGTTTCCGAGAGCATGTATGATATGAAGGTTGATCGGTATGAAGACTGGTATGCTCTATGTCCGTTCCAGTAGCTGTGCAGACTCTAGAGGGACCGGTATAGAGTATCCGGTTCCAGAGGCGATGCAAAACTGCTTAAAACAAAGCAGGGACACCGGTATGCCGGTGTGGTGATCGGTATGCCGGTCTCAGTGCCAAAATGTCAAGATTTGAAGGTTAAAACATTTTGCACATGACCCTAATGCATCTATATGAATGTGCATGTCCTATGAGCTTAGAGACTTAAATAAACAACTCACTTACAAAGAGAGCCCTAAGCTAAGACTACACAAAATATTCTTCGTTTGTTGCTCGAGTTTTCACATCTATTGCTCTTCACCACCAATGTGCTTCGACATCTTTTTGGAATGTCCGCTAATACGTGTCGAAGACTAGTCGTGTTGCATCATCAAAATCCATCTTGAGAATATGTCACTAACATTTGTCAGGCACCGTCACTGCGTTTAACGGCCTATAGTCCACACAGAATCTCCAGCTACCATATTTCTTTTTAACCAAAATCACAAGGTTTGCACCAGTGGCCAACATTTCTCCTATCAATTTCTCCATCTCATTTTTTTTTATCAAAGGTGTATCGGTATGGCTTCACCCTCACTGGTGGCACGCCCTCCTTAACTACAATTGCATGGTCAGTACTCTGACGCGGAGGCAAACCCGCTGGTTCTTGAAAAACTGATTCATACTTTATCAACAATCCCTCTATATCTCTTTTCTCAGTCTCATAACCCTCTTCTTCTGCACCATCAGTCTAAGACTTCACCAAAGTCCACAACAGAATCTCAAAAGCAGAGTTAAACAACGATGTCATTGACATTTGTGAGCAACATAGAGAAATGTCCCCTCTGATGACCAATTTCCCTTCATCACTTGTGAACTTCATGGTCATTTTTCCTTGGTCAACTTTTAACTTCTCCCAACCTCTCTAGCCATGTAACCCCTAGAATTAAATCCACACCTCCAAAGTCAAACAAATACCTATCAACTTCAATATTGTGACAAATGCCCCGGGACATTGAACTGTGTCAATCTCCCATATAGGCACTGAATTTGGCGGTGTCGTCGATCACTAATTGTGCCTTGTCCACTAACAATTAAGAGATAAAGTTGTGGCCTGCCCCACTTTCGATCATCATTGTCACATTCCCCCCAACTCTTCCTCGCAGCTTTGTCGTTCTAGGCTGAGTGATAACCCCAATCGAAAACATTGGCAACTCTAGCTACTTCGCGTGTCCCACGTCTTTCTGTTGTGCCACTACTTCAATAACTTCTTCCATTTTTTCATCCTCTATCTCAGCTTCATCCTCCGCCAGAATGGTCACTCTTAGGGACGTCACTGCGCATTTGTGCAGGGGAGAGTAGGGTTGATCACAACGAAAGCACAACCCTTTCTCTCTCTTTTCTACATCGGCCATTTTGTGAAGGGTTTCCTCTATTAGCTCGATTATTGGCTACCCCCCTGTAAATTTTTTGCTCCATCGATTGGTAGAAGACCCAACTGCTCAGATTTTTCATTTGTGGTGTCAATGCTTGCTTACTTCCCCAGCATTCTCGCCAGGTCTATTGCCCTCATTACATCCTTGGGTTCAAAAATTCTACCTTTCTCCTTATGTCTTCCCTTAGCCCGTTCAAGAAATACCCCAAGTGTTATTCTTCGAGAAGTTCATTGACTTGGGAAACCAAACTTTCAAATCGTTCAACATAATCATCAATAGTCCCTTGTTGCCTCAAAGCCGCCAAAAACTCAAACGGATTCGCGCTTTTGCGCTTAGAAAATCTCTTGAACATTTCCAATATGAGATTTTCCCATTTTTGATCGGGAACCTTCTTCCTCGACCACTTAAACCATTGAATTTTCGTTCCTTCCATACTCACCATTGCTAGCGGGACTTTCATTTCATCTTTGGTGCAGTTTATCTCAAAACTTTCTCAGCTCTCGTCACCTATCCAATGGGATCGTTACCATAAAAAAATGGTAGCTCTACGCTTTTCAACATCATCTTTAGTTCCCATCATCATAGTCTCCACGCTCCATCCTACTTTACTCTTGGCCTCTTGTTGTGCCGTTCAACAGCGGGTTGGTTACGGGGGCCTACTCCTCAGTGAAGCATGAGCAATATCAGGTTCAGGCACATTTGAATCAGCACCATCATTCAATGGATTTTTTCCCGTCATCCACCTCAATATGTATTCACAGAATTCATCCATGGCTTCCAACTTATGGTTCCAACTATCTACAGCCTTGAACTGTTTAGAAATCACATCCAACTCCTCTCCTATTGTTTGTAACCGGGAAGAAATATGTTCCACCTCCATCCTTAACCCCTTCACTTCTCTCTCCACCTTCTCCACATTGCTTTCCAGGTTCTCAATCCTTGTTTCCATCCTTGTGGTTGCTATCCCGTCATAGGTATCCAGCAGGTCGGACCAAAAATGTTACGATCACGAATTGTTAAATTTGTGAATGGGATTCAGAAAGAAAACAAGTTGTTTAGATATAATTTGGAACACAAAGATAAGATTGCTTCTAATAATGTTTTAAAGAAATGTGCCTTTACATCACCAGCTCTCAGCTAAGACCACAACCCACAAAGCATTTCCCAAAAATATCCGCCGCACATACATGACCTCCCCTAATATAACTACCTGTACATTCCATTCATTTCCTATTACAATTCATAACTAATTGTTGCCACGTCACATGTCAATGGTCCCCCTCGCTTCCAGGTTTCAGCATGCCTTTGTTTTTCTTTCTGTTGTAAACGAATTTCACTGGAGGTCTTGAAATTGTGTGGGATGCTCTAGTATCCTCGGGCCCATTCTCCACTTCAATGACACCCTGCTTCTCTCTTGCATCTTGGTCCCTAACAGTTCACTCTCCTCTTTCCAAGTGTGGAGTAATCGTGAGGTGGTTGAAATAACTTTTAATAGGTTATACTTGGTAAACTGTTGTGGCATTATGCTGTAGAAAGTGTCTTTGTGATTGGTTGTAGGTTAAGGGTTGAAAGTACATGTGAGAATTTGTGAAGGAAAAATTGTTTATTAAAATTGCTTGATATAAAACTTACAATGAGAGGCCTTTATATAGGCATTATACAACTACCATATTAAATACACAACAACACAACTACCAACTACACAATTAATGCTTGTGTTAAAACACCATATTAAATGCTTGGTTGAATATAATCTAACAATAAATACTAATTAGCTTCTCAACTACTTCCAACACTCCCCCTCAAGCTGGAGCATACATGTTGTATGCACCAAGCTTGTTACAGATGAAATCAGCACAAGAACCATAGAGAGACTAGGTGTGTTTAAAGCGCTGCTGGAGAATGCACAGCAGGAAATATATGGTGACTTGGTTGTTTAACGTCGTTGGAGAATGCACAACGAGAACAGATGTGGAGGTTGGATGGTTTAACATCGCTGGAAAATGCACAGCTGAAAAGTTTAAACTATTCCAGAACAGCTCAAAACATCTAAAGAAAACTTGCCAAATCACCCCATACAAAACCCCGAAAAAAGTCAGATGTGGAACTTGGGCAAATAAGGGATAAGAATTAGCATTCGTCGTCACTGATATTGTCAAGATTGCCAAAGAAGATGCGGCGCGTGAGGTCACACATATATAGCGGTGTGTGTTCCCCACGCGCCGACTTGAACGACGACTCTAAAAGAGAGAATAGAACCCAGAGAAAGATTGGCTCTGATACCATGTGAGAATTTGTGAAGGAAAAATGTTTATTAAAATTTGCTTGATATAAAACTTACAATGAGAGGCCTTTATATAGGCATTATACAACTCCATATTAAATACACAACAAACAACTACCAACTACACAATTAATGATTGGTTGAATCTAACACCATATTAAATGCTTGGTTGAATATAATCTAACAATAAAACTAATAGCTTCTCACTAATTCCAACAGTACACTTTCAAACGAGGTGATCAGTGGTTCCGTAGGTATATACCTTAATTGGAGTGGGCTTCGAGATGAGTTTTGGAGTGGATCGGAATTGCTCTACTTGAAAGAGTGTGGTTTTGGATGATGACATTTAATGACTACTTTTCTTATTTTCCCTAGCATAGCTGAAGACAATAATGTGTCGGTGCAGATTACATATGTTTTTCCAATTAGATGACTGATTGGGATCCTAATTTGTAAGAGCAATAAATTGTATAGCCTTGTAATTAGCTTATTGGTTATAGTAGTAGGTTATTGTAACCATTTCTGATCTGGTTTTGTGGGAATTTTGAATTTTGGGAAACTTTATTTTTTAAGACAAAACAAGGTTGGCGACTTTGAAGGAATGAATAGGCAGACTTTTGGCAATATTCAAGGTTATTAACATAGACAAAATCCGACCTTGTTAGGGGTCTATTTATCCTGCCCTTTACTTGATCTTTTCTCCTTGTTGTTTATTTTTTTATCAAAGAGAAAATGAAACAGAAGTTAACCTCCGCAGATTGTTGTTTGTATCTCCTTGAATTGCTGAAATTAACTGTATGGACATATTACTGTGATTAGGTAGACTCATGTTTTTGACTTGTAGAATGATGCTCTATTTTTTGTATTAGTAATAGTTTATGCTTCTGGTTCGATGATAGGAGTTTATGAAAGTTCAATAATAAAAGGAATTTAAAATGTAAGTGTAGCTTGCTGATTAGAAGTGTGTGGGTGGTGGTTGGTTTGATAGTTGGGCATATTCTTGGAGCAAGATTTTTTCTACCTTTTGCTTCTTTATCATGCAAAAGTCATGTTCTTATACTGTTTGTTTCCTATCTTGTCCGTCACTCAGGTTATGACATTGCAACTGGTGATGGGGTTACACATCTTCCATATGTTAATGCTGAAAGCCTGGAAAATGCTTCTCATGTGTGTAAATTACCTTGCCTTTCACTAGTTCTGTTGTTTTTTCATCTTTTAGTGGGTGCTAGCAGACCTCTATATTTACTTGTTAACTAATGCAGGGAATCCACAATGAATCTCCATCTGTTGCTTTTCATGGTTATGGGTTCAGCCCTCAAATGCTCCATAGACCATATAATCCAATCACTACACAGCTGCCTTCTGTGAGGGGTCATGACCAATTGTACCGTGCACAACAGTTTTTGGCCTCTGATCCATCATGTTTCCAGCAACCCATTTCTCCAAAAAAATCATCCATTATTTCATCAACTTCAGTTGCAAAAGCAAAGTTGCCAGTACATATTGATCTCCAAGGCAATAGCAAAAGATTTGGTCTGAAGCCCAATTATGCACCTCTGATGGGATCTAGCAGTAGGGGAGGCAACATTTTTGGAAACTCTGATGGCCTAGGTTTCTTGCATCAAGATATTGAGGGATCTGAATTTGGAGGATTATGGTCAGATTGGTCAATACCATTGAATGGAAAGAGTTCTTTGCTTCAATTGTCGTCAGCAGCAGCTTCTCTATCGCCAATTAGGTCACTAGAGTTGTCTCGGGATGATTTTGAAATGGTTAGATTTCTAAACTATGCACCTTTGTTCACACGTCTTTGAAGCTAGTTTTTTCTTGAAAAAGAGAAGATATGCAAGTTCAAATTCAAATGTTTAACTGTTTCACGAGCTTCTGCTGAGTGACAGAGCAATTTGTATACAGAGATTATTATGTCTTTCCGAAAGCATGGTGGTCTTATTTAAGCCTTTTTTTATGTGACAGGAATTCTAAAACTAATGGTTCAACTGGATTTCATCCATCCTATGGTTCATTTATGTAGGTGTCAGCTGCTAGATTATATACCATATTTTATACAAAAAGAAATGCTACCAATGGTTAATCTACAGAAATGTACTTTAAATAACAAGTCCTTGTCTTGAGACTGCCGGAGTCATCCCCAAAGTTATCAACTGATTTGACTTTAAACTCTTTTCTAATACTGTATTGGACCGTTATTTCTGATTCAATGAGATGTGATGGAGATTCTAACAATGAAATCTTACGCAGGCTTCACAGCAGAAAGGTTCATTTTATGGGTTTGGATCTTGTTCAGGTTCCAGATACAGAGGCCACTCTCATGGTCAAAGTGATCAAGGCTCTGATTATGGAAGTGCCTCCGCTTCTAGTATGGGGGTGGATGGTCAAAACTGGCCTACACTTAATCAAGGTAGACAAGGAGGAAGGTGTAACGACATCTTATGTAGTTGTACTGTCACTCTTGATACGCTAAGTGAGCGCAATAGAGGACCTAGGGCATTTAAGCCAAAAGTTCGGACAACAGCATATGGATCTGCTTTCAATAATGGCAAGAGCGGAACCATTGATGATGTTCTTAAAGAGTCTTACAACCAATTGGATATTTTCACCAACTATGAAGTTGCAAAGTTCTTCATCATCAAATCTTATAGTGAAGATAATGTTCACAAAAGCATAAAGTATGGTGTCTGGGCAAGCACCCCGAATGGCAACAAAAAGTTGGATGCTGCTTATCATGAAGCAAAGGAGAAACATGGGATGTGCCCAATCTTTCTGTTGTTCTCGGTACTTTACCCAGTTTGATACTCCAAACGTTGAGTACATGGTTACCTAGAAATTGATACAAGTCTAAATTAAAATCTTGTTTAATCTGCTAAAATCATTGATTTGAGAAATGAGTCTCTATCAAAAAGCAGAGAGAATAGATGTTATGATGCAAATGCTTGTAAAAAATAGCCTAATTTGCCAGGGTTCATTCTGGTGCAGCTCCTGCAATTGTTGGTTTGCCACAGTTAGTGGGTTCGCTGGTCTCAAACATGCAGACATGTATAACACAGTGCACATGCACATGTGTTCAAGTAGATTATGATATCTTCTGATTGGTGAATGGCTGAATGCATTGTCCTTTACTAATTGTGATTTTATCAAAAGAATTAAGTAAGGTCACTGGGACATGGTCTATTTTTCTACATTATTGCTTTTACTGATCAATGTGTGTGCTCTGATTTTTTTCTTCTACTCTTTGGTTTGGTGTTTCATGCATAAATAGAGTTACTTGTTCTGTAATTATCATCCATGCTAGCACATTTTGGGAGGTAGTTCTCGTTATTATCTCCCTGTTGTTCTTTCTAACTGGTTTTACTTGAGCATTGTAGGTTATGAACTAATCTTCTGATCTTACAATTGTATGCAGGTGAATGCTAGTTCCCAGTTTTGTGGGGTGGCAGAGATGGTAGGGCCAGTAGACTTTGACAAGAGTTTGGATTATTGGCTGCAGGATAAGTGGTCTGGACAGTTCCCGGTCAAGTGGCACATGATTAAGGATGTCCCCAACAGTCAGTTTCGACACATTATACTTGAAAAAAATGATAATAAGCCAGTCACTAATAGTAGGGATACTCAAGAGGTAAGAGTTTATTGGGATTCATGCTCTATTTTCAACTGGCGAGTATTGGTGGAAAGGGCATGCTCTTGCCACTATTTCTTCACTTCACACCTCTTTTGGTCTTAACTGGCTGTAGTAATTATCCACTGCTACTATTTAACTGATTAGTTGTGACAAGCTCGATCTGCTTCACTCTACATTTTGTACTTTAAAAGATAGGCCAATTGACTACACTTTTGGTCTTTAACTGGCAATAGTACTCTTCTTAAGGCATTTTTTCCTCTTTTTTTTGGGGGGTTCCTCTGGAGTTTGGAAGGATGAGGTTATTGAAGGACGCTTTCTGAATAGATCCATTGCTTTATAGTCTATTACTCACCCGAAATTGTTTCTACATAATTTACTTGTGGCTTGTAAGTGGATTTCAACTGCATGCAATTTTCTTACTCAACTAGGAGCTCATGTGTGAACCTGGCACAGTGGCACATCTATATATCGATTTCCTTTGTGAAAGACCCTTTCAAGTGCTTAAAAAGTAAAGCTAAGTTTAATATCATATCCTCTGGTGTTTCTGTATTTGATTATACTGCCTCAATTTTGCAGGTGGAGTTGGAACAGGGTATTGAGATGTTGAACATATTTAAGAATTATGAAATGTATTCATCCATTCTAGACGACTTTCACTTCTACGAGCAGCGGCAGAAAGCAATGCAGGAAAGGAAGGCTGGACAGCAACCAAGCCGAGTGGCTCCTCCATCGTTGGCAGCAGTCAGTGAAAAACAAAATCCAGTTTCGCTATCAAAGGACTTCATAAAGACCATGTCCAAGAGCTTCACTGAAGCTGTGTTGTTGACCGAGCATGAGAATGAACATTCGTCAGTTAGGAATGCCGTCTCCGCCACAACTGCCAATGTGGCTGACATCAATTAAACTGGAAATTTTTTCATCAAATTAAGCAGATAGGTAGCAATTGAACCTGAAACCAGCTGCCATGATCCATATATATTCCTTTTTTGATTTATCCATCACCAAGTTTATGACAGGTTTCTGCTTGAGATGGCCTTAATATGTTGTAGGTTACAATGATCTTTACATGAAGATTCGATTTCATTATTCTTCCAGATTGATTAGTTAACTTTTGGTATGTTTTAAATCATAGGGTTTTATCATACCCATGGATGTTTCTCTCTGGGGAGAGCTTGGTGACAGGCCAAGAAGTTTTGTCTATTGAAAATTACATAAATACGATTAAGAGATTGTCTCGAATTGTCTTAAATTTTGAGTCAGAGACAACTTCGCCTCTAAAAAATTAAAAAATATATATATTATTCCCTTGAGAATTATTATTTTTTTAAAAAAATTGAGGCTTTAAGGTTTAACAAAATTTTGGGATTCAAATTAGCGGTTTGTATTGACTACTTGCTAAGAATGTTAATTCATATTCTCAAGTTGCGTGGTTTAGTGGTGTAGGGTTCAGGATATCACCTTGAGGTTCTGGATTCGAATCCAGGGAATGCGTTTCTTGTAAGAGCTTGGAATAGTCGGAGATTTTATCTATTCTATTTAAGCGAGAAAAATGATAGTTTGACGACGAGATTTCCAACGATTTCAAAAAAAAAAAAATGAGAATCCATACGTGGTTAAGCAGAGGTGGATTCTGTAGTTCATTCATATATTTGCAATGAGTTGCATGATTACTAAGTAAAATAAAGTTGAATGTATTCCGCAGGAAATTAGTATTGAATTGATGCAATTTGTACAAACTTTGAAAAGTGAATGTTGTGCAAATTTATGCGCAATGGACGGTCGTAATCTTCTTCTGAGAAAATCATAATAAAATCACATTCAACAATTATATGATGGTAGGTTATTCCGATTTATTTCTAAATGTCTAATTCCAATAATTATTTTGTTTACCAACAATATTGTTTCAATAATGATTTTAATAAGTGTAAAATACTAATTAAGTTTCTAATAATTAATATATATATCAAAAATCAATGGCAAAAATCACTGCTAAAAAACAAAATTATAAAATTTCAATTGTGCCATTGGGCTGATCTCCAATACTCCATTTTTCTTATTTCTGTCGGGAAGCCAAGCCATCCTTATTAAAATATATTAAAGTTAAAGTCCTCGAAAAGCATGTCCGTTTATGAGGGGGTCGTGTCGGGCCCTAGCCCGCTTGATATGGGGCCGAGCCCAAGCCTAATCCGGCCGGAAATTTTTAAAAAAATTATTAATTAAATAAATGTATTTTAAAACCTTATTTTATTAAATGATTTTTTTCAAAAGTTTACACTATGTAAAATACATTATAAATTCTAATTATTAAAAAAATACTAAGAAAGTAATAAATAATATTAATACAACTTAAACAAGCTTAAAAAATAATAATAAACCATAAAATATTATATTAGTGCATTAAACGATACTAATAATAAATACTTTTAAATGCAAACATATTATTGTAAAAACATATATAAATTTTTTTAAATTATAGGTAATAAAAGATCGGACTATGATTATTATTTTAAAAATCTTTATAATTCGGCCCTTTAACTAAAGAGCCTTATTATTTAAGGCACTAGCCCCGACCTATAAAAAAAAAGAGTCGATTAAAGCCATGCGGGTCCAGACCAAATCGGCCCGGGCTTAATTGACAACCCTAGATACAACCACATATGCTTAGATGGTTGGATCAATGTGGTTTAGTTCCCACACATTTCCTTGTCGATGAAATAATATAATCACACAAATTCAATCACCTATCACCTAAATATCTATGATTAGATTTATGTCATTTGCTTGCATTATTTTTGTCCCGTCGCTAATAATTAATAATATTTTTTTCTTCTAAAGGTTAGGTATTTTGTCCAAGTCTCAAATTCACACAGAGGATCAGTGACGTGTGTACCACTTGATATATATATATATATATATATATATATATATTATTACACCACTTTTATATCTCACAAACCCTCCTCCATTTCATCTCTGTTCCTTTATATATAAAAAAAGACACAGAAACAAAATACAAAATTTGTTAATTTAAAAATGAAGAGCTCTCAGTTTCATCCCGAGAAAAAGAAACTCCTCGTGCTCGTAATCGCCGGACTAATCGCGGCGACGCTGGTGATTTGCACGTTAATCCGGTCAGCTGATAACTCGTTCTTCTGCTCTCTAGCCAGCTCCAAGGCCAAAGCAGCAGCAGCCGCCGAATCCTACTCAGCCACGCCGATCCAACTCGACGCCATTCTCCACTACGCCACCTCAAAAATCGTCCCCCAACAATCCCTCGCGGAAATAACAGTTTCCTTCAAAGTCCTCAAATCCATCTCCCCTTGCAACTTCCTCGTCTTCGGACTCGGCTACGACTCCCTCATGTGGAACTCATTCAATACACGTGGCACCACGCTATTCCTCGAGGAGGATCCCAAGTGGGTCCAGTCTGTCCTCAAGGACGCCCCCTCTCTCAACGCCCACGCCGTCCGCTACCGCACTCAGCTCTCCCAAGCCGACGCCCTCCTCTCCTCCTACAAAAACGAACCGTCTTGCTCCCCTTCCAAAGCCTACCTACGTGGCAACGTTGACTGCATGCTCGCGTTGACCGGCCTCCCCGACGAGGTCTACGACAAGGAGTGGGACATCATCATGATCGACGCGCCGCGTGGATACTTCCCTCAGGCGCCGGGGAGGATGGCGGCGATTTTCTCGGCGGCCGTTATGGCCAGACATAGGAGTGGATCCGGTGTGACGCACGTGTTCCTGCACGATGTTGAACGGAAAGTTGAGAAGGCTTTCGCCCTGGAGTTCTTGTGTAGGAAGTACTTGAAGGACGCCGTGGGGAGAATCTGGCACTTTGAAATCCCACCGGCGGCTAAAAACTCGACCAACGACAACGATGATACGTTTTGCTGAAACGCTGCGTTTTCTGTGTTTATTATTTTATTTATCATTCACTATTTTAGTTTTATTACACACAAATTTACAGAATCTTGAATGGGGATATTAAATATTAAATTAAAAATCTTTTAATAATTGAGAGTGATGAGGTGTCAACGTGACGCTTTCAGATTAGATGAAACCGGTGAGGTGTCGGTGCAAATATCAGAGACAGGTGTAAACCGTGTAATTTACTTTGCCGGTGCTTTAGCGAATTTAGCTAACATGCGCCGTTGATGGCCTTGCTTCTTTTTCTTTTTTTTTTTTTTTTTTTTTTTTTTTTTTTTTTTTTAATTAGGGTTATTTACGTTTTACTACTAAAGTTATGATAAAATAATAATTGGGTACTATGAATATTAACATATTATATTTTACTACTAAACTTATATAAAATTTAACATTTTACTACTTTTTCATTCAAATCGTTAGTTGACCGTCAGTTGATAATGACATCATGCTGACGTCGTAAGAATAAAAGAGTCTTAACCCATAAATTATTATAAATTATAAATATTCTAAAAAAATTAAGGGTGATTTTGTCATTACGAAATGAATAACAAAAATAAAAACTAAAAAATATATTGACAATACGACTACTCATTGTCTTTGTTGTTTCATTCCACTGTCAATAATATAATTGAATAAAGAATTATTGATTCTTTTAATACATCTCTTCTATTGTTATACTTTAAAGTATTTTGAATATTATGAGAAAGTTAATTATTAAATTAATTTGGTAAATTAAATTATTTATTTTGTTGGGTTTTATTGACAGTTTAGAGACTAAAGTATTTTTATAAATGTGATTGTTGATTTCATCTCTTTTATTATTATATATAAGATTTAGATATGTTTTTAAATTGTATAATTGTAATTTTTACTTTTATTTTATTTTGATAATAAAATAATCTTTTTAAAGGTCAACTGACGGTCAACTAACAGTTTAGATGGAAAAATAGTAAAATGTTAAATTTTATATAAGTTTAGTAGTAAAGTGTAATATGTTAATATTCATAGTACCCAATTATTATTTTATCATAACTTTAGTAGTAAAATATAAATAACCATTTTAATTATTATGTTCATCATATATACTTGTATAATTAAGTATTAATAATTAATAAATATGAAAAGGCCATGATTTGAGAGAGGAATCAGTTTTACAAGGAGAGGATTGCGCGGAGCAAAATGATTTCTTTTTAGGGTTTTGTAAATTGCGATGTCGTTTATTGACAGGTGTCGTTTGCTACGACACATGTTATTAATGCTCTTTTGTTTCTCTTTGGTCGTTTCAAGTAAAAATGGCTTTACGTGTCACATGATTGGTGTTATTCGATAGGGAAATTTTTAATCCTCATAACGCTTTTGAAAAATAATAGATGTATATAAAATTGCACACCAAATTGCACATAATAGGGAAAAAATAAATAATTTTTTTTTTATCATATAGTGATAGTTTTGTTGTTTTGTAGTGAATAATATTTTGTTTTTGATTTGGTGGTGTGAGGTTCATGATTTGACCTTCAAGTTCTGAGTTCGAATTCATGGAATGCGTTTTTTGTAAGGGTCTACGATAGTCGAGGTTTTATTTATTCCACTTAAACATGGAAGAGGTGATTTGACGGTAAAATTTCCAATAATTTCTTAATTTGGCGATGAAATTTCCAACGATTTTATATATATATATATATATATATAGTTTTCTTGTGTTTATGTATCACTAGCCTGGTCCTTTTTTTATTATGTGAATTGATTGATTTTGTTGAATTTTTAAGTTTTTTTAATTTGATACTATTATTTTTCGTTTTACATGATATATTATTTGAGAAGATTACATTATTTTTTACAATCTTTTTTTTTAATTGATTTTTTTTTAAAAAAAAAACAAAATAATAAAAAATTCTTTCTTATTTTTTCTTCCTCTTTTTGAACAAATTAATATATTCTGGAAGGAGAGATCATATGATAGAAAGAGAATGGCATAATATTTATAACAATAAATACTTTAAATAATATTACTATCGTTTTTATCTTCATCATCTTCTTATTTACTTTTCATCAATATTATTTCTTTCTAATAATAATATATGCCCTGGTATAATATGAATAAATTTAAAATAATAAATACAATTTAAATCTTTTTGAAAAGAAAATCAGATTTCAAAGAGAGGCTAACATAAAGATTTTAAAAATATATATATATGAGGACAATATTATTTTGGGAGACTATTAAGAGGCTAACATAAAGTATTTAAATGAAAACAAATAATGAGAAATCATCCATTATTATATCAAAATAGTCATTAATGAATTAAGTAAATTACTAACTTTTGAAAGAACTTGTTGAACTCTATGAATTCTAGATTATGAACAGTTAAAATTAAATAAATTATAGTAATTAATTAATAAAAATAATAGTAGACTTACAATTTAAAATTAAATTTGCCTTTAAAGTCAACGTTTATTGTGCAATTTCTATCAAAATCATACATTCTAAAAAACAAAAAAGAGAAAAAAAGAAAAGTAAGCAATATA
This sequence comes from Zanthoxylum bungeanum, assembly GCA_019454045.1. NCBI lineage: Eukaryota > Viridiplantae > Streptophyta > Magnoliopsida > Sapindales > Rutaceae > Zanthoxylum > Zanthoxylum bungeanum. Next base: position 425,400 of record SKCR01023785.1, read on the forward strand.
AAGAAAAATGGTTTTTTTTTTCTTAATCAACTATCTCCAAATCATCGTGTTCTCATTTTTGTCCGAATTTACTCTCTTCCTTCGGTTCGACTTCTAAAGTTCTGAGTAATAAATATTTGTGATATTTATGATTTCTCATAATTATAATAATTTTTTTTTGAATTGCGATTGTTTTCTTATGCTAATTGTATAATAATTTTGACAATTAAAATCTTTTCAAACCATGATTGCATGGGATTTTAATTACATGACAATTGCACATAACAAAATGTAGGACTAATTATTACGTGAATTTATTTTAATTATAATATGTTTATAATTTTAATAAGTGGATGCTAATCTTTTGATACGAATAAAGTAAATCAATTTTTTATTTCTTATTAGGGATAAGATAGCTTAATTTAATATTTTATTTTATTTTATTTTATTTTATTTTTTCTATTTAAAAACTGAGTTTCCTACATAGCGTATATTATGATTAGAAAAGCCTTACTTGAATCAGAATAAGTTATTTAATTATAATCGGAATTAAACAATATTTTTATTGATGTTTTATTTTATTTTAAAATTAAAACATATTGTTTGCACAAATGCTTTCCTTAAGATTATAACTTCTTAGTACCAAAATAAATAAGTAAATATCTTTGAAGGAAATATATGTAACAAACAGGGTTGGCTCAAGTTTTTTATGGGCCTTAAATGAAAAATTTAGCGAGATCTTGTTAAATTAAATATATTTTTAGAAAAAAAAATAATTATTTTATTTGTTTGGAAAAAAAAATCAAGGTAAATGTTTACTAAAATATATTAATTAATTTAATAATTTAAATCATTTATATTACAAATAATTAATATAATTTCCTTAAATGTATATCGTTAAATTTTTATGAGGCCTTGAGGTGAGGGTCTAAGAGACAACCTAAATTGGCTTAGGGTCGAGCCATCTATGATTTATAATATTATTATTTTATTAATTATTATTATATCAGGGATAAATTAAATATTTTTGAAGGGTAATGAAAATATTCCTTACTTCAAAATATTATAACGGATGTAACTACACAATCATTTTACCTCGAATACAAACTTATGATATCATAAGATTTCAACTTAGTTAGGACAAAATCTAACAATATAAAATAATATATATACTATGTATTTCCCATAACAAAAGAAAAATATATTCATTCATGAAACTATTTCGATACGAGAAGAATGACGATATCAGAATGGTCTTTCAACCTCGACGTAATGTCGGTGAATATATATTCATACCTAAAAGTGAAATATCATAATATACCCATTGATCATAGTAATTTTACAATAATCTACAATTAATTTAATACAATTAAAATTGATAAATCTATAAAACTGTAGAGACGCTCCAAAAAACACCATATAAATTATAATCACAACCTTCACAACCGGTGTTAAAGCTACTCACCTACTCATACTAAATCTTTTATAAGCTGAAGAAAAAAAATAATTATCCATGCAAAGGGAATTGGTGAGTCACTGTCCACCCAGAAATATAGAAAAAGGAGTAAGGTTGTGGGAAAGGAAGAGTAAGCAAGGGAAAAGGGAAGGAAAGAAGAAAAGGGAGAAGAGAGGAAGAGAAGAAAGAAAATGAAAAATGAGGAAAAGATGACATATGGGAGGAAAGAAAATGAAGGATATAAGATTCTCGTTCTCATTTCCATACGAGTTCCATTCTCATTCCTATTTTGTACGGAATACAGTAACTCCATTCACTATAAAAGACTTATATATATATATATATATATATATATAATGTGAATGAATCGATATCATTAAATGTTACTTTGACTATTATATTTATTATTGGATTGTACATGATCAATAATTTAAAATTTATGTCAAAATTTAAAATAAAAATTGAAATTGAAATTACCCATTAAGTAAAGATTTTTATTTAGTATAGATGGTTTGAATATTTGTTACATTAGGTGTTATAAAAAGAATATTTGTTGGAGTTAAAACAGATAGGTTTTAAAACATAAAAGTTAGAAGTCCCTCAGGATCTAAGTCGCATAAAAATAAAAATAAGGAGAGTTAAATTTGTGAATTTATATATATATATATATACTATATATATATATATTATATATATATATTATATATATATATATATATATATATATATATATATATATATATATATATACCGCAATGAACCGTACCGCTTTAACAGGTTCTGGAATCGAAACCGAAT